>JADLZK010002896.1:0-293067 GCA_015847255.1 Hyparrhenia diplandra | reverse complement strand
TTTTTCTATGGCGTCAGCCTAGAACTGTTATTCAACCACCGTGCAAAATAACTACTGAACACATCACCCTATACCAGAGAACATCCCGAACCGTCAACCGTCACAAGTCACTTGAGAACCATAAAGGCTACTCCCTCCGTTCCAAATCGTAGTTCACTTTGGCTTTTCAGATACATTGATTTTGTTATGCACCTAGTTGCCTACTGTATGTCTAGATACATATGAAAAACAAATGGATCTAGAAAAGCCAAAGTGACTACAATTTGGAAACGGAATATTTGATAATTTTGTGATAAACCTCAGAGCGATCGAATGAGAGTCGCCCCTCGACCCGAGCCACGCTCGGCGGCGCCGGCGAACCCAGTCCCTCTTCTCCATCGATCCGGCCCCCATCGAATCCACCCTTCCGGTCCGGATCCGTGCTCCCCCCGGCCCTCGATCTACCCTTCCATGGGGTCGATGCCTCCGCCCGGCTCTCAGTCGAGATCGAGGCTCCTCTCTGTCGGCCCGGCCCGTCGGCCGTCATCCGGGCACCGGCGGCCACACCAAGAGCGACGCAACCTCGCTGCTCCACCGCATCGGGTTCGCCGCCAAGCCCCTCGCTCCGCTCCCCCGTTGGCGGAGCAGTCCGCCCGTTGCGGCCCGTCGACGCCGTTCTAGCCTCGTCGAGCGTGGATCTTTCTGTGGGGGCCCCTCTCGCACCTTCGGCGTGCGGCCGGCCGCCGGCCCCCCACCGCCGTCCCCGACACACCGCCCGCCCGCCCGACCGGGGATGGATACGCCGCCGCCACGGCCACCTCTGCGCCGCCCGACCGCCGGATGTTGGAGGGACGACATGGGCATCGTTGAGGTGCTCCCGGATGACGACGCGGCGACTTGGGCGAGGGCGGCGGCGACATCGGTGTGGTTCTTTGCCTCTGCGTCAAAACCCCCTCTCTCCCCTTTGCGCCCCCTTCCATCACGGGGGTAGCTTGGTGGCGTTCGGGCGTCGCGCGGGGGCCGATCCGGACCCGAGGCAACCACCGTCGGACGACGTGACTCCACGGCAACGTCCGCACGCTTCTCCCTACGGATCTTTGCCGCAAAGCTCTTGGGGCCGCGATGCCATCGGCTGGGATGCGTCTTGCGACACCGCGCGTCTTTACCGTTAATGGGCGGCGTCGTAGCGGCTACTAACGGCGGGATGCGGCCGGCGGCGCGCTGGCGCGAGGGCCAACGTCGTCGCGGCCATGCCGCGGTGCTGCGCTAGCGTCGGCCGGGAGCGCGGCAACGCGTCGCCGGTGCACCAACGCCTTTGGCCCATGGCCTCGGCGTTAGTGACCAACGAGCCCGTCGTGTCCCAAAGAATCGCGTCGGGGGACCCTTTGTCGATGCCGACGGCTTCCCGGTATCCGGGGGCGTCGCCATCGACGCCCCGGCCGGGAAGAGCAGCGCCCTAGATGCCATCGCCGATGCCGCGGACCTGGTAGGGCGTTGCTTCAACCGCAGATCCTTGAGAAGACGTCGCCGCCCAATGCCGCTACGCTTCACGCCGCCTCCGTTGTCGGGCGTCGGCCATCGGGCGAGCGGCGTGCAAGCGTGGCTCCCCATCGGCTTCAAGCAAGCACCCCCCCGCCGAGACATTCGGGCAGCCGGGGGCATCCCAAGGCGGCATGATGTCGCGGGAAGGCCCAATCCATCATCACCGGGCGCGATGTCGTTGGACGACCACCGTTGCCGCCCTCCTCGTGTTGAGCGGCGCAATGCGGGCGCTGTACCTGAGCCCGACCTCAATAGGCTCCCGTTGCCCGACCGAGGCGAGAGACTTGATCCCATGTTGGTTGAGGTGGTGGCGGCTACGGCACCTATGGCCGCTTGGTCCGTGGAAGCGCCTCCACCGGCTACCACTCCGGGTCGGTGAGACGGCCGGTGGGCGTGACTTGGTTGCGGCCGAGTTTGTCCCGCCTCCTATGGTACGAGGGAGCACGGGAGCTGTGTCGCGGGAGCTTGGTCGGGGAGGTGGACCTCCCAAAGACGGCGCTGGTTGTCCCGCCCTTGTCGAGGATCCGTCGTGGACACTTTCGGGACCATCCACCATCCATGGATGATGTCCGAGGGCGTCCATGGATGAGCGTGTGTGACGTCGGTCGGGGAGGAGCCGGAGGCAAGGATATGCATCCCCCTCAACAATCCTCGATCAAGGCTGGGCCCACGCTTACGCCGCTCCCGCGCACGCCGGTGTCAGTCCACTCACTTAGGAGGAGTGGACGCGATTGCGGCTAAACCGCGTGCCCCCAATGCAACGGTGCAAGCGCAAAAGGTGCTGCTTCGTAAGCTTGGCGAGAAGGTCGAGGATGATGCCGTGGATTCAGAAATTGAGTAGCATTTTGTGGTTGCGTTCGGGGGCAAGATGACTGAACGAAAGAGGAGCTGCTTCGAGGCCCTACTTGGAGGTGGGATCGACCTCTCGCCATGGATCTCAACATGGTTGGGATTGCGGATGAGGAGGCCTGCTTTTAAAGCCTTCGTCTTTTTATTTTCTTTCTAGTCGCAAGTTTGTTCCAATGTAATCGCTCTTATAAAATCCAGTAGAAGTAGGGGTGGTGATCCCGGTAATCGTCGTGTTAGCGGATCGACCATGGTTTGAACACTCTGTCTGCTTAATGAAAAACGCGCCTAGGCGTGCTCTTGAAGAGAACCATAAAGGCTTGCCACAGTACCATGTTCTCTCTCCGACAATGTAGCTAGTTTCTTTCTTTCTTCTTTTTTTTTTGCGTGACTTGAATTTTTACCTCCATTAATTACAGGGGTGGCCAGGGCATCCAGAGTGTCCACCGGTGTGCAGTCCGTACCATTCTTGCTGATTCGCATGAAACTTGAGAAGGTTCTCTGTCCAGAAAACGTGCAGTCCGTATTCAACTCTCTCTCTGTTCATTCGGAACAATGTACTGGCGTCATGGAACATGATAAAATTCTGCGATTTTGTTTGATCTGTCCGTGCAAGCACACTACCCCCACAGGTGTTTGTTAGAAAAATTCCAAATACAGTAGAAAATTCTTCTATCGAGAATGCATTTTCATGTCTGGATACTATGATACAGTATGTTTCATGTAAGCGCCCAAAACAAACAAAATTTAATATATACAGGTATTAAATTTAATGCGACACGGTCTCCGGCTCGGACTGTCTGCACCAGCAGTACTGCAGCGACGGCGGCGTGAGCGTCAGGGTCTGGCCTGTTGGGAATGGGACTGGGACTGGGACCGTCGCCTAGCCTCGAGATGAACCGGGCAGGCAGGGTGGCAAATGGTGGAGCAGTGTGGCGTCGGCGTCGGCGGCGAGTTCGAGTCCTCGCCGTCGGCGGCGCCGCCCAAAGAGCTAACTCTGCTCAGGTGCTTGTGAAACGATAGATATAGTATGGTGTTGCTTTAATTTGTTGCTTGTTAATCACATGCTAATCAAAGAACAGTTACCCTTGAGGATGCAAATCGAATCAAAGAGCAATCGTCGTTTTCCTTCTAACTGTCGTTTCTAGTTTCTCCTTTGAAAAATCACTGTTCCTTTTTTATCTTTCTTTTTTTTTGAATTACGCGCGCGCACGACACACCACCGTGAACACACCTATGAAAATCGGCTCCAGAGATCGTCGCGGAAGCTCTGGCCTGTGACATGATGCAATTCCAAATTTGTTTCCAGGGGGCCGGAGGGAGGACATGGGCCTAAGGCTTTCCAGGCCCTAGTAGTTGGCCCAGTAAGCATCTTTACCCCCATAGTTTTAAGCCCATTAGTGAAGGCCCATAACGAAAATGACTGACATCTCCCGAGGGAAGGGTAGTCGACCGCGCCGCCTGACCGCCGCCGGCCGGCTGTCGAGGTTGCCGCTCTGGCTTCCGCCATCCCCAGGCGCCCACGGCTCACTGCGTCATGCCGGCTGGCAGACGCAGACCACCAGGTCTCTGCGCGTGGCCAGTTTGCGCCACTGCGGCGGCGCCCACAGGCGACCAGCCGCCCTCCACCGACCTCAGCACAACCGGTCACCGGCCTCCCAATGGCCAGTCAGGGCGTGCACGACACGACTGCACGTGCTGCCCCACGGCACGGCGGCCGGCGGCCGGCGGCCGGCGGCCCAATTTGTGCGGCCAGCAGTTCCACAACGCAGCTAAGTCTCAACTATTCTGCTTAACTCTTGCAGCATTGTCTTGTCTAGTTCTCGGTTAAGCGATTTGTGAGACGTGAACTGGTATCTGGACAGTAGAGTCTCATTAATAGGTCTCGGTATGGGTTAATTTGGATTTTGGAAGACCACCAGAGACAGATGTACTGGCATTTTTTATTGGACACATTTTTGCAACTGATTAAGGAAATCCGAAACTTTCTTTTGTTTATATGAATTTGTCACTACTTTACCAAATTCAATTAAAGGCTCCTAAATAAATTAATGACTTTGCTGTGTGTGAGTAGTGACACTGGACGGTGAAGAATCCATTGATTATTAAGTAGCATTCAGTAGTTAGGAGAGTTCAACACAGCATCACCAAGAGTATTGCACCATTGCCATGGTGAAGTTATGCAGGTGCAAGCTTTGCAGCTGTGAGCTCAATGGATGATAAAGTACATACTGCAGATCGGAGCAGAGTCCTTTCACGTGTTCTCGCCATTTTAAGCTATAACTATTAGCGAGTGAACTTACATATATGACAAATTGATGCATTTTATGTTGCCTGCACCATGGATGATAAAGTTTATGTCATCATAACATAGGCCCTAGTCTTGAAGAGATCCTGAGTCTGCTGACGCCAAGCTTTGAGGCCGGACACAACATTGTCCATTCCTTCAGCATTGGAAAGGCTTGTTTTCCATAGGTGGTTAACACCTATCAACCACCTATTCTTCTGGGAAAAAATAAAAACAATTCATTAGTTCCGAGAGGCAAAAGAGAAAAATACATACATTGTAACATACTCCTAACTAACTATAGTTAGATTTTTGGAAGCAGGATGGTGTGTGACGTGACAGAGATAAACAAAATGTCTCACCTGGCCTTGCCTGTGTGCCTTAGAATATGAATATAATGTGCCATTCTGAAGACCATAATGACCTACCAGTCAAATCCAGTCAAATTCCTCCAGTTCCAAATCCGGAATATGCGAGACTAGGTGCCAATCCTGCCCCACTCCTTCCTGGCAACGCCTAGAAACCTCAGGACAGTCTCTTATTGTTAATTCTTCAAGAGCAGGAAGGCGTTGAATGAAACCAGGCAAGGATGTAAGTGTAGGGCAGCACTGGATCCAGAGTTCTCGAAGTGCAGGGAGTTCACCTAGGGACTCTGGAAGCTGGCAATGGCATCTAACCCAATTGAGAAATTGAAGTGAGGTGAGACGCTGCATGCTCTCAGGGAGGCAAGTCAGGGCAGGCAACTCCCATAGGGTAAGCCTACGGAGAGAGCATAGGTCCCCGAATTCCTCAGGCAGCCGCTGGAGGGGTTTGCATCCCCTTATGTCTAGATCTTGGAGGAGTGTGAGGCGATTTATTGATGGAGGGAGGTTAGATATTGCTGGAATAAAAAAGATGTCTAGACTCTGCAGAGATTGGAATTCTCCAAGCCACTCTGGAAGCACACAAAGATTATCGCAGTTTCTCAATGACAGCCTGTGGAGGCAGGTGAGGCCTCGCATGGTCTCAGGCAATTGCCTAAGTTCATTGCACCTAGTAATTTCCAGGTCACGAAGCCCAGTGAGATGCTGCAGCACCTCCCAACCAGATGATGATCCTATCAACTTTCCAAGTTTCAGTTGTGTGAGGTGACAAGGATCCGTCTTCACCTCTGTAATATTGGACGAAGAGGAAGACTCATCCCCATGAGCATCACGTGGATGACGGAAGAAGCTACCCAAGGACAGCAACGGTTCATTGCTTCCTTCCAATGTTAATTTCTGCAAAGACATTGGAAAGTACATCTTCACATTCAGTTTCGAGCAGTCACCTATCACTAACTCGAGAAGGCTAGGGAAAAGGCATTGCAGGTCCACTTCTTCCTTCCCATTTGCTAAATCGGTTGTGATAGTAAGCAAGTCCAGCTTAGGCATTGCTCTCAGATGAAGGATCTTTATCACAGGCAAATCCTCAAGTCCCTGCAGATGCTCCAAGTTTGGTAATTTTTCTAACACGAGTTTAGTCAGATGGGAGAATAATGGAATATGTTTGCTTTGCTTTGACATATGCATGTCAACCGGATCAAAATAATCACTCTGCTTTGTCATCCAACATGGCAACCTCAAACCTGAGTAACCACTAACTCGGAGTTCCTTAATTTCTGATGGTGGTTCAAGACCATTGAGCAAACACAGGTCCTTCTCCATGTGTAACAATAACTCTTCTTCTGTCCTTACCTCAACAAAAACCGATTCTTCAGTATCACTATCCTCAAACTCCACCCTTGAATGCCAATCCAATGCCAATTTCCGTATGCCGTTCTTTTTTTTTTCAATTAGCCTTTCCTGCGTCATCTGGATCCTTCACATATGTAATATTCTTTATTTGCAACTCACCATTTAACTTATCGAGATTTTCCAGCTCTGAGATCCTTGCATGCTTAGTACCATCTCCTATAACAAACAAGCCCAACTTCTGTAAATGAGTCAGTTGTGCACAACCTGCTGGCAGGCCACGTAACTTGTTGCATCTGCATAGATTCAAAACTTGCAGCATTTTTAAGTTCGCAATGCCTTCAGGCAATTCCACAAGTTCTGTACAGCCTTCAAGGTCTAGATGTTCTAGATGAGTCAGCAAAGTGATACACTGAGGCACATGTTGGAGAGAACAATACTTTAAGGTGATAGCCTGTAAGTTGCAAAGCTTCCCAAAATGCTGAAATGAAGCGAACTGTTGTAAATCAGCAGCTATAAACCATACGACCCTAAGTTTTTCAATTTTCCATATGGAGTCAGGTATGTTTTTCATTTTAACAGAACGCTCTACGTACAAGCTCTGAAGATCATCACAGCCACAAATAGACTGAGGTAAACTGCTGATTTTGCAACAACCATCCAGTGCTAGAGTTCTTAGCTTCTTAAGCTTACCAACAGACTGTGGAAGACTTTCAAGTCTATGGCAATCAATCACATGAATGGCTTGCAGGTTCCAACAGTGCGAGATAGCTTCTGGGAGTACCTCGCATTTGACATTGGAGATTTCAAGATAGCCCAGGAGGTCAAACTTCGAAAAATAGAGACACAGTGAAGCAACACTTATACGCTCCAATATAATTGTGCGCACACAAGATCTCTTGTTTATTCTCTTGTCAAATGCAGGCTTACCCCTAGAAACGTAGAGAGCATGAACCTTGTCAAATAGCTTACTGTCAACCTGTCCCGTGCATGAAGCCAACGATAAATACCTACATCCTTTTATCGGATCACTAGTTGCTATCTCAGACACTAATTCGTCCCTCAAAATTTGTCTTGCGAGATCATAAACCAGGTCATGCATTTTGCATTCTACATCACTTTGATAACCATTTTGGATTGGATCCTGAAGAAAACCCACTTTCAGAAGAAAATTGAAGTAGTCAATTCCAACATCTTCTGGTTGCTGACCTTGGTTAGTCGTGATGAAACCATGTGCAATCCATTGATAAATCATACGGCGCCTGTAGATTAAATGGCCTCTTGGTAATATAGAGCAATGTGTAAAGCAATGCTTCAGATGATGTGGAAAATTAAAATAGCTCAACTGCAAACATGCTGATACATTATCTTGTTTCTCCTCGACATCTAGTAAATTACTCTCTCTTATGGACTGCCATTCTTCTACTCTTTTCTTTCCACAGAGAACACCAGCAAGGGATTTAATTGCAAGTGGCACGCCACCACATCTCTTCACAATCTCTTTCCCAAGCTGTAGGAATTCAGGGTCCAAAGCTTCTATGGACATTCCAAAACTTTGCTGGAACAATTTCCAGCTATCCTCCTCAGACAACAATGGCAGGTCAAATGTACATGCAGAATCCACCACTTCGGCAACTTGTCTATTGCGGGTGGTGAGTAAAATGCTACTTCCAGGTGCTCCACTCTTCAGATGTACCACGAATTGCTCCCAGTTGATGCGGTCCTCAGTCCAAACATCATCCAAGACAAGTAGAAACCTCTTTCCAGCCAATTTGTCTGAGATTGTTCTGCTCACACGCTGCAACGGAAGGTGGTCTGTCTTGTCATCTGTAATAGCTTCAAACAACTTCTCAACAAGTTTTTGAACAGAAAATTCTCTTGATACATGAACCCACAGTATGGCATTAAAATGATTTTGTATAGCACTGTCATTGAAGACTAGTTTTGCAAGAGTAGTTTTTCCGGAGCCGCCTAGTCCAACTACTGAAACTATCTTGACTTTTTGTTGGTGACTAACCTCTGTCAGCTCAGTTATCACCAGATCCTTCTCTTGGTCCCGCCCAAATATTATGGTCTCGTCCACGATAGTCCATAGTGGCACCTCACCAATTATCTTGTTTATTTGCTGAACTGGATGAACCACTGGCATACTATTTGCTATTGTGCTATAGTCACTTCTTCCCTTCACAATTTCATCAAATCTCTTCTTTATCTTCTTGATCTCTTGAGCTGTCTTGCATTCAAACAGAATTGATTTTGGTTTTCTCCATAAGTATTTGACCACAACATTGTTTTCACCTGCAACATTTATGCCATGTTTCTCTGACTTGATATGAAACTTATTGACCAAATCTTCAGCATCGTAAGCAGCCTCTTTCAATCGTTTAAGCCAATTAGATGAACGCTCATTCTCTGATGCTCTACAACCTACTCTTTCCAACCAAATGTTTATATCCTCAACTAGATCCTGGAGGTCCTGAAGATCTTTGGTGACACCTGCTATAGAGCTGAACTCTTTTGTCACCAGCGGAGCTAACTTTGTCCCCACAGTATTCAATATCCCAGATACTAAAGCAGCTTCAATTCCAGCCATATTTCTTTTAAGAAGCTTCAATTCTCCCTTGCTCATACCTGCAAATTAAATTGAAATAAGCTGTTACGTTATAAATAAATTTGCAAGATGAGCTACAATAATCTTTGTGTTTTATAAGTTGTCACGACTCACCACTCTAATTAGGGAGGTAGCGGGTGGTAATACTGACGACATCTGATCTTGGAGAAGAGCTGGGCCTTTGCATAAACTGGTGGTTTACAAGCAATTTCTTCTCTGTGTATCCATCGTCACCAGGAAGCAACAAGCAGTGAGGGGAACACCAGCTATAACATATACCGAAAAGTGAACTTTTTGAAGATAGCAGCTTAATGTTCCAAAGCCTCTGGTAGACAGGCAAAGACAAATATGAAATATATTGCTCTTGTACTGACTGATTCAGCCTTCAGCTTATAGAGTTTGAGTCCTGCCTGACAAGAAGCAACAAAAAGCAATATTGTTTACAGAAGAAAGTAGCAGTAAATGCGACGATATAGAAGAAATTAAAGAGCTCAACAAGCACAAAAATGAAATAAAGAGGGCATTCTAAGTTTGAAAGGTAATAGACACCTCGAGTTGTGATCAACTCCTGTGTCCTATTCAACCCTCAAATGCTTCCGCCATAGCAATTCAGAGAATGCAGAGGCTTTGGGTTAGTTGCAGATACTTTCTAGTTTCTAGGCACAACTTAGCTAGACAAGTCAACAGAAAGATACCGTACTTTTGGTGCTTCAGTGGTTGTATAAAGACTTCGTTCACCACCACACATCATGTACTCTCTACAATCTACTCCTGTCCACATGAAACGATAGAGTTATCCAAGGAGATTTTTTTTTTTTTTTTTTTTGCGATAAGGAAAAATTCCATTGATACTAAAAGCAAGTTACATCCTCTCATTACAGAAGTAAACCAAACTACTCCACCTCCATTGATGGGAGACAAGAAACCTTGAAAAAACCATAAATTCCACCATCTAGGATCATCATCCCAAACGGATATGCCACGGACACAAGCTCCGAACGAACAAGGTCATCTCACCATCATAAAAAGGAGTAATTTTCCTGTTTCAACGAATAGCAATAACAAGAAATATCCATATCCAAGGACTGCTGGAAAAATGGGCTTGGCCTAATGTGTATTTCAATTATTCCAAATAACTCTCAAATACATTCATGAGTGCAAGAAAAGGAAGCAGGAACTTTAGTCTCACTTTGAAAGTTAGTGGGGCTTATCGTACTTAAATATGGAAGTGCATTGGATCATATTTGGGTGAGACTAAGAGGCTCTAGTGCATTTGCATCGTCGATTTATTTGCATCTCGTGGCACTAATTGAGCGTGAAGGCTTTGGCTTTTTTTGTTACTCTTAGTCCACCTCCGATAGAGTCGAATGTAAGAGAATATTGTGCTCGTCCGTGCGGGAGATGGAGAAGAGCAACTTCAAGTCTTCAATAGAATGTCTAGTTGGAGTGCTCGTTCTGACTGTGGCACCCAAGTTGTGGATCTAGCCTGAGAGGCTAATTAGCACTGGAATAATCACTTTGAGACTCGCCACAACAAGAATGTAGGTTGCTGGCAAGCAAATGAACCTTAGGGTATAAATCATTGTGTTCATCTCTTGCCCGGTTCAATATTGAGCTCCACACTTGTGTTTACATTCATATCTACAGCTTGTGTAGCTCTAGTTGTAGTTAGTGAGTATAAGTAGTTAGTTGCTTCACTAGTTTAGCTAGAACTAGAGTTGCCTTGTTTAGTTGCTAGGTTTGTGTGGGTATGTTCTCTAGTGATAGAAATTAAGCACTAGGGGTTAGGAAGGTCTGTCTCCTTTTCAGGGCAGTGCCGGTGGCGTCTAGAAGGTTGCCACTACCTGCAACTAACGCTATTCATGGACAGAGGGTATTCAAGCCCTCAACCGGTGAATGCAGGTCGTGTGCTAGGCGTCGTCCAACAGGATCCTGTCTAATATCTGTTTGGAATTTCCGCTTTGTGTATAAAGTGTGATCAGGTGTTAAACTAAATTCCTGTGTACATGTATTATATATTACGTTATTTTTTAGATTCAACACATGCACCATCAGAAGTTAATTTCCAACAACGAGAATATCCTAGCCAGCATCTGAAAAAAGCTTTTTTTTTTTTGTGAAAAAAAGCATCTGAGAAAGCATGAATATGCATAATAACTTCAAAAAGTTGTTCAACATAAAGAGTTAAGACAATCTAAAGATCGGAAACTTTATTTGGGACTCCACTCAATTGTTCAAAATTGAGTCGGTTATGCATTTCTTTCCGTATAGGACACCAAGGCTGACTAGAAATGGAAGAATTACCATCTAGAAACTGATGAATAGTGACATGCTTCTGTAACCTCCAAGAAACATGCGCTGAAAATTCGCAGTATTGATGGATGTGTTCATACGTTAGCCATCCAAAATTTCAAAGCAATTCAATCACGCACCTCTCGTAAGTTTCTACTGTCACCCGGTCTCCCAGAGGCAGCTTCCTCAGATGCCAGAGTGAACTCGTCCACACACCACACTTTCAGTGAGGACTGAGGAAGCTTCTCTGTAGATGCTGGAGCAGTGTCGTCGTCTTTATATGAGCGCGCCCGTTCCTAGCAAGCAGTAAGCCAATTTTCCCTTCAAAACTGCTAACATTCCCCAGCAACTCAAAAAGGCGCACCACGAAACAGCAACGATGCCACCGAAGTTTTGCTCTTGCCGGATTCTTCTCCTTGCCATACTCAGTTTATTGCTACTGCTCGTGAGCACAAGCCTCGGTGAAGGGCCCGGCGGTAATTGCCCCGAATGTAAGTAAATGATTGATGTTGACATTGCTTTTAACATGGTATCTCGTAGAAAATGATTTATTTGGAGACAGAGGGAGTACTTGGTTATTGTTTTTAGTCTGCCTATTTTAATCTTTTAGGGACTACAAAATTAATCAACTAATTGTTAGTCCTTTGGATCCAAAAAAACAATGAACTATTCTATAGTTGAAAAGTTTGTAGATTAAATATTTAGTCTATAATCAAATTTGTTCATATGCATGCTCTCCTGCTCCAGTTCTAGATAAATCATCTAGTGTCATTGAAGGATATGGACTACAACTTTTGCCATTTGCAAATGGCGTCCATTTGCAAATGGCAAAGTTGTAGTCCATATGCATGTTTTCAATGACACTAGGGCATTTCACAAACTAAATTTGTTGTAGCAAACAGAAGTTTTATACAAAAGAGACATTTTTTCTATCAAGTCAACCACCCTAAAACCCTAGATTCTATATCATGTTCTTTCGGACACTCTACTTTTTTTGGGTCAATGACTTGAACTTTTACCTTCATTATACAGGGCAAGGTTCGAACCATCCACCCTGTCCACCGGCACCGGCCTGAAGTCCGTCACTCAAATTATCCGTGCGGATTCGTACGAAACTTGAGAAGGTTCTCTGTCTAGAAACGTGCAGTCCGTATTCAACTTCTTCCCTCTGTTCATTCGGAATAATGTAGGCGTCATGGAACATCTGAAAATTCTGTGATTCCCTTTGATCTGTCGATGCAAGCACACTACCCACGGTATTTGTAAGAAAATTCCAGATACAGTAGAAAATTCTTCTATCGAGAATGCATTTTCAACTTTTCATGTATGGATACTCATATAAATCAAGCACTGTATGATATGTTTCTTGTAAGTGTCCAAAACAAACAAAAATTAATGTGATTATATAACATGGCTCATGGAATTTTTTCTGGTCAATTTTTTTGTATCTCGGTAATGGTAACATATTGTCGATAAAATAACACTCGTAATGATCCTGCATACAGTGTCTCCTTGAGCACTTGGTTTGAATTGCAACTTTGAATGAGATTGTCGGGGAACGATCGACATTGTGATACCAACAAACTGCACAACCGAGGAAGCTCTTATAATTCATTAAAAGACGAACTTGGCTCTCATTTCTTGATGAATGTGATAATCCTCATGTATTGGGCAATTTGGACGACAAAAATAATGATCTAACCTTCAACAACTTGCCAGCTAACGTCCAGAATTGGAGAGGTTTCTCAAGACAGTTCTCTGTTGATTCATGGAGCAAAGAAAGCAAAGCTCATCTTTGTTTGAATCATGGATTCAGACCTTTTCTAATATTTCTTTCTACTCTTATTTGTTTTCTTTCTTTTTTCCCATCTCAAAGAATGATGCTAATTATGGATTTGGTTTATTCCAAAATATAACATTATTATTTTAATGTCATGCTGGAGGCACATTTTCCTTTAGAAATTCTTTAGTTCTCTCCATTCCAAGTTAAAAAAAAAAACATTCTGAATTTTCCAGATACATGCAAGAAAATGATCCTCATGATGGATTTTATGTTCTTACAACACTTAGGGATAATGTGCGGGTCTTGGTCGGCGAGTCTCCTTGTGACTAATCCTTGGAGGGAAAATCATGAAAAGCTTGAATAGATAGTCTTTTGTAGGTCATAGAGCATTTACTATCTACAAAAGATTACAACACATTCTTCTAATCCTTGGGGAAGAATCTTGAGAAGCTTGAATATACAACCTTTTGTAGGTCGTAAAGTATTTACGGTCTACAAAGGTTGCACATCCATGCTTCCCTTGATGGTCAGACTATCTGTGAACACAGGGAGGGTGACTATACACATTCATTGAATTTTTAGATGCCGCCACAGCATTGCAACACTTCAACAAAAAATGTGACCTTGTTCGACATATTCTGGGACAAAACTTTGTCAATGAAGAAATTAAAACCAAACCACCTATTTCTGTTGGTACATCTATGAGTCGCAAAGGAGACAAACTATATGTACACATGGTATGTACGGACACTAAAACCAATGTCAGATTGCCTATGTAAGCTTCCGTTGGTGATCCTCTCAATGACATGGAGAAATCAGACAGACTCCAGTCCATGCCCATATAAAGCTCAGCGCAGAGCCCACAGAAGCCACCTTCCTTCTACCAATGCCAGAGAAACCAACAGAACAAATGACTCCGATGAAGCCGGCTACCTCACCAGCAGCACTAAGCCACCACTTTATTTACCTCGCAGTTCCATCCACCAGCGATGGCCAACCGCAGTTTATTGCATTTTCATCAACAAATTTTACTGGTTAAGGAGAGGGGAAATCCATTGCTAGATTATACAAGAAGCTTCTGACCAGATGGCCTGCTACAACACAGGACCAACAAGCTTCAACTTTTCAGCTATGTATGCCTTTATATCCCTACAAGGATCACAAAACACTTGTGGGTGAGCCAACGGGTGAAAGAGGGCCCATCAAGCAATGCAGACGGGTTTCAAGAGAGAAGTGCTGAATAGTGAAGATGAGCCAAGGTTTTACCTGCATCTAGGAACCGGACATTCTACATCGCTGCAATCTTTTGAGTGGCAGAGCAGAAGTTTCCACATAAAGACACACTTTTTGCAACCACTCCAGTTGCGCGCACGGATATCACATCGTACGCCATGGAAGAACAATTTTTTTAGGGTTAAACAAACTGGATGGGTGCAGTTACGTGGATTATAGCACCTCGAAGCATGCACAAGGCCATCAATGTAATCCTGCTTTGGAAACATACACAAGATTCATAATAAGAACACAGAATTACCATGTATGGAAGCCAAGAGCTAAGGAATCAGATCTAACTTATGTGAACACAAGAAATTAACAGAAAGATGAACACACTATAGAATATGCAACCACAAATTTCAATATAACTTCTTAAAGAAAATCACTATAGCAAAGTCTTGTTTCAAGAATGATGGAGGGATCCACATGAGATCTGCCACTGATGTCCATGTTATGGCAGGTGCAGCCGATACCGCATGAACAGTACTGCACCCCTAGATTAGTTAGTAAAAGGTATAAGTTAGGAAAAGGGATAACATAGATTGATTCAGTTAGGATATAGGGGTCAAGTAAGTTGTCTCTATAAAAGATACCATCATTTATCCATTAGAGGCAAGCAGGAAGAAATCCTAAGATAGTCCCCGACAAAGGGTGGCTATCCGGGTCTATCTGCTAATCCTTCTATCCCTAGTCATTCCATAACAGCCCGAAATCACCTTATGGAAAGAACACCAAAACAAAAGAATGCCACAAACCGCTGCAGAGATAAAAACTACACAAGATATTCAGAAGGTCCAGTTGCTAATTTAAAAGGGGTACCTGTAGAGTGTGCTTCTGCAAAGTTTCACTAGTGTGAACCTGCCTTAATTCATGACTATGCAAACTTTGACCATTCTGTTTATAGCATTGATCGCAAAAAGTGCAGCCTAGGCACTCTAGGCACCGCCACACCAAACATTGATCCACAGCACGATGGCAAGCAGAGCAGGTCGAATTGTGTAGATAATACAGAATCATCATTGTAGAGTGCTTTGCTCGCGGGAGGGTATCAAACTGAAATTGATTGTCTTGGCAGTGCTTCAAGAAATCGATCCTGCTGTCAAAATACTTACTTTCCATTGTCGGATCTCCATCGTCAGTCTCCGGAAGAGGTTCTACCTCCATCTGTCAGACAGTTATCCACTATGGTTAGTATATTGATCCATCATGCATCTATTGAATGTAAGCAAGTTGTCAACTTATTTGATTGGAAAAAAATCAAGCCAACAAATAAAGTTTTCCTACATACTCTTTGAAATGCATGCTTCTGTTTTGTGGTGGCCGGATGCCTGTCCTTCTGTGCCGTATTCTGCTCCTCTGCATGACACCTATGAAAACCAACACATAATAATAATAATCAATAATCAAAATAATTGCTGCCTTACTGATCGAGGTTAACAAAATACAAAAATGCATCTTTGATTTTTAACTGGCAAATGAATGCAAGAAGCTGGAAGTTGATGAGGTTAACTAAGTACATAAACTCTTTTTTTCAACAAACAGGTATTTCCACTGATGTTCTGTTTTAAACAATCATGATACCATCCTATATAGCCATCAAAGTTTTAGACAACTTTCTGAGGAGTGAGAAAAGAGAGCTGTGATCAGAAGAAATGCTTACTTGTCACAAAGATGGAAATTTTTACAGCTAGTGCAAACCCAACTTTTGCCAGATACGATAGGCTGGTGACAGTGCTTGCAAAAATGTTGCAGACAAAGCATAATAAAATCTTCTTTCATGGTGCGCATCTTTTCCCCCAAGCTGGCAATAATGAAACATAAGATGACAGGTTCCCAGGAAATGCTGGAAGGCAAGATCAAAAATAAAACAAACTAACCTTGTGCACAAGCAAAATATCCTCAAGGTTTCCTTTTCTGTCATCACGTTTGGCAACACGCAACAGCCTTCCTACCTGTGTCTCTTTCTTCTGTGAAGTATTATCATCTTTCTTCTCAAGGAGCCTCTCTGCTTCTCCAGGCCAGTAATCATTCTCACAATATGGCAAGCATGCTGCTGAAATATTGGCCTTGCACTCATTTGTAGGCTGAAGGAAGAAGTCATAGAGAGTATTACGCTCCACAACAACGCCCTCCTTAACAGCCTTCTTGACCAAGTTCTGGTACCTAAAAATATAAATAAAACTGACAAATTAAGGCCAATAGAGAATCATATTAGTTTTAGTTCATCAATATCATGTTAGAAAGACAAACCAGCTTCGAAGCTTGTCAGACTTGGGCATCTTTTGTACTGTTGGATGACAATATAAAACATAATCATCACGCTTCGTAGATGGGCAAGCCCATATGGAACAGCTTACAAATCCTCGTTTCTTGCAGTAGTCCAGATAACCAATCTACAGTAAGAATTGGAACCATTATAGATTCTAGAAACATAAACTCATCTGTGCAAGCAAAGACAAAAAAAAATGGTTGATGATTCGGAATTCTCATACCAAAATTTCATGGTACACAAAGGTGCGGAGAGCTTCTCCACTTGCAGATTTGATTTCAGGCCGAAAATATTTGACAGAATCGATATATGCAAGATAGACATGTCTTTGATTTGGTGATGGACAATCTGAACCATACTCTTGTACATACATGGCGAACAGGCAAACATCCACACCTTCAATCTTTTGAAACAAGAGAATGGCCTGTATAAAACACAGAAATTAGTATAAGATAGCTATAATTATCTACTAGAAAGCGAAAAATAGGATATATTGGTTAATCAACCATCATGTACCTTCGATTTGTACGGAAATTCCCCAGGATACTTTTCTTGTTTAAAAAAATCACTAAAACGTGGTTGGACTTGTAGTATTCTTTCAGCTGAAGAAACTACTCTAACTGTAAGACCTTTCACAACTGGCACCTAAAATTGGAGCACAGGCGACAAAAAGTCAAATAAACCTTCCATGGAGTTGACATCAGTTTGCAATGCAGTTCCGATAGACTGAAGCAAATAAAATTATAAAATTACAACATAGACGGTATGATTATTCTAAGAACACGTGTGTAGGCGTATTTGAATAGGCATTAATGATCCCAGGTTTGGAAATGATTGTAACAAGACTTGGATAGGTAAATGAATTTAATGGGTTACAAAATGTATGGACTCTTGTGTCTTGACCATCCTTTGTTGATGTCCAAAGAAATGCAACACAAGCAAAACAGACTCAGTAATACTAACAGCAAAAAAAAAAGAGTTAAGTGTGTAAAGCAGCCTATTTGTTATGTGTAATTAACATAATACTCCCTCCGTTCCAAATTGTAGTTCACTTTTGGCTTTTCTAGATACATTGATTTTATAATGTATCTAGACATAGTGTATGATAAATACCTCTTGAGCAACTTTTTAGAGGCGCTCGCCCTCTGTTGCCTGTCCTGCTCAAGCCTCTCTGAAAAGTCTTTGCTCAATATGATCACTTAGCTTAGTTCTTGGTAACTCATGTGCCCCAAGTACAGTGGATGACTCCAGTGCCTGAATATCTCCGCTATCCTTTTCATTCAGAAAACATTTTTGCAAGTATACTCAGCCTTTGCCCCTTCACACTTTCTGTTAAAAAGAGCACAGATTTCATGCTGCCAAGCTTTGCACTTGTCACACTGGACCCACTGAAAAATGCAAGCACACAACAAATGAGAATTTAATAGAGACATAAGTAAGGATAACTTGACATATAAAAAACTTGACATATGAAAAGAACGTTTACCCATTCAGCCTCAGCATCTGTTTCTGCATAATTAAATTTCTTCTGATATTTAGCTCTTGAACTGCTAAGATGGTGGCATTTGCTACATATAGAAGTTTTCTCACTTCCATTTTCAACTTCAACATAATAGCACCCTGCAGAATTTATTATTTTGAAACAGAGAGCACAAAAATCGTGGAGGAGGTTCAAAAAAGAAGCCTCTCCATCCCACATAAACTGCATGTATTCTGATCAGGCAATCCATCAATTGATGGGAATTCTTGAGATGTCACTTTGCTCTGAAAAAAAAAAAACAAAGGAAATTATGATCAAATCCTAAATGATACAATTGATCCAATCTGAGTGGAAGAAAATTTATACTCTTAGTTATGGATAAATCATGCGCGAGATTCTAGTTTGATCTTGTAGCATCAATGTACCACAAGCTATTAGACAGTTATATAATATCCATGAGTATGATTAGCCAGTCATATAATAGCCATGAGTGTGATTATTATACAACTATCAAACTGCTTCGCGGTATAATATCTTGATTCTACAGATTCAAACAAAGACACAAAAAAAAACACAGGAGATTGAAAGGGTTATCCACTCACCAGACAAGTATGCTGGTTTATTAGACTACTCATGTGATCCCGAAGCTCCTCAGCAGTTAACGCATAAAGTATAGAAGCCCCTCTCTTTCGCCTTGAACTTAAATTGACACCTCTTGGCGTCTGATCCAATGCTGTCTTAGCCTCTTTCATCACAATGTCACCCTTTGCACAGTGCAATTCCTCTTCCTTAACAATCTCCGTGTTAGGGGCATCTTCACTACCCTGTTCAAGCGTATTATTGCTCTCAGCATTAATGTCTCCTGATGCACTGCAAGGTGATTTTGCATGTAATTCTGTGATTTCCGATTGTACTGTTTCACCACCAGATACAAGATTCTCATTCACAACAGGTTTTTGCTCCATTGGACTATCTACTTGATTGACATTGACAAGACTGGGAGCATCAGCTTTCAGGCGTTTTGCTGGACGCTTGTCAGAAGATTCATCTGAAATAGGTGAAGTTGGCTTTGATACTGTGCTATTTGATGTCTGTTCAGATCTCTCAACAATTTCTCTCTCAGGGTCACAAGGATCACAATCAGAGACAAAGCACTTATACTGAGCATTGGGTGTACTTAAATTTGAGTATATCTCCCTGCACGAATCTCTAGAATCCGAGGTGTGCCAATAGTTTTCTTTCATTTCCATGAATGTGCCAGGTCCACATTCTCCTTTGAAATATATTTCATTGCCTTGAGTTGTCCCATTTGAGTGAACTGCCTTCTCTGCTGGGTGGCTCCATACACCATCCAACTCTTTCTCATATTCCCTGTATTGTTGAAACAATTGTCCTTCATCAGTGAAGAGTTTTTTCCCACTTGCTTTAGAGATCGAGTCCATTGATGATCTTATAATTGCACCCGAACTTGTCGTTGGATCACACACGGCTGATAACGGACTGGAACTCCCAGACATAGACGGTTGTGGACTATCAACATGATAAGCATCACCTGGCAAAATTTGCTCATACCATTTTAATGAGATGACCAAACCAAATTTATGAAGTACAAATGGTCATTTCTAATCAAATATGTAAGGCAAGAGATGTGGAACAATTTACCTGGAAAATGGTCCTTCAAATAGCCATTTTGCTTTCCAACACTATCAATCCCACCAAGGCCTGAAATACAGTTAGGAAGTACTGAAACAGATGGAGCAATTATGGTGCTCATAAATCTTTCAGGCCTTTCAACTAGAGCACAATTAGCAGCGGCCATGTTGTGATTCTGTGGATATCCTGCCAAAATATAGCCAACAAATAATGGTAAATTTAAAGGTATGTTGAGAGATAAAAGTAGAGCTCATCATCCCAACTTACTCTGAGAAGTGAACACGGTATGTGGAGGGACGTCTCCTGAATGTGCAGGCAAATTAGTAAAAGCAGGGGCGACTCTATTATGATAGGCGCTAGAGTCTGTCATCTGTATCCCAGGCAGCTGCTGCAAATCTTTTGTTGATGGAACTGCTGAAGACATCCATGGATCTCTTTTGCTTTATATTCAGAGGAATAGTTCTGAGCAGATTATTCACCCTGCCTTCTACTGTTGCAGGATCCATGTAAAAATGGGGCTGATATAGAAAACAGGTAGATGTTAGCAAGAATTCATAAACAAGTAAGATATTTAGTTATTGAGTTACGTAACTAAGATACGAAAGATGCAACTGAAAAAAAAAAGGACAAAAGGTACAATAGCTAAAATTATTATCAGTCAGCATGGGTCAAACATGCACTGTTCTTGTTAAGTCATAATAGTCAAAGGGTATTACCGTAATCTCCTAGTAGGGTCCCCTCTTGTCTCTCATGTATTATATTTCTATATAGTCGCCATTTGACCTAAATTCTATCATCCAACTAAGTCTCCCTTATTTGTAACATGGTATTGCAGGTCTAAGTTTTAGATCCAGCCACCATCCCCATCTCCACTGTGCTACCACCCCTGAGAGGATCATCTCTGCTCCATCTCTGCTCCCAAGGGCAGCTTTGTAGTTTTTTTTGTGATGTAATTCAAGAGCAAGATTTTCAGACCTAAATAAAAGATACTAGTATGCTATAAAATGTATATTGTGGCTGCATGGCAGAATGAAAGAACGCACCTGTGGAGCATTATTGTAGAGTATGTTGTCAATTATTCTTGAAGCTTGCAGAATCGAATCTGGGCACAAGTTATAAGAATGTTGCCACTTTCTCAGGCATGCTTCACTGGATAGAAGAAAAGAAACATCAGAATATACAGTGTGAAAAAAGGAAACTTAGGCAAAAGGAAATAAAAGAATGAATACATTATCTCCATTTAAACCATCCTTTAGTATTCCTGAAGATTTTCAAACCACTGGCTTATGCAGGAAAAGGTGTACACTAAAGATTGATAAGAATGAACTAGTACTCAAAATGGGAAGCATATATATGACTAAAAGAATTGTTTATCTGGGCCAGATGCTCATGAATACAGTGCAGCATCATATACTGAGGTATAAGACTAACTATGCTGTATCAGCAAAATACAAATAAAATGAAGAATTCAGCCTTGTAAGATGTAACAATTCAATATGAAAGCATTATAGACGAGTAATGGCACAGGCTACCTAGGTGAACACAGGGAATTCACGGAAACAAAGTCTTAGTCGCAACTATCAGATACTGTAATACAAAATTCTTTAAAATTTTTTTGCAGAATTGTCTGCCCACATGAGAAAAATGCTCACACAATCTTCTGGAGATACAGAAACAATGAATGATTCTGATAATAGGTAAGTGCAAATTGAGAATATAGGTGTATTTCAAGTAGTGGGGAATGGGACTGCCAAATTTTAAACATATGGCCAACAATACATTGATGTTAATAGATGAACTCATTGCATTCACATTCATTGAACCATAGAACAACACAAGCATATGTAGACAAGAACATCAATACATTAGCAAGCATGAAGATCAACATTCCAAGAACTAAAATGCCGTGAAGTGGCTGGGTGAACTAATAGCATGTATCAGTAGTGACATGATTTCTTGTTCACAAAAAGCACACAACCGCATATACTAGTGTTGATTCTGGTGGCTTCCAAACTTACATTTTTAAATGATGATGCTGGAGGTTTCCAAACATACAAATTTTTAATGATGATGCTGATGGCTTCCAAACTTACATTTGCAAGTCAAAATTAGTGCCAATGTTGGTGGCTTCCAAACTTACATTTTTCAATGATGATGGCGCGAACCGGAGAGGTATCCTGGTCCATGTTTTCAAGCTGGAGCATTTCAAGATCCTCCTGCGACACCTGTTGCTGAATAGGAAAGCTGCTCGGTGTGTAGGCCATAACTTTCCCTTGCAGGGTTTGAGTCATCATGCTTGTGACATTCACCTGAAATGCAGAGATTTACTAAGTCATCAATAGCTCGATGAGCAGCTGCAAGCACAAGATGACCATATACCACTAATGCAAAGCACAGCACCACACGAGAAGCCATACTAGAAAAAAGAATGTATAAAATCAAAGTAATGCAGGAGGACAAGTCACAGACCAGTCTGTCGCGAACTCAAAGCAAAGCAAAGCATCACAAAAGAAGTCGTGTACTAGAATTAGAAACAGAAAGTACAGTCACTGGGAAGCAATGTGCCTAAAAAGGTAAACTTCTTTTACACGGAAGAAGAGCATAAAAACCGACCATTCTCTGAGCACACGCTAAGCTAAAAATATATCCCACATTTTGGAGTAGAAGGATATGAAAGGCGCCAGTAACCGACGCCCACATCACGCTAACGCTAAAAACATATCCCACATTTTGGAGTAGCCGAATAAGTAACGCACGACCAACGGACGCCCACATTGATTCTTTTTAGTCTTAAAGAGCACAGGTACTAAGATATTGTCACCAGATTGGCCAAACAGGAAGCCGCAAGCGTAACGGCACGATTACTAACAAAGCGACAAGGATTGCATGCCGCATTCATCATTAAACCCCAATTCTACTTCTATAAACATCATTAGTTTATTTTCTTTTTTTTCTCTAGTCATCAAAGGACATCAGAAAAATATAATATATATAATTAAAAGACTAAAAACCACACTACAGGTACAAGAACCACGCAGCAGGGCAAGAGCACGAGGCATACATACATGGCGCACCCACAAGCCCAACGGATAATAAAAAACTGAAGAACCCAGGAAAACCCTAACCCTAGGGGATCCGTACGTCGCCGGGACTCCTGCAGCGAGTGCCACCAGATCGGATCTGACCGAGCCGAGCCCCACGTGAGACACAGCGCGGGAAAGGGGCGTTACCTAAATCTCCCCTGCGGCGATAGAGCCGCGGGGGAAGTCGTCTCCGGTGTCGACGGACGGGCCTCCGGGCGCTCCTGGCCTCGCCGGCGGCAAGGCTAGGGTTAGGGTTTGGGCGGCGACGGGGGACGTGGGAGGTGGCGGCGGTCAGACAGACAGACGGGGACGATGAGAGAGGGAAAGCGGAAATAAAGTCAAGGCCGTGGGGGCCACCACTCCCGCGGGTCCAGTCCAACTCGGATCGGATCGGATCGGTTCGGACCTTTCACAGTACACACGACCTGACTTGGAGGGTCGTTTTGACGATGTGATGTGCATGTGAGAGAGAGAGAGAGATAACGGTTAACGGGTTCGTTAATTAAGGGTGGTGGGTGGTCGGGGCAGATCCAAAAACGATCCGGGCTCGTTGTCCTGTTGGGCTACGGGTTGGACCGGCACGTGAGCTTGCGGACACGGCAACAGGCCCATGAGAAGAAGATGCTGGCGGCCCATGGATATACCCGGGCATTCGGCCTGGCATCTCCGCGGCGCAGATGGAATCTGTTCTCAGCTCACCTGGTCTATCGCTGGTCATGGGCTCTTTGGGCTGGTTTTTTTCTCTTTTTGACTTACTCCACGTCTCCTAGAAGATTTCTTTATTTTTTCCCAAAAAAGGAAGATTTTTATTATTATTTATTTATTGTCTTCTACTTTTCCAGTAAATAACAAGTTGCCACGTCATATGAATATATGTCACCATAATAGATTCTAGAATATTGTTATGCTTGTTATCTTCACTTTCGGAAAATCAAAATATAGAATGACTAGTGATTAGCTAAGTAGTGAAAAATCTTAGGCCCCGTTTGGTTACCTTATGCCCTGTTTAGTGACTTGGGACTAAGGACTAGAGACTAAATTTTTAGTCCTACTTAGTCTCTAAATTTCCATACAAGAGGACTAATGACGGTCTAAATTTTAGTCTCATTTACTCGTTACTCCATTAGCCTCTTGGGGGTACTAATTGAGATTACTAGGCCAAATTTCCTCAAATTACCATACAGTTGTTCTATGTGTTCATCATATAAACCTGCCCAATACATTATAAGTCCACAAATGTGACAAAGATGATGTCTAAAATATTTTTTTATGATAATTTTCTCAAAACAGGCTTTGTTCCACGGTTTCCATTTCCATATGTCCCAGCAAATTACGGCTATATATATACCACACATGTGATATTTTTTCCAAAAAGGTAGCATGTCACACGAGCGCCAACATTGATCTAAAATCTTGGGGACACGATATTTGCACCAAAACTCCTTGCCATCACACAACCCAGATTGTTTCGGCCACTGGACATTGAGAAAAGAGATGTGATCTGCTCTCACTGGACAATTACAAAAAGAAAAATAGCAAGAAGGATCACATTTCCATTAATTTTCGTTTGATAAGGTTGTCTTTAGTCTAGATTGCATCATTAGACATTAACCTCTCTTGGCTCGTTGCCGAGATGCTTCGAGAAGAAGGCGACGGCGGACGGCCGACGGCCGGAACCGGAACGACCGAGGCGGCGGAGGGACGGCAGCACGCCCCCAGCTGCACACGGCGGCTACAGCTGGTGGCATCACCATCACCCACCGTGTTATAAAATTTAGAATTCGCCGCTCCACACGCCGCGACACAACACACGTTTACATACGAGTACGTTGCGATGGCGACGGCGGACCGGAGCTGGAAGGTTTATCAGCAGCGAGCTCGAGGTTTCACGCGCACGACGCACGCACGCACACGCTTCCTCCTGATCCTCCCCTTTGGAAGGGTCGCCGGTCGCCGTTCGCCGGCAAGAGCCAGCCGGGAAGCACACGGTGACGCCGACACGTCGTCGACGCGATAAGAACGACGAGGGTACGCACGCACGCGCCTGAGTCCTCACAGACAGGGTGGTTCGGCACCGACAGCGACCCGGCTGGCGAGCCAAGGCGAAACCGCGGGCACGGCGGGGGGACGGATCGAGCGCGCCAACCGTTTCATTCGCCGCCGCTGTCGTTGCCGGCCGGCCGTGCGGGTCCCGCGCCATCGACGTCTAGAAGGCCTGATCCGTTCGGTGCTCGGCGTCTATATAAGCACAGGCCACCGAGGACCCCTGACACACACGGCAACCAACAGCTCATCCACATCCCTACCTTGTTTCCATCTCGATCACCAACTGATTCAGCTCAGCTCAGCTTTGCGTCGGATCAGATCAAGCAACCAAGCAAAGCGTCTCCATGGCTTCGACGACGGCATCGCCCAACCTGGCCGGCGCGTGGTTCGGCGAGCTCGCGTCGGCGATGCAAGGGACGTGGGGGCAAGCGGTGGCAGCAACCCACGACGACCACCGGCCGCCGCAGCAGCAGAAGCTGGGAGGACGAGGCGACAACAAGAGAGCGGTGCAAGGAGCCGTGGCGGCGGCGCAGGACAAGGAGGTGGGAGGAGGGACGTCGTGAGGTACGGCGGTGCCATGTCCGACACCACGCTCTACCTGCTGCTCGACCGGTTCTCGCCCAACTGAGCTGAGCTCCAGACCCCTTGGTCGCCCGTCGGTGACTCGGTGGTGTCCGTAGTCGGCGCGTGCGTGATGTAGTACTGTACAGGCGGAATAACTGCGCGCCATCGCCATGGATGCATGGTTTTGTGTAAAAGCTGTAAATTGCAATGCCATGTTTGAATGTTTCTCGTCTGATTGCTCAGTTCCCTGTTTTTTTTCGCTCCATGAACAAAGGCACGAAGTTTGTGTGAACTGGACGGACATGTACGTACGCGGAGCAATGCACTAGTCAGAGGTGAAGAAGTGTTCTATCAATTGCCTAGAATGCAATTCAGATATTTTCAGTTTCCAGAACCCAAAACATAGAAATTCAAATCCGAAATCAGTGCTGAATTCCGATGAACAACCTGCTAAAGAGAGCCATCTGAACACTAGATCGCCTGATCGCTTCAACTCACAAACCCAACATCCACAGAAATTCAAAATCCGAAATCAACGCTCAATTTCGAGGAAATATCTCCCAAAGAGGGCCAGCCATCTGAACACGATCGCGTCCGCTGACAAATCGGCCGGCCTTAATACGAACGTCCGCCTAAGT
This sequence comes from Hyparrhenia diplandra, assembly GCA_015847255.1. NCBI lineage: Eukaryota > Viridiplantae > Streptophyta > Magnoliopsida > Poales > Poaceae > Hyparrhenia > Hyparrhenia diplandra. Next base: position 267,007 of record JADLZK010002896.1, on the reverse strand, counting down.
TTTAGCTGTTTTATGCAGAAAAGTGGTCGATGATTTCATTTCATGTTCTATTTAACAAGGTCTTTCCGAAATTTGCATAACCATCTACGTCGTCGTGTCTTGGAAGTTTGCGGGCGGACAGGATTTACTTTCAGGGGCCACAATTGAAGATGACGCATCTCAATAATGGATATCTTCCAGGAAAAGTGCAAACACATCTCAACAAAGGACGATGCATCTCCCAGCAAAATATCTCAGCAATCGACAATGCATCCTCCCATGGCACGGTCACTGATGACGAACCAGACAATATGCCACAGGTAAGAACCATACAAAGCCGATGATCTGGGACTCTAATTTGCGCCAGCCTAATGCATCAAATGCAAGCAACTCATAATACCAATTTACAAGAATCAGAACGGGCCAGGTCTTCTCGCGCCGCCGCATCATTCTACTTGCAAATAACTAAAACAGCCAGACAAGACGATGATCAGCTACGAACAAAAGGAATGGGGAGGGTACAACTCTAAGAAAGGGTGCTGGGGAGGAAATGCACAAAATATTTACATCTCTTCTGCACACAGCAAAGGTGGGGTATCAAGTCAGTGAGTGAAGGAGCTCGGTTCCTCGCTGTAGACCGTCTCGCTGGCACCAAACACAGGCTTCTCTTCCTCCCACTTGACGATCTCCCTCCCATAGCGGATCGCCAACCGGACCGACTCCTGGTCCAGGGCATTCACAATGGACACGTAGAGCTTCCGGTCAGTCAGGGAATGGAACAGCCTCTTGAACTTGGTCGCCATGTAGTGTGCGGCCATCTGGGGCAGTGTCGCACCAGTGCTGCTGCTGGCGATGGGCTTGCTGCTGCCGCTGAGAAGGTTGCGGCTGATCAGAGGAGTGAAGTCATCGAACCAGTCACATGAGGTCAGTGGGGAATCGTTGATCTTCTGCTCTAGGAGATCAAACTTGGTGAGGAGTAGAAGGAAATCCATTTGCTCAAATGTTGGATGAAGGACAATGCTCTCAAACAGCTGCCTGCTCTCTACCATCTTGTTCACAATGGTACCATTTGCATCTTCGTAGTACTCATCATAGTCAGTAGCAGCAACACAGAAGATAACAAGCCTCACATCATCGAACATTTGCAGCCATTTGCAGTTCTCATTCAGACCTCGGCTGTTTATCCGGATCAACTGGTACCTGAAAACAAATCAAAATGTCCCCCATCATTATTACATCTATTACAGTTGAGATCCCAATAGCAATAAAGAATTGAACCTAGAATATATGTGAAACATACACATGCATGTGAGGTTTAATAGATGAACACACCTAGTGCCCAAACATCAAAAAAAAAAAAATTGATCTTATTCACATTTTTACAGATTTATAAAAGTGTCCAATACCGGACAACACACAATAATGAACCTCAGATTCAGTGAGGTCAGTAATAACAGACTAGCATTGCCTTATGTGACAGAAGAACTAACCTTAGCAAGGTGTCTTGTGCATCGGGCTCATCAACACCCAGTCCACCCAAAGACAGCTGAGGGAAAGAGAATTCAGTTGATGCTAACCCATCTGAGGATGTAATCCCATCAGCATACAGTATATCCATATCTGAGAGCTCATATTCCGTTCGAGATATATCAACAGCCTGGTCATTTCAGACAAAAGGTTAAAAACTGAACAATCGCAATTAGCCAATAATACCTTGTCAATAATACCAAAGGAAAAAGGATTGCCATTAGCCAATAATACCTTGTCAAGAAAATAATTGGCAGCAGGTGGTAGGAATGGCAGTTCACTTCTTCTTCTATATGTAGCTTGAATAGCAGGATCTTTCCATAGTTCCTCAACAAGTGGTGCATATTCACGGCTTGCTGCAGGAAAGATGTCTTCAAGATTACCTAAAGCCATTGCTTTAAGAATCCAATCTGAGAATGCTTTCAAGCGTGGAATAAGGGAGTATTCAGTGACTTCATCACATACTCCAGATCCACAACAGCCTGCAGAAAAACAAAAAAGGGAAAAAAAAATCACTATTAGCCAGCATATTACAAATATAGGAATGTTTCCTTTTTGTAAATTGTTTTATAAAAAAAACAATTAGGAGTGTCCTGGAACACTTGGCATTTCAATTACTCAGTTATGCCCAAAAGAAGAGCAAAAGGTAAGATTGGAAGTTGTGAAGGCATGAAGATTTAGTCATACCAGAGCTAGAAGGGTCACATGGACTGACTTTTCTTCTATCAGCTAAAGATTCCTCTTCAAACCGCTCACGGCCTTCAAGTAATATGCCAAGGTAGTTGTATATGTTGCTTTGTATGATAAGCTTCAGGTCTTCACGCTCATCCACCGAAAATGGCTTGCCGCTCTTGTATAAGAACTTGGCCTGATGTATTCAATAGATTCAAAATCAGTTTAGACAACTTTGCAAAGTTGTGGGGATGCAGGATATTCTATCACTACATGTGCAAACTGCAAATTATCTTGGGTGGTAATCTTACTACGGCCAATCAATTCAGTCATTTGTGTACATGAATATGCTAGATGTCCATAAGCATACATACCTGCTTGAGTATAGTGCTTGCCCCTGACCCAACCAACAAAAGCTTCTGAGTTGTCCTTTGTTCCAGATAGTCAGGGATGGCTCGATTTACTATGTTACCAACATCTTCGCTAGATTGATTAGCAGCTTTGTTCGGTGTTGGCAATGACAGAACAGGACTAAGAAGCTTCACTATAGGCTGATGAGAAATGCAGACAAATTCAAAGCTGGTTAGTTACCATCCTAAAAGTTACAACATCTACACAAGAAGAATATCAGGGTTACCTTATCCCAGATCTTTCCTTTAACAGTTTTTTGGCCTTCCTCTTGGTAAGTCCCATCAGAGTTAACCCAAAAGTGAGGTTTCCCAGCACATTGGACTCCTGCCAGCTGAAATCAAACATTTCCTTTTATTCTATTTTTTACAAAAAAAAATACAGATAGGAACATATGTCAAGAACAAGTAGCAGAGGGATGAAACCAGATTTTTTTGCATTATCTAAACAAAGTATATGGATATATGATTGCAAACCTTAAGCATTTGCAGTTCAGATTTTGTAATCTCTAAGCCCATTAATCAATATTCGGTGCTCCCGTTGCTTGCTTTTGATCTAGAGAACCTCCAACATTTAGATTTGCAGTGATTATGCAATGTGGTTTGTGTCCCTCCTGGAATATTTTCAGTGAAAAGTTTGTCAGATTTATTGGCGATAAATTGTTATAAATTTGTAAGAAACAAGCAAAAAAATCTTAATGCCACCACTGAGTTATTGAGCTATCACGAATTAGCATAAAAAAAGGACCCAAAAAATCGCAATTTCTATTCAATCCTTCCCAAAACAGAAGCCTATCTAAACCGAGTTATAAAGCTATCATGAAGATGCATAAAAGGACCCCAAAAAATCAAAATTTCCATTTAATCCTTCCCAAAACAGAAGCCTACCTAAAGCACAGCACGAAATGCCAAAATCATGGTCTATAAGACATGACTAATTGCAGGCATGCCCACTTGGGTGTGCAATCTTTTCTGAGCAGCGTAATCAAAATTATAAGATTCTCCTGATTTAGACAATATACAATACATTATCATTCCTAGGACCAGGAGAAATCATGTGGACCATGATACAACACGCCTGACGGTGCTGATTCATCAAAGATCCATCAAGTCAACTAAATATTCCAGCAGATTATGTTCCACAGCACCATGCGCCCAGAGTTCCAGACCATACATCATGACTCAACTAATAATACTATGTCATATGTATAGTGAACTGCAGCTATAAAAAAATATCTCACATAAATTGTCGTTCAAAGATCCTCACTTGATGTTTTGCGCATTGACTGGAGTAATATCCCTACTTCTACTAAATGTCCTTCAAAGAGTTCACCCAACAGAATACTATGCAATCTTCACTTCATGTTTGCACATTGACTGGTGAAATATCCCCTACTTCTACTAAATGGAAACGAAACACAACCAGATCATCTATAGAGTGTTTGATGTGCATCAAACAGATAGATGCTACTGAGGAGCACAGGAAAATTAGAAGCCACATACCTTTCCCCAGAAGCCAGACACCTTATCGTACCAATAGAACCCCGGCCGGAGCCTAGACGGCGGGCACGGGCACCCTGCAGCACCACGAGCTCCTCCGGCGACAGCTTGGTGCCGTTGACGTAGACGTCCTCCGCCCGCAGCTGGTTCGCGGCGCGCACTCCCGCTCGCTCCTCATGACGAGCTCCACCTCCGCCGCGCTGAGAAGCCGGCGCAGGACGCGGGACCCTCGCCCCAGCGCGTCCCGCCTGGACTCGGCCACTGGGCGGCCGATGCACTCCAGGCACTTGCGCCCCTCCGGCATAGAGCCCATCGCCCGGAGCACGCACCCGACGCAGTAGCGCGCCGCAGGCGAGGCACGACTCCTTGTCACGGCCCCAGAAGCCGCCCCCTTTCCCGCACCTGAAGCAGCCGCGGGTCCTGCCGCCCCTCCAGTGAGCGGGGAGAGGGAGCCGCTCGACTGCCCGGCAGCAGCGCGGGGCCGGGCCTCCCCTGCGTCGGCATCGTCTTCTTCCTCCCCCTCCTCATACTCGTCCTCGTCGTCGTCAGAGGACTGGAGGAGGGAGCCGCTGGTCTCGGCGAAGGTGACCGCGGGCTGGTGGTGGCGTGGCTTCAGCGGCAGCGCCTCGGTGCCGCCGGCTCCAGCGCCGGCACCCTCGTCGTCGGAGGGGGAAGAGGGGAGCTCGGCAGAGTGATGCGCGGCAGCGTGGTGGTTCTCGATGACGGAGGTGGGGAATCCACCACGGCTCCTCCTCCCACGGCGGAAGGTGCGGGTGCGGCGGAGCGGGGCGCCGGGTGGGTGGCGTGTCCAGCGTGGATGGCGGAGCAGAGTGAGGACGGGGTGAGCGGGCGAACGACGGGGAGCGGGGACGAGGACGCGGAGGGGACGCCGGCGGCGACGAGGACAGCGCGGCGAGCGGGATGCGGGAGAGGTCCAGCGGGATGGCGCGCGGGAGCGAGTAGGGGAGCGGCGGGCCGTCGTACTCCGCCGCGAAAGAGTAGTCGCTGGCGCCGGCGCCGGCGGCCATGGCCGGAACCGGAAAACGGCTGTAGCGGCCCGCCGAGGAGAGCAGTGGGGAGGAGGAGGTGGCGGCGGCTGGGTTTTTCGGGCGAGGCATCGCGGTGGGAAACCCTAGGCGGAGGTGGGGAAAGCAGGAGGAGGGGAGGAGGAGTAGCTTTTGGGTTTGGAGCATGCGCGAGGGAGGCGACGAGCAGCGAGACGAGGCGAAAGCGAGGGAGGTGGTGAGGTGGAGAAGGCGAGTGCTTGCTTTCGTTCGCTCTGTGAGCCGGGTCCGTGGACCGGTGTACCAGTTCTGCCTGCCGCGCCTAGTCTAGCAATACAAGAGTGTTTCCAATTTCTTCCTCACCAAGCTCAGTTGCTCAGGTTCTAATTGGTGCATGAAAGAATTTGTTATTAGTATGTTGAATCTATGGGTCATGTAAGTAAAGATATGTGTGCGAGGTAGTCTAATGAGTCTATGACAATCGACAACTAAGGCAGGCAATGTGTGAAGACGACAACGACTAAACCAATCACGAGCGTTGTCGCCCGGTTTGGATCGGTGAAGATAAGGTTTGATTTTACGTTACATGTTGCATGTCCTCTCTTCTCGCAAAAAAGCACTTTCAGGTTACATAGGGTTCGGGAGGTTTGAGGGTCGTTTGATTTTGGATAGTTGAAGATAGGATTTTACGTTACATGTTGCATGTACTCTTTCCCGCGCAAAAGCAATTTAGGGTTACGTGGGATTTGGAGGGTCGAGGGACTGCAAGTGAACCTGCAAAACGATATGGACCGGGAGGTAGGAAAAATGCAACATACAACTAGAGTCGGAAGGCGACAAGACTATTGATTATGATAACGGACATAGAGTGGCTTGTTGTATTTACGATAAAAAGTTGAAACGGCTGAGGCCACACTTTTTATGTTGGTCGCTTTTCACTTATATTCCTTGTCTTGAATGTTGAGTGTTTGTGGCACACTAATTTGAATTCAAATAGTTGCTTCTTTGAGAAGGGGCTAGCAAGGGCATGTCCCTTATGCTTCAAATATTTATGTTAGGGATGTATAGTTTCTATGGCGTTTCTAAACTTCCATTGTTTGGTTGTTCTTATTAAACATTTACGTTAGGGATGTATTGTTTTGCATTTAGCGAGGTAAGGTTTGAGGTTCAGACTATGAGCATAGAGTTTTTGTTTCGAGGAGTGACAACAGTTGCAAATGGCCCGCGACTACGAACAAGATCAACCGTGCCTCAGATTTTATTTGCTTCACGGTAAGGACATTATGGTCTTTTTGCATTGCCTCACTTGGACAACTAACGGTGTTTGCTCACAAATATGACGGGAATGCCAAATAAGGGGGGACACGAGCATTATTTTTCAGAGCCAAATAAGAAAATTCTCTCATATACTATCCGGTGAGCACACGAAATGGAGCAGTAGCTAAAATCTTGGGATCTAGTAGTACTCCCTCCGTTCCAATCTTTACGATTTTCGACTCATATAAACCGTGTATATGAGTCAAATAAAACGACCAATCAAACACGATTTATATGAGTCAAAAATTCAAAGCACTCATACTGTCCCAAATGTTTGTCTGCAGAAAGCGGGTGTTTCGCCGCGACACGCTTTTTCGGGGCGGCGTACGTAAAGGGACGGGAGGGGGTATTGTGGAACGGAGGGAGTAGATCAATTGATAGGTCCATACTGTAAGACCGTTGGTCACGATCAGAATTTCACGACACAACAAAACTCGTATCGTCCGCTGCCGCAGGCATGTGATGTGGTGGTTGTCATTTTCACACACACACAAGCTAAGGCAGGGAATCATTTGGACCGTACACACAGCACAGCTGGTCCATTTGTTAATCTAATCTAATCTAATCCATCTATCGCTCGCTGATCGATAGGGTCCCTCACCACCCGCCTCGTACGGTTTGAACGCGCTGAAACTAACTGGGTTTAGGTAAAGGTAATAACAACAACAATAATATTAAAACCATCATCATCAGTAGGACTAGATGGATAATCGCATCTGCATCCTCCACTCCGGCCGGTGTGTGTTTTTCTTGCTTTTTGGTTGAAGGCCAGAGGCGGCAGCGGTAGCAGCCCAGGTGCGCTTTTTCCGCTTTTGAGCCTCGAGAAATGGATGGAGAGCCCCGGCGGCGTTTTTTTTTCAAAAGAAACGAAACAAGCCCGGGAAAGCAGCTGCTGCGGTGCGGTGCACGATCTCGTGATCCGTTCTCGTGTCGCCCCCGCCCCCGGCCCCGCCCCCGCCCGTGTCAGCCTCATGGACCGGGTCCACCACCTTCGGTCCTCGCCCGCGACCACCGGCGATAGCCAGGCAGGCAGAGGCACGACGACGAACCGGTCGCCCGACCCGAGCACTGGTACGGATACGGATCGGAATTGACCGGCGGGGCCCACCCCGTGCTGCCGGGGAGCGAATCGAATCTGAGCCACCCTCGTGGGGCCCACGTAGTGGTCCCCGCCCCGGGGACCGAGCGAGCGAGCCAGCACGCCCCCACGGCCCACGCCCCACCTGGACTGGATGGATGGACGGAGCCGGGAGGAGGACACCGACAGGCGGGCCAGCCTGGAGGTGGGCCCAGATGAGTCAGAGGCCATGCCGGATGCTGCCGCCGCCGCGCCGCTGGTTTGTTGCGCTCGCGCGGCAGGAGAGGGAGGAGCAGCACGCAGCGCGCACGGGATTTTTGTTTGTTTTTTTTTCCTCGGAGGAAGAGGAAGGACACACAAGGTTTTGTCTCGGCGCCTAGGGCTTCCTAGGCGACTCGAGTGGTGTCGCCGGCGATCCGGATCTCGTTCCCTTCCGTCTCCACCTTTCTTCCTCCTCGGTCCTAGTTCCTCCCTATCGTCTCCATCTCGGGGTGCGATCCACACATACCATCAATCAGGTTTTCCCATCTTGTGGGGCGATCTAAAACCCTAACCCTTGGCGGCCTGTGCACCACTGGTGTCCACCATATTCCGGTTTACGCTGCATCGGTCTTCGGGCGTGGAAGGTGTCGTCGGTGGTGGAGGATGGAGGGCGTAAGCGGGGATCTTTGGAAAGATGCGCCTCGTCGGAGGAAAAGAAAACCATCAAGATCGGTGCGCCATGTGCATCGGTGGCAGTGGCGGCCCGGGTCGGCCGATCAAGGCGGTGGCGAAAACGGCTGACGGAGAGGAGCGTCCGTGGTGACGTGATCGGCGGTCGGCCGGCCGATATGGTGTCCGGTGAAGGGATCTCTTGTGATGAGAAGGGAGACAACGTGTTCGGCCGTCACGCTTCAACCGTGAATCGGGCTCGGAAGGCGATGGAGGATGGGCCTTGGGCGATCTCAAAGGAACTGGCGATCGTGGACGGATTTTGATCCTACCAAATCGGTGGAGGATTATGACTTCTCCATGTTTCCGATCCGATACGGGTGGAGCGCCTCCCGCTTGGCCTTATGAATCGTGATGCTGGCGCCAGCGATCGGTGAAGAAGTGGGGAGTTCTTGGATGCGCATGTTGAGGCCGATGGCCTAGCCGCTGGCCGAGCTCTCCGGATCAAGGTCCGACCGGATGTTCATAAACCTCTTCGGAGGGTGTCATGGTGGGCGTAGGTGATGAGAAGGGCGAGCGTTGGTGCCCGGCCACGTATGAACGCTTGCACGACCGCTATAAGTGTGGCATCGTTGGACATGTTGATCGGCCGCCACCGAGAACAAACAAGGCGGAGGGGCCGTGGTTTGGAAGGGAACTGCGATATATTCCACCACACGCAGCCGGGTAGCTAAAGCGAAAGATGAGGTTTGTGAAGACGACCAGACGGGAGTGGGGGTTCGGGTTCCCGGCGATCAAACTCGTCCCGAGGACAAGTCGAGATCGATGCCCCTTCGTGGCGTAAGGTCGGGGCGTGGATTCGGCAAAACCTCGGCCGGCGAGAAGATTAACTCATCGAAAGGAGGCGGCCCGGCCCTCCCAAGAAGACGTAAGTAGTCGGTAAGCGGACTTCGATGGCGAAAGTCTTATTTGCTGAGAAGTCTGGAGTGGAGATGGAGGACTCTGGGGCCTTGGCGAGTAGCGGAGTTGGGAGCCCCACCACCGGGGTGCATGGGGGTGTTGAGGGAGTGCAAATCGGATGTGGGAAAGAATAATAAGAAGGGAAGTTCAAGAGGATCCAAACAGTCCGGGAGCGGATCGGGTTGTTTCTAAAAAGGGGGTGATGGGGGAGAAGGCGGCCGACAAGAAGAAACGCAAAGGTGAGGGGAGGATATGGAGGTGGATGAGCGAGGGAGTTACTAAGAAGGTGAGAGTGATGGTGGGAGAGGAAAACCTTGTAAACTGGGCGGGGTCGTCGGTGCAGCCCTGCGAGACGCAATGAAGATAATAGCTTGGAACTGCCGCGGGTTGGGGAACGCGCGGCGGTTCGTGGTCTTCTGGACGTCCGTAAGGCGGAGGACCCCGACATCCTGCTTCGCCTGAGACAAAGATGACAGAGAGCGGTGGGTGGATTTCGGTGGAAGGCGGGGGCGCCAAATATGGTGGCCAAGGATTGTTCGGACACTCATGGGGGGTGGCCCCGGCGTTGTTCGAGAAGGGGAATAAATGTGCATGTTCGTGGCATTTCACGCTTGTACATTGATGCGACGTGACGGAGGAAGATGGGTTCACATGGAGGCTTACGGGGCTTCTATGGTGAACCGGAAGATAAGCAAATCCTTGGCGAGCCTTGCGCACTCTCAATGCATCCCGGCGTCGCCCTTGGATTTGCTTGGGAGATTTCAACGAGATTTTGCTGTCCGGTGAGAAGGAGGGGGGGCAGCCACGGAGCCAGGGCTGCATGGATCGTTTCAGGGAAGCACTGGAGCATTGTGAGCTAGCTGATTTGGGTTTTGAGGGAGATCCCTTCACCTGGCGAAATAATGGCCACACCACTGATCTCTACATTCGGGAGAGGTTGGATAGGGCGGTGGCGAATAAAGATTGGACGCTGAGGTTTCCTCTGTATCATATAATAAATGGGGAACCAAGGCATTCTGACCATCGGCCGGTGATTGTTGATACTAATCCCCCTCCCCCTCGCATTGTTGGAAGAGGTGGGGGGGTGGGCGACAAAGCTTTCCGCTTCGAGGCCGGGTGGGTGAAGGAGGAGGAGTGTGGCGTTGTGGTGGAGAATGCTTGGAGGGACGGCAATGGAGGCTAGGGGAGTCGGTGGGGGGTGCTGTCCTCCGTGTGGCGAGGGAGTTGGGTGATTGGGGGAGGAATGTGTTGGGAGATATGGAGAAAAAAATAAAAAAAATAAGGAAGGCGTTGGAGAATTGTAGGAGAGACGGGGTGTCTCAAAATTCAATAAATCGAGAGGAGTTACTGAAGTTCCAATTAGAGAAGTTAGAAGAGAGGAGAAATATTTATTGGCGCCAAAGAGCGAAAGTTCACTGGTTGAATGAGGGTGATCGTAACACAAAATTTTTCCACCAATATGCCTCGGATCGGAGACGGAGAAATAGAATTAGGAAGTTAGTAAAGGAAAATGGAGATGAGGTGGTTAATGAAGAGGAGATGGCGGACCATGTTTCTAACTTCTATGAAAATTTATTTATTTGCCACTACAGGGTGCCGGGATGAATGATCTGTTGAATCATGTTCCCGCCGTGTCACGGAGGCAATGAACACCGACCTCCTACTGCCATTCACGGCTGAAGAAATAAAGGCGGGCTTGGAAGGCATCGGTGATCTCAAGGCCCCGGGGTAGACGGTATGACCTCACCGTTCTATAAGCGATTGGGATGTGGTGGGTGAAGATATTACAAAAGAGGTTATCTTTGTTTCTAAATGGGGCGTTGCCACGTGAGTGGAATGAGACTATGATTGTGCTTATCCCCAAGGTGCCACAACCGAGAGAGTTTGAAGGACCTACGCCCTATCGGCTTGTGCAATGTCTTATACAAAATTGCATCTAAGGTTCTTGCAGCCAAAGTTGAAGTTGATATTGGATGAGATCATCTCGCCAAATCGAGTGCTTTTGTTCCCGGGCGTCTCATCACTGATAATGTTCTTGTTGCATATGAGTTGACACACTTCTGCGGAATAAAGAACCGGTGTGACAATTTATGCGGATGTAAAACTTGATATGAGCAAGGCGTATGATAGAATTGAGTGGCACTTTTTGAAGGGTATGATGGAGAAAATGGGCTTTGATGCGAGATGGGTTGAGATGATCATGCAATGTGTGAGCACCGTCTCTTATAAAATCAAGGTGAATGGAGTGCTAACGGAAGAGATCACCCCCCGAGGGATTACGGCGGGGAGACCCATTGTCACCCTACTTGTTTCTTCTTGTGTCGAGGGTTTCTCGTGCTTGTTGAATGAAGCGGAAAGGAGTGGACAGCCGGAGGGTGTCACTATATGTGCAGTGCACCGAGTATTTCTCATCTCTTGTTTGCGGATGATTCTTTGCTTCTCCTAAAAGTCAATGAACGGAGTGCAAATCACCCGCAAAGATGTGCTACATCTATATGAGGAGTGCTCGGGGCGTAAAATAAACAAAGACAAGTCTTCGCTTTGTTCAAGAAAAAAATTGTGATCAAGATAGAAGAATGGCGTTCAAGGACACGATGGAGTTGTCTCAAGAAGCTAAGACGGAGAAGTATTTGGGGCCGCCGGTGTACATGGGTAGATCCCGCTCTCAAAGTGTTTGCATATTTGAAAGAGAGAGTATGGAAGCGTATACAAGGGTGGAAAGAAAAATTATTGTCGAGAGGGGTAAAGAAACACCGATAAAAGCAAAGGGCACAGGCTATTCCTAGTTATGCTATGTCGTGCTTTGATCCGACGAAGAGTTTGTGTGACGAGATTAGTATGATGATCTGCCGGTTTTGGTGGGCACAAAGGGAGAATGAGAAGAAGCTCCATTGGCTCGTGGCATACACTCACCCGATCGCAAGGAGAAGGGAGGGCTGGGCTATAGAGATTTACATCTCTTTAATTTAGCAATGCTTGCTAGACAAGGTTGGAGGATGATCCAACAGCCCAACTCTTTATGTGCACAGTTGTTACATGCAAAGTATTGGCCGGATGGGAATATTTGGTCGACATGTGAGGGGCGGGGATCTCATACACATGGAGGAGTATTTTGAGGGGGCTTAGAGCTTTGGAGCAAGGAATTATTTGGAGGATTGGGGATGGAATGGTCGTTCAGATGCGGGAGGATCCTTGGATTCCTAGCCGGTGGGGAGCAGGCGACCAATAACACCTAGGGGGCAAACAATTATCACCAAGGTGTCTGCGAACTTATTGATCCATACACCGCCTTTCGGATACTTGAGCTCTTTGAAGGAGGTGTTCGGGAAGAGGATGTAAAGAATATACTAACTATACTGCGGGTGCATGTTGATAGGGAGGATCAGGTTTGCTTGGCACTATGACAGAAAGGAATGTTTTTCGGTGAAATCGGCGTATCATGTTTTGCGGGATAATGCCCAAATCCAACGTGTAAAACAGCCCGGGAGCAGCCCAATGAGCACAAACGAAAGGGGTAAGAATGTCCGGAAGTCCATCCGGCGATTGCATGGGCCTCCAAAAATCAAGCAACTCATCTGGGCGTGTGGCTCATAATAGCCTTGCTTTCAAACCGAATATTAGGAGGAAGGGGGTTCAGTTGGACACGGCGTGCCGGTGTCTTGCGAGTTCGATGAGGATGCGCGCGACTTTGTTTTTCGAAATGCAAAGAAGTTCGAAGTGCCGGATGGAGCTCGGACTTGACTCATTTAGGACCCAAATTGTTAAATCGCTACGTCGGGGGACCCGAATTTGTCAAGATGATCATGTCGTTCGGACCGGACCTCTCGCACTCGATGACGGTTCCGGTCCGCGTGGTGGTCGGTGCGGAATAAAATCAACGCTGGCGAAGCTAATGCCTGCCAGTCGAGATACTGATGGCATTTGTGATGCGAGATGACTTGGGATATTATAGGCTCTGCCCCCTCAGCGTGTAAACCGATCTCAAGTAATCCTGGCTGGCTTCCACCTCCAGAAGACATACTCAAGATCAATGTTGATGGTGCCTTTGCAGCTGACTCGAAAGCGGGGGCTTGGGGCTTTGTCATTCGCGATAGTGATGGTGCTGGTGTGTTAGCAGGAGGCGGCAATCTGGGCTCCATCCAGAGTGCCATGATGGCTGAGACCCTGGCTCTCAAGCAGGCTATTGAGGCGGCAGTGCACTTTGGAATGTCCAAGGTCATGATCGAGACTGATTCTCTACACTTGGCGGAGGCGGTTAGATTTCCGGCCCAGTATAATTTAGCCCCAGAAAGTGGTCTTCTTCAAGAGATAAGTGATCATCTGAAAGTGATAGTTTTAGCACTGTTTTCTTGCAAAAAATTTCGTTCCTGTAATTCGAGTGCTGATGAGCTTGCTCGTCGGGCGTTGAGTTGGGGACCCGGGCCGGTTTCATATTTGACCGACCCCCTCCCGGAGTTTGTAATGACCGCCGTGATGGCTCGCGATTTGGCTGAAAATCCCGATGTGTTAATGCAATGCATTAAGCCGGGTCCGGCAAGTTCAAAAAAAAAAAAAAAAAAAAAGGTGGACGTGTTGTTGCCGTGCCGTGCTTGTCTGTCGCTGGACCGGACCGTTTCGACTGGACTTGGGTCGGCGCCGGGGCCGGACCAGATGCGGGTTGGTGCGTGGTAGACTGGTAGCCGCGGCTGGCCTGGCCTGGCTGTGGCTGTGCTTCTAGACGCGCGCGGGTTGGTGTGGGGGCGGTGGCGGGGGCCGTGCGGACCAGGGCGAGTCACGGGGGCAAGGGGAAGGAAGGAACAGGAGATTGGACTGGACTGGACTGGACCGGACCGCGGGAGAAGGAGGGATGGCATCGTGGAGTGGATTGTATGGGATGGATGCGTCGGGAAGGATGTCTGTCTGTCTGTCTCGTGGGCCCGGGCGCTGGGTATGTGGGTCCCGTACTGGTCAGGGGCTCCGGGCTCCAGAGGGGACGGCGGCGCCTCCCGCCCTCCATCGGCGTGGGCTGCGTCCACCACGAATGCTCCGAGGCCCGGATTCATGAAGCTCTTGCCTCACACACGCACGCACTTAACACGCTTACTGTAGTCTAGACGCCAGAAATCAAGGCCTAAGAGAGATGAAGGGAGGAAGAGAAAGAAGATGTATAGTGCTGTTTTTTCTGCATCGTTAATTAGATTAAAATCTAATGGATATTGTTCACTGAATTAAAAAAAACATAAATTTCTAGAACCTGAGAAATAGCAGCCCGTAATGTGAATTGTTGCATCACAAAGCTCTACAAAGCCAAGCTAAGAGAAAAGGGAGTTGCTATATCTCCTTCACAAGACAAATAACCAACATTTTTTCAACGTGGCGGACCCTGGTTCATCATCCAAGCGCTACGATCCATCAAATTTAGCTAGCAAGAATTTTACCGTAGCGAGACAAGAGATAATTTAAAATTTTATTCTATATAAAAATAAAAGACAAAGAGGGTGTTGTCCTAGCTACAAAAGGACAAGATACGATTTGAACAATTTTATCACAAAGAAATAAAAGACAATAAATATTTTTTTATAGAAAAAAATGAACAAAAGATGGTGCACTTAGCTAGCACAATTTTACCATAGCAAATAAAAGACAATAAATATTTTCTTATAGAAAAAAAAAAACAAAAAAAGATGGTGCACTTAGCTAGCACAATTTTACCATAGCAAATAAAAAGACAATAAATATTTTCTTATAGAAAAAAAAAACAACAAAAGATGGTGCACTTAGCTAGCACAATTTTACCACAACAAATGAGTTGAAACGTGAACGATCGCTGCATGAAAAAAGCTAATTGAAACGTGTGCGTCGCGGTGCAGCAGCGTCAAGCTCGCGCCGCCTCGCAAGATGCAGTTAGAAAATTTCTTTCGACAGATGTATAGGAAACGTGAAGAGAAAAAAACGCTCAAAAAACCATACATTATTGTAAATTGTAAATGAAGATTTCTCTCTTTTTATTTTTTATAGCAGACAAAAAGGATACTTGATCCGGCTCCCTCCACAGGACCCAATTAAAGCAAATGGAAACGTGGGGATTCTTGCCGTACCCCCAGTATGCTCGCGATGTCAAACCCCTACGTGCAATTGGAAAACAGCGGCACCGCAAGACTTTATATGATCGCTCGTACGTAGGTGGCGGAAAACGACGCCTTCCATGTTCCATCCGTTAATGATCGCTCGTCGTACGGCCGGCACACACACACGCACACATTGGCTGATGATCACACACAGTACACACACACGGTGATACGGATGATGATCCTCTTGGGTTGTTGAGGTTTTATTTACCTACTTTTGTTAACAATCACCTTTTGCTAGCTTTTCTTGTTCATTGTCGTGGAAAGAAACCGCCGCGCGCGGCCGTCATCGCTTTCACGCCACCGCGCGAGCGTAGAAATCCGGGCCTCGATGATCACTCGTCGTCAGCGGAGCTGTTCTTTCAAACCCTCGTGCCCGTCGTGCGTGCGTGCAAGAGAGAAAGAGAACAACGCTGGAACTGGAATAATAATAAGGGGTTTTTTTTGCACTGTCTGAACAGAACAGGCTTTGCTTGCGCCGGCCAGCGCTCTAGATTAATTCAGAATGAAAAGAACGTACGGACGCCGTCTGCTCACAATTTTGGTGAAATTTCGAGGTTATTATCGGTAGTAGTAGGTAGGTACGCATTCCGGCCGCAGGAACTAATTAACGTCAGTCATCAGCACAGGTTCAGACTTAATTCAGCTCTGCAGCTCGATCTCCAGCGAGATATATCTTCCGTTCAGCTTGACCAGTTCATCTGAATGAAATAATGCAGTCTTTTCGTGCGGTTAGATAAAGCTTAGGATGCTGTAAGTGGCTTGCATTGGTTAATTATTATTAGCTCGTCGCATGCTGTATCCAGCACGCACCAGCAGCTTGCTAGGGAGGCGACGACCTGCGTGATGCATTTGCAATTGCACTAGCTAGCTTAGACAGGGTTCAACGATTACGTCTGTATGACAGGTTCAGCATTCCAACTGCTGGCGACGATCGATGTGATCGTCTCTGATGACATTTCCTCATCAATAGCAACGTTAACTTTGTTTTTTATTTTTCCAGATTTTTGAAAGGCCTCAAGCAGCAGTTGTTTCCGGTCCCATTCTTCATGGAAATCGTATGGTACACAAGAAACAGCGACGAATATTCAGAAATCAGAAACAAACATGCAGACTTTGATAGTCCAATGCATGCAAGTCAATCTTCAGAAGTACATTTATTTGCCATGGTTATCCACCGTGCAAAACTGCAAAACAGTCGTAGCTAGCTACCTCCCTTTAAGTAAACAATCTTCACAAAAATTCGTGTATTTATCCTAGTTTTATTTATGTCATGAACAAAAGGCCTCGTTTTCTCAGTAATAAGCTGAAGAACTCTTTCAAAGTGCTCATCAGGTGGTTGCATGCAGGAGTTTAGAGTTCCAGGCCAAGATTGCAGACACGCAGTAATCTCCAATATAGACATCAGAACTACTATACTACAACCAATGGCTCATCAATTGCCACGGCTTATAGTCTAATTAAGAAGAAGGTTCGTGTGGATAATAACAGCCACAGACAATTCTAAGGCTCATGACTTTTCAGTGTTAACGACCCCAATGTTTCCATACATGTTGGCCCTGTTTCTTTCAGAATCTTTGCTGCTGAAAACGGCTCTGAATGACAACTGTTCGCGCCCGGTTTTAATTCAGATGACAGATGTGTGGACGATAAGGAAGGATTACTCTGACGATGTTGCCTACGCATCCACAGCAACCCAATCCTACCAGATGCTTGCAATGAGAAGGGTCCTTGTAGACAGCCGTTGTTTGCCGTCAAACGTTCCCATATTCGTCTGTCAGCAAGAACACGGCAGCCTATGATCGAGTGGATGCCATCACTTCCAGTTTTCCACACCGATGAATTTACCGCTACATGTATATGTATGTAGACAAAGATATGCGTGCAGGCGTCCATGCGTACGCCCAAACAATCACGATATGGTTGTCCATGTGCTATTTTTTTGTCGACAAAATGAGATTATTAGCAAACATCTGGTGCATATGCAATAAGCTTGTATGGTTTCAGCCGTTTGCCGTGAAACATCCGGCCTATATGCATCCACAGCCTCAAGTTTTCTTCAGTACCTAAGTGTGGTTGCTTGCTGCAACAGCCAACAGCAAGTAAGGATATACTGACATGAAATTAACTTGAGGCAACAGACGTTGAAACTCGCCGATTAATTTTATATCACACACACACACAAGTAAGGACCTGTTTTCGGCTTTTGGATGGCCGATATGATCTTGTCGGCCCTTCAGTTGCCTATAGGACACCTATTGGCTATTTAACGGCCGACATTATTACTCTTACACTCCAGATGCTAAATTTACAGTTAATCATTAAGAAATTATAATTTAAAATAAAATTTCTTCGATTAGCTTGGTTTGGTCTTTTTGGTTATGGTTTTCACAGTCAATTATGCTCACAGCTACCGGGCCTCCCCAGGGAACGAACTTTTCCCTCCGGCCCGGTCAAAGCCAGGCCCAATGGCAGCCTGATTCACGATCGACAAGGCCGTCTTGGGCCTCCGGACGGACGCCGGCTTCTGCGCATAAGCCGCCGCCGCCGACGCCGCCCCGTTTGTCCTGACCCCGACCCCGATCCGATGCCGTACATCTGAGCGCCTGAGCGCCGTCGCCGCGCCGCGGACGTGCGGTGCCGCCGGAGCTGGACTGTCGCTGGACCGCCCGTCCCAGTCCTCCAGCACAGCTGCAGCGTAGTCTGGCTGCCAGCCTGAGCTTCCAGTGCCCTAGTGGCCTGCATCTGCTCCGGCTGCTCTGCCTCTGCTAATCCGACTGCTGCTGTGCGCATCTCTGGTGAGTAACTGGTGATTGTGAATGAAATACGAATTTGTGATTCAGCATACCTAATGGACACAGGATGCCGTGTAGAGGAATATCTTCCACCCGCCTTTTTTTTTTGCAACTTAAATGTTCTGTGATTTTAGTAGAGACTCATGATGCAGTTCACTTTCATAGCATTTCTTGAAGCGTGTGGTGGCAGTGATGATTACTATGATTGAGCAAATAAAACTCACCAAATTAGTACCATTTATTGATTTAGTGTGATAATAGGAAGAGAGTAATCAACTATTGAAATGCAGCTGGTAAATTTCCCCATTTGCAGTTTGGCTGGGTCTCGAGATACATCGATGCCGGGTGCCCGGTTGCCGGCGCTGCCACTTGACACCAAGGTCAGGGCGTCGAGTGGTCGGTCCGCTCCCGCTTGGCCCAAGGCGTCGATTCTCGTACGCGGTGGCTGCGGTGCCGCCGGCGATGGCGCCTACTTCTTCGACCCCATCACTTCCGAGCCTCGCTCTGAGCCTGTCCATGAGCGTTGGGACCCAATGCGCTCAGAGGGGCTGGCCGTCCTCGACCCCATCGCTTCTGAGCCTCGCTTTGAGCCTGTCCATGAGCGTTGGGACCCCATGCTCTTAGAGGGGCTGGCCGTCCTCGACAAGTCTCCGGTGATAACTGGGGTCTCGCCCACCATCCCGGCGCCGCTACTGTTGGAGCAACCCCGCATCCGCGTTCCTCGTCGTGCTGTCGACAACACGCATTCCCGCTGCGCCGCAGTGGGAGACTGGCAGCCAAGAGTAGAAGCCGAGCATCAAACCCAACCTTGCAGGCACAGAATGTGATCATGGCAAAGTGGGGCCTTACCAAGCAGCCACAACAGCCTGCTGCCGAGGCAACTGATGAGTTCGAGCAGTACTTGGAGCTATTTCGTGGTGGCCTCTCAGCATCCAAGTGTGAGGCCATCAGGAAGCTATTCCCTGCTGGCTGAGGTATTGATGGTATCCAGCTGGTGGAAGGGGTCGAGCTCGAGGTCTAGTTCCTCATCCTTCTACGGCCGTGCGCTGGCCACACGTCATCAAGGAATTCATCGTCGAAGATCGTGGCTGGTGTTGCCCCTGGTCCAGCTCATTCTGTCTCTGTTCACCCTCTCCCCTGTCTGGATGTGTTGCCGTTGTGTTGTTCCCAGCTTGTCCTGGTGGATTGTTCGCCGTTTTCCTTCAGTTTTTTTTTTTTGTTTTGTTTTCGTCTTGTGCTCCTCGTCCAGGAAACCTTTGGTTACCTAGAGTTTAGTGGCTTGCTTGTTCTATTTGTTGTTGTCTACCTCCTGTTAATGAAATACATGCTATTTGGCTCGTCGCAAAAAAAGAAGAAATGGTGAGATTGTTGAAGATAGAATATTTCAGTGCTGAAAATGATACATGTAAAGCTATAGCTCTAGACAGCTAGACTAGGACTGTAATCTTCTTCTTCTTTGAGATCAAAGGCACTCACCCGGCTTTATTACAAAAGCTTAACAGCCAATGATCTCATTGCTGGGGCTACTGGCTTACAGAAACAAGGTACTGAAAAAGAATGCAGCGACGCCAGAAGTCTTAACCTTTTCTTATGCCTGAACAATTCTTATTTTCATGTACGTTTCAAACTTATCTGTTGAATTTAAGGAATTATGAGACCTTTTAGTATAGTCTCTCTTTTTGGTTTATCTTTTACTTATATACGAAACCGTTTAAAGAATTTTGTACCTGTACCGATGAGTCTACCGAATTTTGTTTTTCATTATGTTGTATTCCATATTAGAATTCTTGGTTAGACATACCCTCATTGAGATCTCCATGGAGCCATACCTCTGCAGTGAAGAAAGCGAAGGAGAGGCCATGGATGACGATAAGCATACGGCTAGCGGCGACGAGGATCCCCACTCTGTTGCACCCTAGTGCTCCGCTCCAGCATTTCTTCCTGTGTCCATGAAGCTCCACTCTGTTCTGGGCCCTTCGACTTAGAGAAGAAAGATCCACTCCTCTCCCTGCGCCTTGCCAAGAGGTACAGATCCACATCCTCTGTTTCTTTTCTTCCCCTTCGTGATTGAGTGATTCATTTGGGCTTAGACACACAGATAGCAAGGTTTGATTAGATGTGGCGGTTGTGATCTCAACTGTTTCAATCAGTCATCTCTTTCTGAAAAAAAAATCGTATTTTGCTACTGGAATTATCTTGGATAGTGAAATAGCGATATCTTTTATCTTGGCGCTACTACAACTAGTAGCTGAAACATAAGCTGAAGCCGATCTATCCATTCAGTGGTTGGTGCACTGTGTTGCAGACTTACAGGTGCGAAAACTGCAGTAGTATCTTGAGCCCATGGTAAAGCGCGCAAAGTCTTGCAAAACTATTGCTCTAGTTTTGTTTCTTTGAAGAAAATTTTATTGTCAGCTTTGCGATTCTGTAAAAGGAAGATCACTCATGGGTTTAGGCTTTAGGGTTAAAGGATCAATATATAGCTAGCTAAAAGTTTTTGAAGATTCAAGTCCTTTTTAATAAAAAGCATATATTTGTTTCTGGAAAAAATGGGAAACATATGTGTTACTTAGCAGCTCTAATTTCTGTTCAGAGTGAGAACATGGGGAGCAGGGGAATGGAGTTATGTGATTTATGGAGAGTTGATCTAATCATGTTCAAGTTTGTGGCGCTTTCAGCAGTTTGCAGTCGTGAGATGTTTGTGATTAAAATCAGTGTTGAATTGCTGAGTTCTTCTTGCTCTCTTGACCTTTAGCATCAATTTAAGAAAACTACATTTTCTGTGAAGAACCTGTCTTTTGTTGAGTTCTCAAAGCAAAGTTCACCAATCATTTCCTATCAGATGCTGCTTTGATAAAATTGGAGGTCAGTTTATTTGGTTTGGAGATTCTCTTGTGGAGCAAGGTCTTCAATATTGCATATGTCTACCAGTTTCTGTGCTTATTGAATAATCTGACTGAAATATAACCCATGTGAGAACCGAGAATCATCAGTTGCAATTGATTAGATCTTTAAGTAGTGTGTGTTAGACTATACATATTTCTAATAAGCTTAAAATGAATTATCCTCGTCCCTGGTTATTATGAGAGAGTTGATCCAAATAGTGAATGTGTGCTCTTGAAATTTTTATTCAAGGAATTGGATTCATGATGGTGAAGTTGTGTGCTTGTTTGACACATAGTTCACAAGCTCTGAACCTTTCTGCAGGCTCTAAACCTTTATGTCTTGACTTTTGACTAATTCCAAACATCTGTTGCTGCTTGTCAGGTGATGGTTGTGGGTACTACCGCCTGTGGTGGTGTTTGACACACGGTTCACACTCACAAGCTCTACCTATCTCGTCTTCCATCTCCGCATCTTCTCTCCCAAGCCCTCTGCCATTCGCAGCCGTTACTGCTGCCCGCGGTGGTTTCCTTCCAAGCCTCGACCAAGATTGTCGCCTTCAGGGTCACTTCGCAGGTAGAGTTGGCACAGTTGCTTGACAGGGACGTTGACCTTGAGTCCGCCGACAGTTCAGACGAGTCCTTGGTCCCCAGCCAACGATGATGTCTCCCCATGCACATGACTCAGAGGTTGGTGCTTCGGGTTCAGCTCCGCAGGCACCGTCCTCCAGTGAGGACAGGTTCTTCGCCCTAATGGTGGCTATGAGGGCTGACCAGCAGTGTCAGGTAGCTGACCGGATGGAGGCTTTGAGAGCAAACCAGCAGCGTCAGGCAGAGGAGCTGAGGCGTCAGGCCAGAGTCCAAGAGGAGCACTATTCACAAACGCTGACCTGGTTTGCTGGGATGCAAGCTCATCAGGACCAGTTACAGCTACAGATGGATCGGGATAGGCAAATGAACATAACACTATTTCAGCACTTGTTTCAGCACACAGGTGTGCCAGCGTTCACTCCTCCAGTTCTGCAGATTCCTCCGGCTCCTCTCCAAACACCCATTGTCTCCGCCATACAGACCAAGATTGTCGCCGTCAGGGCCACTATGCAGGTAGAGGTGGCACAGTTGCTTGACAAGGACATTGACCTTGAGTCCACCCGACAGTTCAGATGAGGATTACAGAGTCGTTGCTCCCCAGCCACCACCGATGTCTCCTCGTGCACACGACTCAGAGGCTGGTGGTTCAGATGGTCCGAGTTCAGCTCCTCAGGTACCGTCCTACGGTGACAACAGATTCTTCGCCCTAATGGAGGCTATGCGTATGGAAGCTGAGCAGCAGAGACAGGCAGTGGAGCAGCGGCGTCAGGCCAGAGTCCAAGAGGACCAGCATTCACAAATGATGTCCTTGTTTGCTGGGATGCAAGCTCGCCAGAACCAATTACAGCTACAGATGGCTCAGGACTGGCAGATGTACATGGCGCTACAACAGCACTTGCTTCCGCACACAGGCGTGCCAGCGTTCATTCCGCCAGTACTGCAGGTCCCTCCGGCTCCTCTTGAGACACCCCTTGTCTCCGCTATACAGTCCAATGGACTTCCAGGACAAGGTGGTCTCTGCCAGCAGCAATTTGCCTCCTTGTTACCTCAGGTTCAGCTTCAGCGGCTCTTGACTACACCGGGTTCGGGTTTGGCACACAGTGAGATCACGATCGAGCTGGCACCACCTTTCACTCTACTGCCTTTGTCTACTCCGGCAGCTTCAGAGACTAGGACTGCAGAGAGTTTGCCATCTTCAGTCGGGTCGTGTGAGCCCCAACAGATCCCTTTAAGAGTCAGTCTTCACTATATGCTTAAGTTTTAGAGGCTACAGGTACTCCTACAGTGTTAGTTGGTCAGACTACAGCACCTGAAACTGAGTTAGCTACAGAGACCTTGCTTGAGACTACCTCCGTGACTGACGACGAACAAATTGTGTCACAGTTCGAGATCTCATGGCGCACCACTGTGCCTAACTCGTCTGCTTCGACCTCCCCGGTTGATCCTTAGGTTTTGGTGCTTGACTCCATATGGGGAGAGTGTTGTGAGATAGGGGTAGATTTATGAGTTGTATTTTTTGCTCGCTACTTCATGCCATCAGTGCTTGTGTGCTCTCTACTTAATCTTATGTCATGTCACCTTTTACTCGTTTGTTGCGCTTCCATTACTTCTTTGTCAGACATGCTCTTCATATAAGCTCTTCGGGTTTTCAGAATTGACATCTAAACTTGAGCACCTTAAGCTTAGGCGCTGCTCCTTGTTTGAACTCCACATATTCGATCTAAAAAGTTGTGGTAATCATGTTTAAAAAGCAAACTAAGAATTTAGATTTTCATTGTTATTCCTCCAATAGAAAGATTTATTATTTTGTAGACACCAGACGAACATATGCTTGCTGGCCTGCTCGCTTCTGCTACTCCAGCAGCCGCTGTAGCAGCAGGCCAGCAGCAAGTGTGGTTATTGGAGCAAGCATTTCCGAGCAGTCTGTATAGTGAATTTGCAGCTTTTGTGTTTGTTAAAAACCAAGGCGCTGTTTATAGCCCCAAATTCCTCCCCAAATTCCACCCCAAATTTCACTATGCAAAAGAAGATTCCCCATCACATCAAAATGCCGGCACGTGTATCGACGAAGTCTTAAATGTAGGTAAAAAAATAAACTAATTATGCAGTTTAGATGTGCGTTGCGAGGCGATTCTTTTTGAGCACAGTTTACGCCATGATAGGATAATATTTACCACTAACAAAAAACGTCTTTATAGCAGATGTGACATGCTACAGCGAATTTTGTACCAAATTTTGGTGATCTATCAGTCCTAGAAGTTCGTTGCTCTGATACCGAATCACGGAAGAAGAAGAAAAAAGCCATTTAAAGACCCAAATATTCAGTTATATCTTATAGCAGTCAGTGGAAAGGACAACTCAAGCACCAAAGACAAAGGTATCGCTCGTGGGTCGTAGTCATCGCTCGGATAAACACGCCCCAAAACAAACAAACAAACAAACTACTGTTGCCATCCAACAAACTTGAAAAGCTCAGGCGCAAGAAGCACAGAAATCCAACTTTCTGGGCACGCTAGGTGCATCATAAAGAACAGTATCAGGTACTATGTGCCAATAGAATGCACCAATGCAATCCCTTATATACCTACAGCATCAGCCTTTGTAGTACAGGTACAATTACCAACCCGAAGGCTAAACTCGCCGATTAATTTGTTATATCACACACACACACAAAAAAGAAAACTCGTGCGCACCCAAACACAGTTGGGATAGAGGCAGCACACACACACTCAGCGCTAAGGATACTGCACGACATTAGCCATAGGGATTCAGAATTGTTCAGATACAGACAGTGACGGTTCACTACTACAGGAGTACTAAGATAAATGTAAAACGGACAGAGGCATGGATTGTTCAAACAAAATTGCATATATAGAGAGTACAAGTCCTGCTGTGACAAATCAAGGATTTTGGAGTTTTTTTGCGGTGGTGCCAGAGAAATTACCATTCCTTTACCAAAACAGGTCGGTTTGGATTCAGGGCAAGTTGGGTTCGCACGTGTGCCACAAACACTTCCTTGCCTTCGAAGCTATCGGTGGAGAGCTGAAATTTCTTGAGGCTTGGGAGGGATGCTAACCCAGAAAACAACCCATCATTGATTATTACATCATTAAGATATCTAAACTTGAGCATCTCAAGCTTAGGCGCTGCTCTTTGTTTGAACTCCACTGATTCGATATCACCCTGTGCGCTAGAAAGGTCCAGCGCCACTAGACTCGGGAATGCCGCCTCTGGTACGAAATTGAGATGGAGCCCTTGAACTTTGAATGTGTAATTGCCTAGTCTTAGGATAGCTAGCTTTGGTAGATTGCCAAGGAGTTGCATGGTGCTATGAGAATCCGTTAGTTCGGTACACATTAGTCTCAGCTTCACAAGGTTCTGGAGGTGCATGATCCATGCCGGCATTTTGCCCAGATCGTGGAACAGCATGAGGGTACGTAGGTTTTTGGGAGGTGAGAATATGGCATCTGAAAGGTAACGTAAACCACCTTGATTCCCTGATGAAGACATTGACAATGATTCCAGGCAGCTGAGAGCCTCAAGAGCGGAACAGAACTCATGACAATTTTTCTTGTTGATACCGGTGACCTTCAACTTGCGCAACTGAGTAAGCTTTTTTATTTCCTTTAGTGCATTCCCACTTCCAATGTCCACTTTGCCTAGTGTGCGCAAAGCCTTCAGATTCCCCGCACCTCTGGGCACAGGAATACTACTTCCATAAGGTGTTGCCAAGCCAGGTATGGCGACGTACCAGCATTTAGTGCACCTATCATGCCAGGTCTCCTCCATATCCATATCAAAGTATGTAGGCTGACATGAGCAGAATGCTGCACATTTACTCTTGAGTCTATCAAGGAAGTAAACACGATCAGTTCTCAAGCCACCAAGGTGAAGATACTGCAGCTGCTTAAGTTTGATGATGGTCTTTGGTAGCATGGCGATCCATGTTGATCTAATATCTAGTGTCTGGAGTTGCCTCATGTTACCCACGGAGTCTAGAAGGTGATAGATACCTCGACAACCTCTTAGAGAAAGATACCTTAGGTGAACCAGCTTCCCAATATGCTCAAGGTGATGGTTGCATAGACCCTCGGTGTCTTGCAGGTCCAAAACACGCAGGAACCTCATCTTGTCAGAAATGAAAAACGGCCTCCATTTTCCAAACACCGTTAATGACCGTATACGAGATACGTCCACCATGCCCTTGAAATCAGCCTCATCTCCCCTCCAATTGGCACTTATACTAAGGTGGCGTGCCATCCCATTTGTGTTTGACCTGCAACCTGCTTCCAGCCTAAATACAAGATTTTCTTCTGCTGCCTTTGAGATGCTGATTTCACGCATGAGATCATGGATTTGGCAAGAGTCAATTACTTTTTGCTGAAATATGTTGTTTTATTTGGTAGTACCATGCTCCTGTCAATGAGTTCCATGAAGTAGCACTCAGCTATTTCTGCAACAGACATACCAAGCACCTCTGTTGAGTAACCCTCGGCAATCCACCGGCGAACCAAGCGGTTTCGTTTAATATCTTGGTCTTCAGGAAAGATGGACAGATATAAGAAACAAGGCTTCAGATGATAAGGCAAACCATCGTAGCTCTTATTGAGGACATTTTTAATATTTCTGAGCCCTTGGTTCATTTCCAACTCAGCACTAATATGTGAATTCAATTTTGTCCACTCCATAGGAGTTTTTGGTTGCTTAGCCAAGAAGCCACCTATGGTCACTATTGCAAGGGAAGTCCTTTGCACTTCTTCATGATCAATTCAGCCACCTCATACAACTCAGGGCACTCCTCATTTAAATTTGTAATCTTCCCAAATACCTGAAAGTGATTCAGATTTCAGCACATATAACAGAATTACTGAGGAATACATACTAGTATGTCCTATCTTTTTTCCTTAAGTGATTACTGTACAATGTGGCCTTTTTTTTTGGCCTTAAAGGGAATGTATATGTTATAGTATTTGAGACACATGATAAACTGTTCCCAAAAATACTTGAGCATAGGTAATCTGCATAATAGGTCCTTTCAAGCTAGGGTTTTTTTTTTTTTTTTTTTAAAAAACAAACGAACTATGTTGTTTAGCTGTTGATCTGGTTTCTTTTTACAAGGCAGTATGTCACACAAACGATTCCTGTGAGGACCAATGTCTGTCAATTGCTTTAGACCAACCATAAGTCAGACATCGCCCTATAAAATGGATATTCTTTTGCTACGTGGGAACAAAATTATGTAATATAAAAGTTTCTGCCATGTTCACTGATAATTAAAAACCAGAAAAGTTGATCACTGCTGGTTCATAGCTGGCATCATGCTGATTTTTGAACCGCACATGATTAAATTACACAAACTGAAAGGGATAGTTGAACCTAGAATTGAAGTTTTTAACTACAAGTTAAACAGCATCACTTGAGTGCTTCCACATGGAGCCTCATTAGTAAACATCCCACCTAAGGGCGTGTTTGGTCGCACTCATATCCAACTCAATCCATGTGTGTTGGAATGAATTAGGATGAAAGTTAGTTATTTTTTTCACTACAATCCACCTCAATTCATGTGGATTGAGGTGAATATAACTAGCCAAACAAGGCCTATCGCTTAACAGTCCAGTCTGTGAAATCTGGATTGCAAAATGAACTGTTTGCACTCATCTTATGCTATTTGTGGCTATGATAATGATGGCATGTGTTGGTGGACAAACTTGACTTACATAAATGTTTCAAGAGGATTGAAACATATAAAAGTAAATAACACAAGTTACCATTAATTCGAGAGATACATGCTTTGTACTACGATTATGTGCCATGATTATCCATATGAGGGAAAAGTTATCGGCTGGACTTCTTTTTAGTTAATTTTGCTCTCTTTTCTTCTATTCTTCTTTGTTGTTCAGAACTAGTAGCTAATACTAGCAGTAGTTAGTTATTCTAATATACATAAATCAGTTGGCGCAAGTAGTGTATAATAAGCAGAGAAAAATAATGAATTGGATGATTCACAAATAGCTAGCAATTCCCAACCATTTTATGACTAATTATAATTAATAAAATACCTTCTCTGTGAAGAGGTCCTGTGCATCTTTTTCTTCAAGAACTTTGAGCTCCATGGTATGCGTACTATTCGACGAACAATGCCGAGCAATTTCATTTAACCTTGTGGTGACTATGATCCGGCTTTCTGTTACCATTCTTGGGAAATGACTTTGTATATCATTCCATTCTTTGGTGGCAGATAAATCATCAAGAACAATCAAGTATTTTTTACCATCTAAAATGTCATGGTTCCATTGCTTCTGACCACTCAGTTGCTCAGCCAAACTATTAAGAACTTCTATAGGGTTGAAAGGCCGCTTTTACTGTGACACAAAGCACGCTTGTCAAATATGGCATTCAGCTCTTGGCTTTGATAGACATCTTTAACCAGTGTGGTTTTGCCAAGACCACCCATTCCCCATACAGAGATGACTTCAAATCTTGGCTAACTTCATTTGAAATCAACTTGAGAATCTGTGACTTTTCTTTTTTGTCGCCCGATGAGAGCAGATTCCTTAAAAAGCAATAACATTTGTCTCCATGCGAGTGAGATTCTTTACATTCCCAGAGTTACTGTCAACAGGAGTGTCTATGGTTGAGCTAGGCCCCGGATCCACTGAACATGTTATATCTTGTGAACCCTAAAGTACAAACACACAATTCATTAGGTGTTCCTTTCTATTTCACAGGGCAATGTTTAGGTTATTTTTAAAAAATATATATATATTGGAAATGTTCCATAAAAGTTTTCTATTCCATATTTCCATGTAAACTCCTTTCTTCAGGCATACTAGATCTAATATGAAGCAGTCAGTTAATCAAGATGTGCAAGAAGGTTGGTAGTAGAAACTAAGTTCATTACATTTCTGTAAAAAAAAACTAAGTTCATTACATTATTTCGTTATGTGAGAAGCTGAACTAGATCGAAATGAGATTATTTCAGGATCTGAATATTAACTTTTTTTTTCTCTCAAAAGGACGTCCAACAAGAGTACGCCGGGCATATATATATTAATAAAAGAAGGAGGGATCTGAACACCTTGTCGTAGAAAAACATAAAGGGCTTTATCAGGGAATAATTGCTTGTGCTCTGGTAGCAAAGTCGATGGCTCAACACACAAGCTTGCAACTTTAACATGCTCTGTGCACACTAAGAGTCGACTTCCTTTCTTGTTAGTCGGGAAGCATGTTCTGATCTGGTCCCACTCATCCATTGTGGATAGGTCATTAAACACAATGAGGTAACTCTTCTCACTCAAGAATTTCCTGAACTCATCAACCAAATCATCTTCCTTGGCCATCCATAGCCTCCGCAGATCTTGGGCTTCAGATTTATGTTTCTTTGTTTCTTCCTTGAGAGAATCTACAGCGAACTGCATCACAATATCTTGCAGAATCACTGATGTACTGAGAGGACGCACCATACTGATCCAGGCGTGGTAATCGGAACTTCCTGTCCCTTTTGAGGCCATCATATGCTCTCTTGACGATGGATTTCTCCCGAGAACATCACTTGTTCCCCATACACCAATCACTCTAAGGTCCCCATCCTTCTTGTTGATCAGTTGAATGAGATCAGCTTTGGACTTGTTCTGCTGCCGCAGTGCTTCCTCCATGCCTGACATTGCTGCCACACCGGATACCTCAGCGCCGTCTCCGAGCTTGGAGCCAGAGGTCTTGACCAGTTGGTAGCGCAGGTTTCTCTGGCTCACATCCTCAACCCTGCCTCTCAGCTCCTTCATCTTCTTGGCGATGCGGCGTCGCTCCTGCAGCGTGCTAGGGTGCCGCCACCACAATGGCTTCTTGAGATGAACCGAACAATCTTGGAGGATATCCTCGGCATCATAGGCCACATCACGGACTTGCTTCACCCAGGTCATGAGCACTTGGTGGTCGCCTCGCTCGTCATGCGCGGCCCTCAGGAAAGCACGCATCATCTCAAGCTCCTCCCTGATGAAAGCATGGTCGCGCTGGACGCCGAGCTGCAAGGCCACCTCTTCCGCCACAGCGGATTTGGCATAGCCAAGCGCTCCATCCAGCACGGACTTGCCCAAGCTCAGCGCCGTTGTCTCCATGGCTTAGCTCTCCTCTCCAATGTGCTTCTGTGGATGGGAGTTGATGCTGCTGACTTTGGTGCAAGGCCGAGCAATATTCATCTGCATATGGCTGCACCTACGCGCCTTAAATTGTTCGGACCAACCATTTTAATTGAAAAGTCCAATGATTATGAAGCGTGAACGAAAAGTCTAATGATTAGGAAGTGTGAACCAAACAATCAAATAAATCCTAATAGTCAATTGCAGCAGCGACTCAGAAACAACCAAGCCGCTATAGATTGTGAAAGAATATTAGTTCACAATTAGTTTCGTCCTTTTACCAGAGAAAATCTAATAAATCCTAATAGTCCATTGCAGCAGCGACTCGGAAACAGCGAAGCAGGTCAAGTATTATCCAAATGTAGATAAGTCCAGCTCTGAATCCACAAACCCACCCAAAACCCTGCAGAACCAAAAATCCAAATCCGGGTCCCACTCGCACGACCGGAGCCAATCCAAGAGTGAGCCACACCAACCCACCTCCATCCGACGACGCGTAGCCGCCTGCAGCGGGGGGAGCGGAAGCGGCCCCGAGTTGGTCCGCCGCCGCCGCCGAGGAGAGGCGCTGCTTCCCCGCGGCCGCCTTGGACGCGGCGCTGGCGCTTTGCCTGTCCAGCTTCGCGCTCATCCTGGGCCCCATCCCGTCCCTCACTCCGCTGCTCACCGGCATTTAGCACCCACTCCCTCCCGGTCTCCGACCACCACACGTTGGCGGGGCTCGTGTGCTCGAGAGATGGAGAGGGAGGGAGACGGCGAGGTCACGATGGGCCACGGATGAAGAAAAATATCGATCTCTTCTCCTCCGGCCCGAGGCCCAACGGCAGCCTAGTTGGACCGTGTTGGGCCTCGCTCACCGTGTTGGGCCTTGTTGATTTGCCAGGCGCCTCCCGAGTCCCGACCCCTTCCCCGGCGGCCGCAGGGCCGCAGGGCGACGCCGGCGGCTTCTGCGCATAAGCTCCCAACGGGGCCGCCGCGACGCTGCCACATGAGAAGTCGATGCCGCCCCGTCTGTCCTTATCCCGACGCCCTCCAGCGGAGCGCCGTCGCTGCCGCGCTGCGGTGCCGCCGGAGCTGGACTCCGCTAGACCGCCCGTCCCCATCCTCCAGCATAGCTGCAGCGTAGTCGCCTGGTAGGGTTGCCAGCGCCCCTGCCCAAGTGTCCAGTGCCCGCCGGGCAGCGCCCCCGCCGCCGCTCTAGTGCCCTGCATCTGCTCCTGCTGCTCTGCGTATCTCTGGTGAGTAATTGGTGATTGCGAATGAAATACGAATTTTGCGATTCAGTATACGTAGTGCCACATAGAATAAATTCTCCCACCCGCCTTTTGTAACTAAATATTCTGTGATTTTAGTAGAGACACAGGATACAGTCCACTTTCATAGCATTTCTTGAAGCGTGTGATGGCAGTGATTACTATGACTGAGCGAATAAAACTCACCAAATTAGTACCATTAGTGTGATAATAGCTAGGAAGAGAGTAATGAACTATTGAAAATTGAAATGCAGCTGTTCAATTTCCCCCATTTGCAGTTTGGCTGGGTCTCGAGATACGTCGATGCCGGGTGCCCTGTTGCCGTCGCTGCCACTTGGCACCCAGATCAGGGCGCCGAGTGGTCGGTCGCTCCCGCTTGGCCCAAGGCGTCGAGTCTCAGCGGTGGCTGTGGCACCGCTGGCGATGGTGCCTACTTCTTCGACCCCATCACTTCCGAGCCTCGCTCTGAGCCTGTCCATGAGCGTTGGGACCCAATGCGCCGAGGGGGCTGGCCGTCCTCGACCCCATCGCTTCGAGCCTCGCTCTGAGGCTGTCCATGAGCGTTGGGACCCCATGCTCTTAGAGGGGCTGGCCGTCCTTGACAAGTCTCCGGTGATAACGGGGTCTCGCCTGATGTCGCCCGGCGACCGCAAGCGCAGCTCGCTCCACCATCCCGGCGCCGCTCTTTTGTTGGAGCAACCCCGCATCCGCGTTCCTCGTCGTCTTTGTCGACAACACGCATTCCCGCCCCGCCCGCAGTGGGAGACTGGAAGCCAAGAGTAGAAGCCGAGCATCAAACCCAACCGTGCGGGCACATAATGTGATCATGGCAAAGTGGGGCCTTACCAAGCAGCCGCAACAGCCTGCTGCTGAGGCAACTGATGAGTTCGAGCAGTACTCGGAGCTATTTCGTGGCGGTCTGTCGGCATCCAAGTGTGAGGCCATCAGGGAAGCTATTCCCCGCTGGCTGAGGTATTGACGGTATCCAGCTGGTGGAAGGGGTCGAGCTCGAGGTTCCTCATCCTTCTACGACCGTGCGCCGCCGCAACGTCATCGGGAATTCATCGTCGAAGATCATGGCTGGTGTCGCTCCTTGTCCACCGCATTCGTGGCGCTGTTGACCCTCTCCCTGTCTGCATGTGTTGCCGTTGTGTTGTTCCCAGCTTGTCTTGTGGATTCTTCGCCGTTTTTCCTTCAGCCTTTTTTTAGATTTTTTTTTTTCTTCTTCCTTTGTTTTCGTCTTGCTTTCCTCGTCTAGGAAACCTTTGGTCACCTAGAGTTTAGCGGCTTGCTTGTTCTATTTGTTGTTGTCTACCTCCTCTTAATGAAATACGTTCCCCAAAAAAAAAAAAAAAAAACGGTGAGATTGTTGAAGATGGAATATCTCATTGGCTGAAAATGATACACGTAAAGCTAAAGCCCTAGACAGCTAGACTAGGATTGTAATCTTCTTCTTTTAGATCAAAGACACTCACCTGACTTCATTACAAAGCTTAACAGCCAATGATCTCAGTGCTGGGGCTACCAGCTTACAGAAACAAGGTACTGAAAAAGAATGCAGTGACGCCAGAAGTCTTAATCTTCTCTTATGTCTGAACAATTCTTATTTTCATGTTTTGCACGTTTCAAACTTATCTGTTGAATTTAAGGAATCATGAGACCTTTTAGTATAGTCTCTCTTTTTGGGTTATCTTTTACTTATATACCGAAACCGTTTAATGAATTTTGTACCTGTACCGATGAGTCTACCGAATTTTTCTTTTCATTATATTGTATTCCATATTAGAATTTTGGTTAGACATACCCTCATTGAGATCTCCATGGAGCCATCCCCCTGCAGTGAAGAAAGCGAAGGAGAGGCCATGGATGACAATAAGCATACGGCTAGCGGCGACGAGGATCCCCACTCTGTTGCACCCTAGTGCTCCACTCCAGCATTTCTTCCTGTGTCCATGAAGCTCCACTCTGTTCTGGGCCCTTCGACTTAGAGAAGAAAGATCCACTCCTCTCCCTGCGCCTTGCCAAGAGGTACAGATCCACATCCTTTGTTTCTTTTCTTCCCTTCGTGATTGAGTGATTCATTTTGGCGAGACACACAGATAGCGAGGTTTGATTAGATGTGGCGGTTGTGATCTCAACTCTTTCAATCAAGCATCTCTTTCTGAAAAAAAAATCGTATTTTGCTACTGGAACTATCTTGGATAGTGAAATAGCGATATCTTTTATCTTGCGCTACTACAACAAGTAGCTGAAACATAAGCTGAAGCCGATCTATCCATTCAGTGGTTGGTGCACTGTGTTGTGCTTATCAATGTTGTAGACTTACAGGTGCGAAAACTGCAGTAGTATCTTGAGCCCATGCTGGTAAAGCGCGCAAGTCTTGCAAAACTATTGCTCAGAAGCTAGTTTTGTTTCTTTGAAGAAAATTTTATTGTCAGCTTTGCGATTCTGTAAAAAGGAAGATCACTCATGGGTTTAGGGTTAAAGGATCAATATATAGCTAGCTAAAAGTTTTTGAAGATTCAAGTCCTTTTTAATAAAAAGCCATATATTTGTTTCTGGAAAAAATGGGAAACATATGTGTTACATAGCAGCTCTAATTTCTGTTCAGAGTGAGAACATGGGGAGCAGGGGAATGGAGTTATGTGATTTATGGAGAGTTGATCTAATCATGTTCAAGCTTGTGGCGCTTTCAGTAGTTTGCAGTCGTGAGATGTTTGTGATTAAAATCAGTGTTGAACTGCTGAGTTCTTCTTGCTCTCTCGACCTTTAGCATCAATTTAAGAAAACTACATTTTCTGTGAAGAACCTGTCTTTTGTTGAGTTCTCAAAGCAAAGCTCACCAATCATTTCCTATCAGATGCTGCTTTGATATAATTGGAGGTCAGTTTATTGGGTTTGGAGATTCTCTTGTGGAGCAAGGTCTTCAATATTGCATATGTTTACCAGCTTCTGTGCTTACTGAATAATCTGACTGAAATATAACCCATGTGAGAACCGAGAATCATCAGTTGCAATTGATTAGATCTTTAAGTAGTATGTGTTAGACTATACATCTCCACTACATATAATGCACCAAAAAAAACTTTCCTAAGACCACACAACAAAATCTACACCACACTCATTATCTCTCCTAATCTTCACTAAGTGCACCCAACAAAGTACACCCCAAAGCTAAGCAACTTTTGAAATAAATGGCCCAGATCTATTCTAAACTCTTCTCTCACTCATCCACCAACATCCAAGGGTCAAAATTGCTGGGATCAATCCTCCTATCATCATCATCATCATCATCGCCGCCGCCATTCACTCGCCAGGCGCCGACTAATCTCCCCGCGTGACCCTCCGTCCGCGTGACCCTCCGTCTCCACGCGACCAAAAAGGACAGGGACGACGGGATCGCTCGGCGCGCGCCCAGCCGCCTCGCCCGGGCGCCCGCGCCGGAGCGCCCGCACCGGGAGTGCCCGGCACTCGCCCGAGCTTCCCAGTCGGGCTCGCAGCTGGTTTTTCGGGCGAAATTTCGCTGAAAAAAATCCGAAATGTCGCTTTGCTCGGTGGGTGCCGAAAAAAATACCATGCCGGCCAAAAATTTCGGCGAATTTGGCCTCAGCGCCAATCGCGCCAAAAAGCCCAATTGCCGCCGTCCAGCCCAACTTGTACCCGGAATGTCACCCCCCAACCCTAAATTCACTTTCTTTTCCCCAAATCGACCTCAGCAGCGTTGCCGCCCTCACGACGGCGCCGCGCCACCACCACCTCTCCCTGCCCGCGAGTGCGCCACCACCTCTCCCTACTCGCGTGCGTGCCACCCTGCCAGCTCTCCCCGCCCGTGCCGGCGCCACCGGCTCTCCTCGGTGTCCCGGCGGCCGGCGCCCACCACCAGTCCGTGCCGGCTTCAGCGAGGGTGGGCCGTTGGGGGGAGGAGACGGAGGAGGAGCTGCCAACGGCGCGTCATCTCCGGTCGCTACCACAAGCAAGCTGGTGCACACCACCCGCCAGGTCCTGAGGGCCACCGCCACCTCCGGTAGCAGACAGTGAGTACCAATGTGCCATTCGTGTTTCAGTAGTTCAGTTCCTGCAGATTGCTTATTCAATTTTAAGTCTGCTTTAGTGTTGCATTGACCTGATGTGTGACTGCATCTCTGCAAGTGGAAGGATTATTAGAAGGTTTTGATTTTGTGCTGTTCGATTGCTATTATCTGAACGCCATATTGATTTTGTTATGCTGTGGTTTTTCAAATAAAAATACATCACGACAAAATGTTACTACGATTAGTGGAAAGTTTAATAGATGAAATTTTTTGTTTTATTTGTCTGGACCAAACTGTCCACCTAGCGAAGTCATGGAATATTTGTATAATCTGGTATAAATAAATGTGCATTGTCATCCAGTTCTAGTACAATGGCAGAAGAATATAAGTTAGGATGGAGTTAACTCTATGTTTCATTTTGAGGTGCATGAAAAATAGATAGAAGGTTCAAATCATTTAATTTGTATGTTTACTGTTTTGAATAGTTCTCACATGGTATGTGTAATTCGACATTTTTCTATTGATGTCAGTGGCGGGCAGGAACCAGAACATAAGGATACAAGAACCAGATCCCAATGCCATTGGTGGGCAAGACAGAATGGCTGCGGCAGAGCACCAATGTGGAACCAAGGGGAAGGGAAAGGTCCTTGATGGTGGGCGTGATAGCTACTCCGGTGTAGCTGGCGATATTGTGAGGACTGAAAAAGGTCAGCTTGCATATCTTAATTTTAGTTCAATATAAGGTAAATCACATTTTGCTACCAAGTTAATTTATTTTCTTTCTTTTGAATTGTAGGGGCTGAGGTGCGTCTACGAGGACCAATTACAAATGCTTGGAGCCATGGAGATAAGTGGAAAAACAATGGTTTCAGTTGTGCCTATTGTTCATGTAAAAGGGACAGTGGAGGTGTGACTCGTCTCAGGAATCATCTAGCTGGATTGGCGGGGGATGTGGTGCCATGCCAAAATGTGCCAAAGTTTGTGAGGAATATAATGTTGGGAATGAGTGCAGCAGGGAAAAAAGAAAAGGGCAGATGCTAAGGAACATCGTCTCTATGTGGAAAAGGCAATCCTGGAACATCTTAATATTATTAGTTGTTGCAATCTAATTCAGTTGTTGGAATTTGCTAACTAATATTTTATTTATCTATCCCCATTCCTAGCTGCTGCACTTGATCCTGAAGCGTTGTATAACTCAAAAATTGCTCAACATCATTCTGCTGTACTAGCTGTAGTTGTTGCACTCAAAAAGTTAGCAAGCTCGCCAGAGGAGGCATCAAAAGCTATTGACCAGTTCACGAACATATTCAGTCAAAAGAAATTGTTATTTGGATCATTAGAGGCTCGGAGCTCAGCACTCCGTGGTCAAACAACTCCAGGTATTATATTTTCTTGGTCAAACTTGTCTGCATACTTGTTTTTGTAAACTAGGTGCTAAATTCAATCAATGCACTGCAGCTGATTGGTGGATTTCATATGGGGGTCAGTGCAAAGATTTACAGAAACTTGCAATACGCATTGTCTCACAATGCAATTCATCAAGTGGCTGTGAGCGAAACTGGAGTACTTTTGCTCTGGTTCATACTAAATTGAGAAATAAGCTGAGTTATGACAAGCTTATGAAGTTGGTCTATGTTCACTATAATCTGAAGCTGTACATACAACAACATGAAGCTGATTTCCAAAGCCTTAGAGAAAAGGAGTCGGATCCATATAGTTTGATGATGGATGCTGCTTTTTTTGATGAAGCCAACCCCATCATGGACTGGTTGTGCCACTCTATGTCTGAGTCTACACCGGTACTAGATGAATATGATCTTGAGGATGATGATTGGGCCATGCCTGGAGGCTTTCTTATTGATCAGCTACAAATGGATGTATCAGAAGTGGCTGCATTCAAGAGGAAACTTTCTTTTGGTCAAAATGGCAGTAGCAAGAAAAGGAAGGTGCAAGAGGAAGATGAATTTGAAGATGACTCTGATTCAGATTCTCCACAAGGTAGTCCAATATATGTTGAGTCACAGGACAGCAGCTCCGCTAGTTCTTACAATGAAGGTGATTGTGAGCTTTTTGTTCAAATAAACTGTATCACTTGTGATTTCTGATTAGTGTTAATAACATGTAATTTTGTTGAAAATTTGTTTTGCTTCCTAGGTGATGATGATGTGGAGGGAGACAAAGCTGATGGTGGTATGGTCTGTGTAACCAAAGGAGAATGTGAGTTTCAGTTTGCTTTAGCTATTTTGGTTAATTTCAACATTCAAGTTTCTTTATGAAATGATTGTGTACGTGCAGGTGCTGGTGGTAGTAAAGTTCGTGTTAGTTCAGGCAATGGGATTGAGAAATCGGTTCATATCCGTCCAAGGTCAACTAGGACGAAGAAACCAACTCTAAAGAGTGTCAAAGATCTTTAAAAGGTTAGATGGAGAATCTCCCTACTGGCTTGGTTATGTATTTATTACCTTTCAACTTAGTTCTAATAGACTTAGCTGCATAGACCTTACATGTGGAATTGCTGACTTACACTTTTGTAGTATATGGATGCTTTAATAGTTAAGGTGATGCAAACTGAAGCCCCAAGAGAGAAGGTATGGAGCTGCAGTATATATGGTGCAAGTTCCTGGATTTTGCATATATTTTGGGATGTATGACACTTATCGGTTGTGTATTTTGGAAATGTAATATTGGGCACTTCGTTGATTTGCAATGCCATGGACAAAGTCTCCATTTAGATGTAATAGTTGGGACTGTTAAGACTATTTAGGACTGTTAACTATTAATATTTAGGACTGTGCATTATCATGATGCACCGTGTCATGGATATATCAATTATGCGTTATAACTTGTGATATATTGATGTTTATTACATGCAAATATGATGCAAAGATTAGATATATATTTAGCTAAACATATCTCAAAAAAAGAATTTAAAAAATTTAAATTCATTTAAATTTGGTCCGAAATTTCCGAAATATCGCATTTATCGGCAAGTGCCGAAATTTTTTCCTACCGAAAAAAAAAAACGTAGGCTCGCAGGGGCATCGTCCCTCGCCGGGTCACGCGGAGCCCCACTCTCTGACCCGACCCATGTCACGCGGCGGCGCCCTCGCCGGCTGCACGCGGTGCCGGCTCCGCGTGCGGTGCTTCTGCCTCTTCGTCTTCCTGCCGCCGGCCGCCGTACTCCTGCTCTCCATGCCGATGGGCTGCTGTCGCATCCTACCGCCGGGAGCCCGCCGCTGGCCGTCGTCGATGTCGACAAGATTTCATCCACCGGGTGTAAGCAGCAGCTGATTGGCTCACGCCGTCGGTAGATAGGTACGATTCTTTCCTTCTTCCTCAGCATCCCAGCCACGGCATCACGCAGGGGTTCGTGCATCAATCTCGTGGTCTCGTGGCCCAGAAGTTGAAAACACGAGGCAGGGTCTGGCCATGAGATTGTTGTGTCGTCTCGCGCTGTAGGGTGACCTCGGATGTGCGGCACCGCCGGCGCAGTCAACCCAGAGGTCGACCTCCTGCATCTGGATGCACACATACAGCGGAACCCTTGTGTTCCTTGCCGCCAACTGCCTCACCCGTCTGCTCGTGGTCTATGGTACGTACAGCCGCAACTTGCTGCCATTTCTCTTTATTTCCTTTGTAACTTGTTGTTTGTGAATTTCATCTTTAGATTATGCCATCCATTCAATGGGGAAGGCGCACGAGAACTGTCTTGGAAATTGGAAGGCTGGTGTTGCCGGATATGATAGATAGCTACCTGACAGGAATGTCATCACTATGTAATTTGCCTCAAAAGATGACCATGAAGGGTGGAATTTCAGCATTTGTAGCATTTCAGGCACGTATTCTAATTCTTATAATATTTATAAAGGCCAAAATAAATGTATTATTTACATTTTCTGTCCTGTTGTGTAAAGTGTATTCTTATTGTCCTACATTTTCTTGTTTCATTAGTCTTCCACTTGGAATGACAGGTGCAAAGCTATGGTTGGAGCTTAATTGTATTAAGACCTCAAGGATATTTAATTTGTTTTGCATCTCCTGTCTGGCGTCAACAAAAAATAGACAAAGATCACTGAACCATTTTAATTGTGGAATATCGTATATGGCATCACCAATTTTGTCTGAATTTTTCATTTGGTCAATATTTTTCCATGCTAATCCAAATGTTCGTTTCTGTATGTGCAGCAATGGTTACTCTGACTATCAATTTGCTAGAGAAAAGGGTGAAATCTGACTAAATGAGCAAACTAGCATGAGTAGAAGCAGTCAATTCAACTCTGAACATTCATACAGATCTGGTGCAGGAGAGTAGGACCCCGATTCTGATGTGTTTCAAAGCACATCTAAACTGAATAACCTTCAGTTTATTGGTTTCCTTTGCAGGAGGTAAGGTTTGTAAATTGATTTTTTTTTTTGGTGCAAAACTGATGTATAAAAACAATCCCATTTGGCATGTGAAAGTTGTAGCCTAAAATTAATCGAATAAGTTTTCTTTTATACTGATTCTGTTTGAAAATCATGTCTAACAAATAATAATGTAATGATCTATCCTGTTATCATGGTTCCTGCAATGCTAATCAGATCCTAGAAGCATGAGCTGACTTTTTGACTGTATTATAGTAGCATATACCAGCTGCAATTTATTGAAGAAAAAAAAAATAGAGGTTTTTTTTTCCATGTTTGGAGTACAATCTTGGTTCAGAAAAGAAAATTGATCACTGTGGGAGGAAGGCAAGAACTCCTCCAACAATGCACCCTGCATTTCTTGATTTCTCTGCTCGCTGTTGTTTCTTTTTGTTCTGTGTGTCACTGATTTGCCGGTTTGATCACTACAGGTGAAGGAAGACAAGAACTCCTCCATCGGTGCATCACGCTCATCAACCAGCTCACATTCAACAGAGGCCAACCAAGCCGGTAAAGGCCCCATATTATGGTTTGGTGATTCTTTAAATTCAACGAAAAGAACAGAATTTTGATGACTTGACTGAATATTCATGTTTGTAATCTTAAACATGATCACCATGTCCTTGCTTATGGATCAAGTGGATAGATGCATGCAGAGCCGACCATTTTATTATCTGAAGTTCACAAGGTTATTTTCGTGTGCTAAATTTTCTGAAGCTGATGATCTCCTTTGTGAGAAATAAGTGATAGTCCTGTGCCAAATTTCTTTCATGAAACTTGAAGTGCAAGGTTGTTAACTCCAATTCCAAATCAGTGCATGCAGAGCATTTCTTGTATTAGTCCAGCTAATTGTTACTGCTGGTGTTCATTTTCTTTAGCTTCTTAGGCTTGTATTTGGCAACCTATCTGTATTTTTCATATGAAAGCTAAATGTTGAGTGAGAGGTAGAAGTGTCCAGCGTGACCTGCTTTGGTGCCAAGCCAGCTGCCACGTCTATCTTCAGGTTCAGTCTTGCTTCAATGGCGGATCAGATCACGCATGTTTCTTTCTGCAGTGTGTTCTTATATCAATCTACTGGATTCTGAACTGAATTCAGGACAAGGTTAATTGTACTGAGTGCTGAACTGTGTGTGCGCTTGTGTAGAAACAACTTTACTATGACGAACTATAGGAAAATAGTTGGGGGAAGCAATGAAACAAGGTATTAATGGGATTTTGCTATTTTTTTTTATGATGCTATCTGTTTTTTTAATCAGTTGCTTTATGATTTTAGTTACGCTTTATTTATTTTTCTAGACATCACCGTAGCGCCCTAGGCCGTAGCGTTAGCACGGGCAATATACTAGTATTTCTAATAAGCTTAAAATGAATTATCCTCATCCCTGGTTATTATGAGAGAGTTGATCCAAATAGTGAATTTGTGCTCTTGACATTTTTATTCAAGGAATTGGATTCATGATGGTGAAGCTGTGTGCTTGTTTGACACATAGTTCACAAGCTCTGAACCTCTGAACCTTTCTGCAAGGTCTAAACCTTTATGTCTTGACTTTTGACTAATTCCAAACATCTGTTGCTGCTTGTCAGGTGATGGTTGTGGGTACTACCGCTTACGGTGGTGTTTGACACACGGTTCACACTCACAAGCTCTACCTATCTCGTCTTCCGTCTCCGCATCTTCTCTCCCAAGCCC
Source organism: Hyparrhenia diplandra (assembly GCA_015847255.1). Taxonomy (NCBI): domain Eukaryota; kingdom Viridiplantae; phylum Streptophyta; class Magnoliopsida; order Poales; family Poaceae; genus Hyparrhenia; species Hyparrhenia diplandra. The sequence continues at coordinate 226,027 of JADLZK010002896.1, read as the reverse complement.
TCTGCCATTCGCAGCCGTTACTGCTGCCTGCGGTGGTTTCCTTCCAAGCCTCGACCAAGATTGTCGCCGTCAGGGCCACTTTGCAGGTAGAGTTGGCACAGTTGCTTGACAGGGACCGTTGACCTTGAGTCCGCCGACAGTTCAGACGAGTCCTTGGTCCCCAGCCAACAATGATGTCTCCCCATGCACATGACTCAGAGGTTGGTGGTTCGGGTTCAGCTCCGCAGGCACCGTCCTCCAGTGACGACAGGGTTCTTCGCCCTGATGGTGGCTATGAGGGCTGACCAGCAGTGTCAGGCATCTGACCGGATGGAGGCTTTGAGAGCAAACCAGCAGCGTCGGGCAGAGGAGCTGAGGCGTCGGGCTAGAGTCCAAGAGGAGCACCATTCACAAATACTGACCTCGTTTGCTGGGATGCAAGCTCGTCAGGACCAGTTACAGCTACAGATGGATCGGGATAGGCAAATGAACATAACACTATTTCAGCACACAGGTGTGCCAGCGTTCACTCCTCCAGTTCTGCAGATTCCTCCGGCTCCTCTCCAAACACCCATTGTCTCCGCCATACAGACCAAGATTGTCGCCGTCAGGGCCACTATGCAGGTAGAGGTGGCACAGTTTCTTGACAAGGACATTGACCTTGAGTCCACCGACAGTTCAGATGAGGACTACAGAGTCCTTGCTGCCCAGCCACCACCGATGTCTCCCCGTGCACACGACTCAGAGGCTGGTGGTCCAGATGGTCTGAGTTCAGCTCCTCAGGTACCGTCCTACGGTGACAACAGATTCTTCGCCCTAATGGAGGCTATGCGTATGGAAGCTGAGCAGCAGAGACTGGCAGAGGAGCAGTGGCGTTTGGCCAGAGTCCAAGAGGACCAGCATTCACAAATGATGTCCTTGTTTGCTGGGATGCAAGCTCGCCAGAACCAATTACAGCTACAGATGGCTCAAGACTGGCAGATGTACATGGGGCTAGTACAACAGCACTTGCTTCAGCACACAGGTTTGCCAGCGTTCATTCCGCCAGTACTGCAGGTTCCTCCGGCTCCTCTTTTGACACCCCTTGTCTCCGCTATACAGTCCAATGGACTTCCAGGACAAGGTGGTCTCTGCCAGCAGCAATTTGCCTCCTTGTTACCTCAGGTTCAGCTTCAGCGGCTCTTGACTACACCGGGTTCGGGTTTAGCACACAGTGAGATCATGAGCGAGCTGGCACCACCTTTCACACTACTGCCTTTGTCTACTCCGGCAGCTTCAGAGACTAGGACTGCAGAGAGTTTGCCATCTTCAGTCGGGTCGTGTGAGCCCCAACAGATCCCTTAAGAGTCAGTCTTCACTATATACTTAAGTTTTAGAGGCTACAGGTACTCCTACAGTGTTAGTTGGTCAGACTACAGCACCTGAAACTGAGTTAGCTACAGAGACCTTGCTTGAGACTACCTCCGTGACTGACGACGAACAAATTGTGTCACTGTTCGAGATCTCATGGCGCACCACTGTGCCTAACTCGTCTGCTTCGACCTCCCCGGTTGATCCTTAGGTTTTGGTGCTTGACTCCATATGGGGAGAGTGTTGTGAGATAGGGGTAGATTTATGAGTTGTATTTTGCTCGCTACTTCATGCCATCAGTGCTTGTGTGCTCTCTACTTAATCTTATGTCATGTCACCTTTTACTCGTTTGTTGCGCTTCCATTACTTCTTTGTCAAACATGCTCTTCATATAAGCTCTTCGGGTTTTCAGAATTGACATCTAAACTTGAGCACCTTAAGCTTAGGCGCTGCTCCTTGTTTGAACTCCACATATTCGATCTAAAAAGTTGTGGTAATCATGTTTAAAAAGCAAACTAAGAATTTAGATTTTCATTGTTATTCCTCCAATAGAAAGATTTATTATTTTGTAGACACCAGACGAACATATGCTTGCTGGCCTGCTCGCTTCTGCTACTCCAGCAGCCGCTGTAGCAGCAGGCCAGCAGCAAGTGTGGTTATTGGAGCAAGCATTTCCGAGCAGTCTGTATAGTGAATTTGCAGCTTTCGTGTTTGTTAAAAACCAAGGCGCTGTTTATAGCCCCAAATTCCTCCCCAAATTTCACTATGCAAAAAAAGATTCCCCATCACATCAAAACTTAGCACACGTGATCGAAGACTAAATGTAGGTAAAAAATAAACTAATTGTACAGTTTAGATGTACATTCATGGCATCGATTCTTTTAAGCCTGGTTACGCCATGGTAGGATAATATTTACCACTAACAAACGAAACGTGCTACAGCAGATGTGACATGCCACAGGAATTTTGTATCAAATTTTGGTGATCTAAACACACCCCAAAACAAACAAACAAACAAACTACTGTTGCCATCCAACAAACTTGAAAAGCTCAGGCGCAAGAAGCACAGAAATCCAACTTTCTGGGCACGCTAGGTGCATCATAAAGAACAGTATCAGGTACTATGTGCCAATAGAATGCACCAATGCAATCCCTTATATACCTACAGCATCAGCCTTTGTAGTACAGGTACAATTACCAACCCGAAGGCTAAACTCGCCGATTAATTTGTTATATCACACACACACAAAGGAAAATTCGTGCGCACCCAAACACAGTTGGGATAGAGGCAGCACACACACACTCAGCGCTAAGGATACTGCACGACATTAGCCATAGGGATTCAGAATTGTTCAGATACAGACAGTGACGGTTCACTACTACAGGAGTACTAAGATAAATGTAAAACGGACAGAGGCATGGATTGTTCAAACAAAATTGCATATATAGAGAGTACAAGTCCTGCTGTGACAAAGCAAGGATTTTGGAGTTTTTTTGCGGTGGTGCCAGAGAAATTACCATTCCTTTACCAAAACAGGTCGGTTTTGGATTCAGGGCAAGTTGGGTTCGCACGTGTGCCACAAACACTTCCTTGCCTTTGAAGCTATCGGTGGAGAGCTGAAATTTCTTGAGGCTTGGGAGGGATGCTAACCCAGAAAACAACCCATCATTGATTATTACATCATTAAGATATCTAAACTTGAGCATCTCAAGCTTAGGGCGCTGCTCTTTGTTTGAACTCCACTGATTCGATATCACCCTGTGCGCTAGAAAGGTCCAGCGCCACTAGACTCGGGAATGCCGCCTCTGTACGAAATTGAGATGGAGCCCTTGAACTTTGAATGTGTAATTGCCTAGTCTTAGGATGGCTAGCTTTGGTAGATTGCCAAGGAGTTGCATGGTGCTATGAGAACCGTTAGTTCGGTACACATTAGTCTCAGCTTCACAAGGTTCTGGAGGTGCATGATCCATGCCGCATTTTGCCCAGATCGTGGAACAGCATGAGGGTACGTGGGTTTTGGGAGGTGAGAATATGGCATCTGAAAGGTAACGTAAACCACCTTGATTCCCTGATGAAGACATTGACAATGATTCCAGGCAGCTGAGAGCCTCAAGAGCGGAACAGAACTCATGACAATTTTTCTTGTTGATACCGGTGACCTTCAACTTGCGCAACTGAGTAAGCTTTTTTATTTCCTTTAGTGCATTCCCACTTCCAATGTCCACTTTGCCTAGTGTGCGCAAAGCCTTCAGATTCCCCGCACCTCTGGGCACAGGAATACTACTTCCATAAGGTGTTGCCAAGCCAGGCATGGCGACGTACCAGCATTTAGTGCACCTATCATGCCAGGTCTCCTCCATATCCATATCAAAGTATGTAGGCTGAAATGAGCAGAATGCTGCACATTTACTCTTGAGTCTATCAAGGAAGTAAACACGATCAGTTCTCAAGCCACCAAGGTGAAGATACTGCAGCTGCTTAAGTTTGATGATGGTCTTTGGTAGCATGGCGATCCATGTTGATCTAATATCTAGTGTCTGAGTTGCCTCATGTTACCCACGGAGTCTGGAAGGTGATAGATACCTCGACAACCTCTTAGAGAAAGATACCTTAGGTGAACCAGCTTCCCAATATGCTCAAGGTGATGGTTGCATAGACCCTCGGTGTCTTGCAGGTCCAAAACACGCAGGAACCTCATCTTGTCAGAAATGAAAAACGGCCTCCATTTTCCAAACACCGTTAATGACCGTATAATGAGATACGTCCACCATGCCCTTGAAATCAGCCTCATCTCCCTCCAATTGGCACTTATACTAAGGTGGCGTGCCATCCCATTTGTGTTTGACCTGCAACCTGCTTCCAGCCTAAATACAAGATTTTCTTCTTCTGCCTTTGAGATGCTGATTTCACGCATGAGATCATGGATTTGGCAAGAGTCAATTACTTTTTTGCTGAAATATGTTGTTTTATTTGGTAGTACCATGCTCCTGTCAATGAGTTCCATGAAGTAGCACTCAGCTATTTCTGCAACAGACATACCAAGCACCTCTGTTGAGTAACCCTCGGCAATCCACCGGGCGAACCAAGCGGTTTCGTTTAATATCTTGGTCTTCAGGAAAGATGGACAGATATAAGAAACAAGGCTTCAGATGATAAGGCAAACCATCGTAGCTCTTATTGAGGACATTTTTAATATTTCTGAGCCCTTGGTTCATTTCCAACTCAGCACTAATATGTGAATTCAATTTTGTCCACTCCATAGGAGTTTTTGGTTGCTTAGCCAAGAAGCCACCTATGGTCACTATTGCAAGGGGAAGTCCTTTGCACTTCTTCATGATCAATTCAGCCACCTCATACAACTCAGGGCACTCCTCATTTAAATTTGTAATCTTCCCAAATACCTGAAAGTGATTCAGATTTCAGAACATATAACAGAATTACTGAGGAATACATACTAGTATGTCCTATCTTTTTTTCCTTAAGTGATTACTGTACAATGTGGCCTTTTTTTTTTTGGCCTTAAAGGGAATGTATGTGTTATAGTATTTGAGACACATGATAAACTGTTCCCAAAATACTTGAGCATAGGTAATCTGCATAATAGGTCCTTTCAAGCTAGGGTTTTTTTTTTTTTTTTTTTTTAAACAAACGAACTATGTTGTTTAGCTGTTGATCTGGTTTCTTTTACAAGGCAGTATGTCACACAAACGATTCCTGTGAGGACCAATGTCTGTCAATTGCTTTAGACCAACCATAAGTCAGACATCGCCCTATAAAATGGATATTCTTTGCTACGTAGAACAAAATTATGTAATATAAAAGTTTCTGCCATGTTCACTGATAATTAAAAACCAGAAAAGTTGATCACTGCTGGTTCATAGCTGGCATCATGCTGATTTTTGAACCGTACATGATTAAATTACACAAACTGAAAGGGATAGTTGAACCTAGAATTGAAGTTTTTTTAACTAAAAGTTAAACAGCATCACTTGAGTGCTTCCACATGGAGCCTCATTAGTAAACATCCCACCTAAGGGCGTGTTTGGTCGCACTCATATCCAACTCAATCCATGTGTGTTGGAATGAATTAGGATGAAAGTTAGTTATTTTTTTCACTACAATCCACCTCAATTCATGTGGATTGAGGTGAATATAACTAGCCAAACAAGGCCTATCGCTTAACAGTCCAGTCTGTGAAATCTGGATTGCAAAATGAACTGTTTGCACTCATCTTATGCTATTTGTGGCTATGATAATGATGGCATGTGTTGGTGGACAAACTTGACTTACATAAATGTTTCAAGAGGATTGAAACATATAAAAGTAAATAACACAAGTTACCATTAATTCGAGAGATACATGCTTTGTACTACGATTATGTGCCATGATTATCCATATGAGGAAAAAGTTATCGGCTGGACTTCTTTAGTTAATTTTGCTCTCTTTTCTTCTGTTCTTCTTTGTTCAGAACTAGTAGCTAATACTAGCAGTAGTTAGTTATTCTAATATACATAAATCAGTTGGCGCAAGTAGTGTATAATAAGCAGAGAGAAATAATGAATTGGATGATTCACAAATAGCTAGCAATTCCCAACCATTTTATGACTAATTATAATTAATAAAATACCTTCTCTGTGAAGAGGTCCTGTGCATCTTTTTTTCAAGAACTTTGAGCTCCATGGTATGCGTGCTATTCGGCGAACAATGCCGAGCAATTTCATTTAACCTTGTGGTGACTATGATCTGGCTTTCTGTTACCATTCTTGGGAAATGACTTTGTATATCATTCCATTCTTTGGTGGCAGATAAATCATCAAGAACAATCAAGTATTTTTACCATCTAAAATGTCATGGTTCCATTGCTTCTGACCACTCAGTTGCTCAGCCAAACTATTAAGAACTTCTGTAGTGTTGAATGGCCGCTTTACTGTGACACAAGCACGCTTGTCAAATATGGCATTCAGCTCTTGGCTTTGATAGACATCTTTAACCAGTGTGGTTTTGCCAAGACCACCCATTCCCCATACAGAGATGACTTCGAAATCTTGGCTAACTTCATTTGAAATCAACTTGAGAATCTGTGACTTTTCTTTTGTCGCCCGATGAGAGCAGATTCCTTAAAAGCAATAACATTTGTCTCCATGCGAGTGAGATTCTTTACATTCCCAGAGTTACTGTCAACAGGAGTGTCTATGGTTGAGCTAGGCCCCGGATCCACTGAACATGTTATATCTTGTGAACCCTAAAGTACAAACACACAATTCATTAGGTGTTCCTTTCTATTTCACAGGGCAATGTTTAGGTTATTTTTTAAAAAATATATATATTGGAAATGTTCCATAAAAGTTTTCTATTCCATATTTCCATGTAAACTCCTTTCTTCAGGCATACTAGATCTAATATGAAGCAGTCAGTTAATCAAGATGTGCAAGAAGGTTGGTAGTAGAAACTAAGTTCATTACATTTCTGTAAAAAAAACTAAGTTCATTACATTATTTCTTCTATGTGAGAAGCTGAACTAGATCGAAATGAGATTATTTCAGGATCTGAATATTAACTTTTTTTTCTCAAAAAGGACGTCAACAAGAGTACGCCGGGCATATATATATTAATAAAAGAAGAAGGGGATCTGAACACCTTGTCGTAGAAAACATAAAGGGCTTTATCAGGGAATAATTGCTTGTGCTCTGGTAGCAAAGTCGATGGCTCAACACACAAGCTTGCAACTTTAACATGCTCTGTGCACACTAAGAGTCGACTTCCTTTCTTGTTAGTCGGGAAGCATGTTCTGATCTGGTCCCACTCATCCATTGTGGATAGGTCATTAAACACAATGAGGTAACTCTTCTCACTCAAGAATTTCCTGAACTCATCAACCAAATCATCTTCCTTGGCCATCCATAGCCTCCGCAGATCTTGGGCTTCAGATTTATGTTTCTTTGTTTCTTCCTCGAGAGAATCTACAGCGAACTGCATCACAATATCTTGCAGAATCGCTGATGTACTGAGAGGACGCACCATACTGATCCAGGCGTGGTACTGGAACTTCCTGTCCCTTTTGAGGCCATCATATGCTCTCTTGACGATGGATTTCTCCCCGAGAACATCACTTGTTCCCCATACACCAATTACTCTAAGGTCCCCATCCTTCTTGTTGATCAGTTGAATGAGATCAGCTTTGGACTTGTTCTGCTGCCGCAGTGCTTCCTCCATGCCTGACATTGCTGCCACACCGGATACCTCAGCGCCGTCTCCGAGCTTGGAGCCAGAGGTCTTGACCAGTTGGTAGCGCAGGTTTCTCTGGCTCACATCCTCAACCCTGCCTCTCAGCTCCTTCATCTTCTTGGCGATCTTGGCGTCGCTCCTGCAGCGTGCTAGGTGCCGCCACCACAATGGCTTCTTGAGATGAACCGAACAATCTTGGAGGATATCCTCGGCATCATAGGCCACATCACGGACTTGCTTCACCCAGGTCATGAGCACTTGGTGGTCGCCTCGCTCGTCATGCGCGGCCCTCAGGAAAGCACGCATCATCTCAAGCTCCTCCCTGATGAAAGCATGGTCGCGCTGGACGCCGAGCTGCAAGGCCACCTCTTCCGCCACAGCGGATTTGGCATAGCCAAGCGCTCCATCCAGCACGGACTTGCCCAAGCTCAGCGCCGTTGTCTCCATGGCTTAGCTCTCCTCTCCAATGTGCTTCTGTGGATGGGAGTTGATGCTGCTGACTTTGGTGCAAGGCCGAGCAATATTCATCTGCATATGGCTGCACCTACGCGCCTTAAATTGTTCGGACCAACCATTTTAATTGAAAAGTCCAATGATTATGAAAGCGTGAACGAAAAGTCTAATGATTAGGAAGTGTGAACCAAACAATCAAATAAATCCTAATAGTCAATTGCAGCAGCGACTCAGAAACAACCAAGCCGCTATAGATTGTGAAACAATATTAGTGCTTCACAATTAGTTTCGTCCTTTTACCAGAGAAAATCTAATAAATCCTAATAATCCATTGCAGCAGCGACTCGGAAACAGCGAAGCAGGTCAAGTATTATCCAAATGTAGATAAGTCCAGCTCTGAATCCACAAACCCACCCAAAACCCTGCAGAACCAAAAAATCCAAATCCGGGTCCCACTCGCACGACCGGAGCCAATCCAAGAGTGAGCCACACCAACCCACCTCCATCCGACGACGCGTAGCCGCCTGCAGCGGGGAGCGGAAGCGGCCCCGAGTTGGTCCGCCGCCGCCGCCGAGGAGAGGCGCTGCTTCCCCGCGGCCGCCTTGGACGCGGCGCTGGCGCTTTGCCTGTCCAGCTTCGCGCTCATCCTGGGCTCCATCCCGTCCCTCACTCCGCTGCTCACCGGCATTTAGGGCTCGTTGGGAAGGAGCATAGGAATTGGAGGGGGAGTCTGAGAAGGGAATAAGCGTGGGAGTTTGATTTCTGAGCCTCGTTTAGATGGCTAAATTTTAGCCTAAAAGTTGCAACTTTTTTCGACTATCTCTACATCACATCACATTAAGACACCAAAAGAGCGTATATTCGGAGCAGTGTAAATGTAGGTAAAAAAATAACTAATTACACAGTTCTGTTATCACGAGACGAATGTTTTGAGCTTAATTACCCCACGGTTGGATAATATTTATCACAAACAAAACTAAAGTCTTCTGGGGAGTTCCAACAGTTACTTTTGCTAAAATTTAGCCATCTAAACGTGTAGTCTCAATCCTTTGTTCGGTATGTGTTGGAAATTGATAGAGTGAGTTAAAAAATAGAATTGGACTCCACCGTTTGGTACGTGAGCTTAGGCATAGGAATTGACAACATCATTCTAATTTTAGTCTTTGTGCCTTGAACTCACACACCGCTGAAATACCGGGGGTCCCATGCGGGGAATAGATCGGTGAGAGTTCGGCCTCTCAACGCCTTTTCCTCATCCCGCTACAACTACGTGTCCCACGAAAATAAAACAACATGAGTTGAAGTCTCCTCCTCTTCAACTCCCACTAGTGATTTCTTGCGCCCATGCCTTGGCGCGGAGTCGTGGGCCACGGTTGTGTTAGGAAATGGAGCAATGTTACTAAAGAATGATTATGACATGCCTCGTCAAGGAAAATACCGAGTCGTCGTGGCCATAATAATGTTAGGGATATGGAGCAATGTTAAAAAAGAATGATTATGACATGCTCTATCGGGGAAAATACCTTCTTACAACAGATAACTCAAGAAAACAAAACATGTTATACATGATTGTACACTATTCTTCGTAATTCTCGCTGCAAATTTCTATTCAAGACTCATTTGTGCGTTGAGATGCTTATTAGTTCATGGACGTAAAAATCAATGAACCAACATCCCAAAGGGCGAGGCATGCATCCGTACCGCTTAAATAGACCAGAAGATGGAAAGGTCCTTTGCTCCCCGTGTGTCTCAAGCTGTAGGTGTCTCAAATTGCATAAGGCCCTCCAACCGACAAGAACCTAACAAAAAGAACCATTAGACGAAAGGCTAGGAAAAGAAGAGTTGGACATAACATGCCATGAAGAAGCATCACAAGCCGTTATAGAAAAGCAAAGACGGTAGAGGTAGAAGTTACATGCTCGATAATCAATGTAATAAGTCAGAACTATTATAACAGGGAACCCAGCTAAGTATTGGAGTATAGTATCACCACTGAACAACTCTCAATTCTCTAACATGTACTCGCTGGAAGAAGAGCTACAAATAGAGAGTTTCATTGGAGAGCGCAGCGGCAAGACAGGAGAACCCAAACTAAAATAGACTACATATTTATTGGTGAAATTAAGCCAGAGAATATATGACATTCATGATGCATCAATAAACCAAGGCTACGCGTACATCAAACAACCCGAGGGGATGCACAACATGATGCATCAATCTCGTTTGGTAGGAACCTTTCAAGGAAAACCGGACACAAATTCCGTGGAAAGCATGAGAACCCGACAAAAAAAGCAACAAAAACAAAGAATGATCAAAGTTGAATTTTAGCTTAAAAAGGGCAGGCCTACTAAATCTGAATAGAAAGTTCAGAAGGGAGGAGGGGGAAAAACCAAGGCAAAAAGAAAAATGTGTGAACTAATGGAAAAACTGAAAAAACGTCTTTATCTCCATGCTTATAATCAAAACTATAAGCAGATGGTCCACAACATTTATCAAATCTGAGCTGTGCTGCCCCCACATCTCGTGTGCCACTCCCGCTTCAAAATAGCCATATGTATTTAGGAACATATCTATCAAGAAGAAAACTACTATTTTTTTAACGACCTACTTATCCTCTCAGGTTGTAGGCATAAAAACCAACATTTAGCCGCTTGGCCAAAAAAGCCAAAAGCACAGTTGTTGGTAAAACATAACCATGTCAAGCACATTCCAGTCTTTTGCATCACTACAAAATGGAGGTGTCTGGACGTGCAAGTTCTTTACCTGCCCATTGACTGCATACTCTTAATTCTCTGCCCTCGTCTTTTTTGTCTTCGTATAATGATGATGATGATTCAGTAAGCATTTATTTAGGTCGTTAAGGGCCATGTCTGCAAAAAATAATAACATGAAACCTCTAAAATAAAGTTCTTGATTCACATTCCTAGGTTTATGAAATGAATGTGATCAATATATCAACATCATCACCAAACAAAAATTGTAGGCCTTGGAACTACATTGATAGGGATGCGACAAACTAAATGCGCTCAAGCTTCGATTAATGCGTCTTGTGAGCTCTAAAACAGAGAAAACCATGAAAGCAATTGCGAGAGAGGCATGCCATAGAATGCATTGACAATAATATCATCAGCGAAAAAATAAACCTTGGGTTGCCTCAAACACGGAAAAAAAAAACATCTGCAGCCATATCCAAGCTTTTCTCTCATGTGCTGTTTTTATACACTGATTTCATATTGATTAATGTGCAGGAGCTGACTTCTTCCCAATATAATCAATCTATGAAGCACATTCATGGGACAATGCATGGTGAATTTCGCTAAATAATTCTGAGCTGACCTGCTCATAGCCCTCAAAATGCACCCATGGTATGAGGCTGTCTCAAAAAAAAATTGCGAAAGAATAAAAATCATCCTGAGAAACCTGGGCAAGCATTAATAAAAATAATTTAACCTGGGCAAGCATTAATAAAAATAATTTAGCTAAAACTTGATGGAATCAACTGGCTGTTGAGCAGTGAACTCCTTTTTTTTTGGTCTAGATGTATACTTCGTACTCAGTAAATAGTCTAAGAATGCGGCAAAGCATCATACAAATTCGCTAAATGGAGCAAGTCCATTGAGGATGCTGTTTTGAATTGAAACTTTATCAAACCGTTAGAAGAAATATGACAAAAAGAAGGTAACAAAAACACCTTGATGTTGTCGCACCTGACGATAGTCCTCAAAACGGCCTATGAAATGAACTCCGTGTCAAACCAAAATCACTACACAAGATCAAAAAAATCAATGTGAGAGAAATCTGCATCTTTACGTGTATCATCCTTTGCGTCCACACGGACCATGGCGCACTTGCTGCTGCTCCAAAGCCACGTCCCGCCGCCGTCTCCAAGGCTTCGTGCGGTGCTCTACACACATCCGGTGGGGGAATGGACAAATCCGACCATGGAGGCTTGGAGGCTTGGATCCGGGTCGTGGAGACCCCGGATCAACTCCGGCAAAGAAGGCCGCCAAGCACGGGCCGACGCTTGACCCCTCGACGCCAAATGGAGAGAGAGGAGGAAAGAGAGAGAGGCCACCTTCACTTGGTATTGCTTGCGCCAGGGGCCATCTGCGCATCGACTTTCTCTCACCGGGGCGGGACCTGCTTGACAAATTACTGGGATTTAACAAAGGGACTCACTATAAACCTATACAAAACTTTGTCATCACCAAATCCAAATGTAAAAAAACCGAAATCACGTACCACTTCCTACTCCAAACCCACCATCACCACTTCTGCTTGGTGCTTTGCACGTCCGGCAAGAGGGAGGGACGGATCCGACCATGGGCATCGAATCCACCAAATCGGCGGTGTGGTTCTTCTCCAAAGAAGAAAGACCGAAACGGATTCAAACAACAAAAAAGACCGGCGGCCAAGCTTAGATCGATGGCCGGGTCCAGAGCCGGCGAGGAAGGTGAGGGGATGAGCACCTCAACATGTGCGTGGACGGGCGGCAACCAGCCGGCCCTCGCCGGGCGGTGGCGGCCGGCTCGCTGCGCCCAACACCTCGCTCGCCCTGCCTAGCACGGGCCTGGGTCCATCCTCGCGGTGGTCCGCGCCCGGTGGCCGACGCCCGGGCCGATGTGCCGCATCGACGGGGAGAGAGGTAGAGAGAGGAAGGAGGAGACTGAGAGTACAAATTGTGTGTGTGTGGTGGGAAGGAGAGGGGAAGAGGCCGGGAGAGGTGAGAGGTGCAGGTAGATATTTTTCAACTAACCAATGGGTGGCCGACAACCATGAAACGCCGCACAGCTGCCCAGCAAAGATTGGATGTCGTTGGATTGTCATCCAATGCGGTAAAAAATTCTGCTATCATGGACACACCGGCCGAGGAGATTCTCCACAACCAATTTACTCTTTAAATTCCCTCCCACCAATTCCTCCCAACCAAACGTAGCCCTCCCTGCCACACCGCTGAAATACCAGGGTCCCATGCGGGAATAGATCGGTGGAAGTTCGGCCTCTCAACGCCCTTTCCTCATCCCGCTACAACTCCGTGTCCCACGAAACAAACAACAGAGTTGAAGTCTCCTCCTCTTCAACTCTCATTCCCTCCCACCAATTCCTCCCAACCAAACGAGCCCTTAGCACCCACTCCCGGTCTCCGACCACCACACGGGGGCGGGGGCGGGGCTCGTGTGCTCGAGAGAGATGGAGTGTGCTCGAGAGAGATGGAGAGGGAGGGAGACGGCGAGGTCAAGATGGGCCACGGATGAAGAAAAATATCGATCTCTTCTCCTCCGGCCCGAGCCCAACGGCAGCCTAGTTGGACCGTGTTGGGCCTCGCTCACCGTGTTGGGCCTTGTTGATTTGCCAGCGCCTCCCGAGTCCCGACCCCTTCCCCGGCGGCTTCTGCGCATAAGCTCCCAAGCCGCCGCGACGCTGCCACATGAGAAGTCGATGCCGCCCCGTCTGTCCTGATCCCGACGCCCTCCAGCGGAGCGCCGTCGCCGCCGCGCTGCGGTGCCGCCGGAGCTGGACTCCGCTAGACCGCCCGTCCCCATCCTCCAGCATAGCTGCAGCGTAGTCGCCTGGTAGGGTTGCCAGCGCCCCTGCCCAAGTGTCTAGTGCCCGCCGGGCAGCGCCCCCCCGCCGCCGCTCTAGTGCCCTGCATCTGCTCCTGCTGCTTTGCCTCTGCTAAGTGCCGACTGCTGCTCTGCGTATCTCTGGTGAGTAATTGGTGATTGCGAATGAAATACGAATTTTGCGATTCAGTATACGTAGTGCCACATAGAATAAATTCTCCCACCCGCCTTTTGTAACTAAATATTCTGTGATTTTAGTAGAGACACAGGATACAGTCCACTTTCATAGCATTTGTTGAAGCGTGTGATGGCAGTGATTACTATGACTGAGCGAATAAAACTCACCAAATTAGTACCATTAGTGTGATAATAGCTAGGAAGAGAGTAATGAACTATTGAAATTGAAATGCAGCTGGTCAATTTCCCTCATTTGCAGTTTGGCTGGGTTTCCAGATACGTTGATGCCGGGTGCCCCGTTGCCTTCGCTGCCACTTGGCACCCAGATCAGGGTGTCAAGTGGTCGGTCCGCTCCCGCTTGGCCCAAGGCATCGAGTCTCGTACGCGGTGGCTGTGGCGCTGCCGACGATGGCGCCTACTTCTTCGACCCCATCACTTCCGAGCCTCGCTCTGAGCCTGTCCATGAGCGTTGGGACCCCATGCGCTCAGAGGGGCTGGCCGTCTTGGACCCCATCGCTTCTGAGCCTCGCTCTGAGCCTGTCCATGAGCGTTGGGACCCCATGCGCACAGAGGAGGCGCTACTGTTGAGCCACCCCGCCTCCGCGTTCCTAGGAGGCGTCATGCTGAAGACAACACGCTTTCCCGCCACGCCGCAGTGGGAGACTGGCAGCCAAGAGTAGAAGCCGAGCTTCAAACCCAACTGTGCGGGCACAGAATGTGATCATGGCAAAGTGGGGCCTTTTACCAAGCAGCCGCAACAGCCTGCTGCTGAGGCAACTGATGAGTTCGAGCAGTACTTGGAGCTATTTCGTGGCGGCCTGTCGACATCCAAGTGTGAGGCCATCAGGAAGCTATTCCCCGCTGGCTGAGGTATTGACGGTATCCAGCTGGTGGAAGGGGTCGAGCTCGAGGTCTAGTTCCTCATCCTTCTACGGCCGTGCGCGTCACAACGTCATCAAGGAATTCATCGTCGAAAATCGTGGCTGGTGTTGCCCCTGGTCCAGCGCATTCTGTCGCTGTTGACCCTCTCCCTGTCTGCATGTGTTGCCGTTGTGTTGTTCCCAGCTTGTCCTGGTGGATTGTTCGCCGTTTTTCCTTCAGCTTTTTTTTTTTTTTTTTTTCTTCTTCCTTTGTTTTCGTCTTGTGCTCCTCGTCCAGGAAACCTTTGGTTACCTAGAGTTTAGTGGCTTGCTTGTTCTATTTGTTGTTGTCTACCTCCTGTTAGTGAAATACATGCTATTTGGCTCGTTCGCAAAAAAAAAGAAGAAATGGTGAGATTGTTGAAGATATAATATTTCAGTGCTGAAAATGATACACGTAAAGCTATAGCTCTAGACAGCTAGACTAGGACTGTAATCTTCTTCTTCTTTGAGATCAAAGACACTCACCCGGCTTTATTACAAATCTTAACAGCCAATGATCTCATTGCTGGGGCTACCGGTTTACAGAAACAAGGTACTGAAAAAGAATGCAGCGACGCCAGAAGTCTTAACCTTTTCTTATGCCTGAACAATTCTTATTTTCATGTTTTGCACGTTTCAAACTTATCTGTTGAATTTAAGGAATTATGAGACCTTTTAGTAGTCTCTCTTTTTGGTTTATCTTTTACTTATATACTGAAACCGTTTAAAGAATTTTGTACCTGTACCGATGAGTCTACCGAATTTTGTTTTTCATTATATTGTATTCCATATTAGAATCTTGGTTAGACATACCCTCATTGAGATCTCCATGGAGCCATCCCCTGCAGTGAAGAAAGCGAAGGAGAGGCCATGGATGACGATAAGCATACGGCTAGCGGCGACGAGGATCCCCACTCTGTTGCACCCTAGTGCTCCGCTCCAGCATTTCTTCCTGTGTCCATGAAGCTCCACTCTGTTCTGGGCCCTTCGACTTAGAGAAGAAAGATCCACTCCTCTCCCTGCGCCTTGCCAAGAGGTACAGATCCACATCCTCTGTTTCTTTTTCTTCCCCTTCGTGATTGAGTGATTCATTTGGGCGAGACACACAGATAGCGAGGTTTGATTAGATGTGGCGGTTGTGATCTCAACTGTTTCAATCAAGCATCTCTTTCTGAAAAAAAAAATCGTATTTTGCTACTGGAATTATCTTGGATAGTGAAATAGCGATATCTTTTTATCTTGCGCTACTACAACAAGTAGCTGAAACATAAGCTGAAGCCGATCTATCCATTCAGTGGTTGGTGCACTGTGTTGTGCTTATCAATGTTGCAGACTTACAAGTGCGAAAACTGCAGTAGTATCTTGAGCCCATGCTGGTAAAGCACGTAAAGTCTTGCAAAACTATTGCTCAGAAGCTAGTTTTTGTTTCTTTGAAGAAAATTTTATTGTCATCTTTGCGATTCTGTAAAAGGAAGATCACTCATGGGTTTAGGGTTAAAGGATCTATATATAGCTAGCTAAAAGTTTTTGAAGATTCAAGTCCTTTTTAATAAAAAGCATATATTTGTTTCTGGAAAAAATGGGAAACATATGTGTTACATAGCAGCTCTAATTTCTGTTCAGAGTGAGAACATGGGGAGCAGGGGAATGGAGTTATGTGATTTATGGAGAGTTGATCTAATCATGTTCAAGTTTGTGGCGCTTTCAGCAGTTTGCAGTCGTGAGATGTTTGTGATTAAAATCAGTGTTGAACTGCTGAGTTCTTTTTGCTCTCTCGACCTTTAGCATCAATTTAAGAAAACTACATTTTCTGTGAAGAACCTGTCTTTTGTTGAGTTCTCAAAGCAAAGTTCACCAATCATTTCCTATCAGATGCTGCTTTGATAAAATTGGAGGTCAGTTTATTGGGTTTGGAGATTATCTTGTGGAGCAAGGTCTTCAATATTGCATATGTTTACCAGCTTGTGTGCTTATTGAATAATCTGACTGAAATATAACCCATGTGAGAACCGAATCATCAGTTGCAATTGATTAGATCTTTTAAGTAGTATGTGTTAGACTATACAATATACATATTTGTAATAAGCTTACAATATACTTATTTCTAATAAGCTTAAAATGAATTATCCAAATCCCTGGTTATTATGAGAGAGTTGATCCAAATAGTGAATTTGTGCTCTTGAAATTTTTATTCAAGGAATTGGATTCATGATGGTGAAGTTGTGTGCTTGTTTGACACATAGTTCACAAGCTCTGAACCTCTGAACCTTTCTGCAAGCTCTAAACCTTTATGTCTTGACTTTTGACTAATTCCAAACATCTGTTGCTGCTTGTCAGGTGATGGTTGTGGGTACTACCGCCTGTGGTGGTGTTTGACACACGGTTCACACTCACAAGCTCTACCTATCTCGTCTTCCATCTCCGCATCTTCTCTCCCAAGCCCTCTGCCATTCGCAGCCGTTACTGCTGCCCGTGGTGGTTTCCTTCCAAGCCTCAACCAATATTGTCGCCGTCAGGGCCACTTTGCAGGTAGAGTCGGCACAGTTGCTTGACAGGGACGTTGACCTTGAGTCCGCCGACAGGTCAGACGAGTCCTTGGTCCCCAGCCAACGATGATGTCTCCCCATGCACATGACTCAGAGGTTGGTGGTTCGGGTTCAGCTCCGCAGGCACCGTCCTCCAGTGACGACAGGTTCTTCGCCCTGATGGTGGCTATGAGGGCTGACCAGCAGTGTCAGGTAGCTGACCGGATGGAGGCTTTGAGAGCAAACCAGCAGCGTCAGGCAGAGGAGCTGAGGCGTCAGGCCAGAGTCCAAGAGGAGCACTATTCACAAACGCTGACCTGGTTTGCTGGGATGCAAGCTCGTCAGGACCAGTTACAGCTACAGATGGATCGGGATAAGCAAATGAACATAACACTGTTTCAGTACTTTTTTTTCAAGAGCACGCCTAGGCGCGTTTTTCATTAAGCAGATAGAGTGTTACAAACCATGGTCGATCCGGTAACACGACGATTACCGGGATCACCACCCCTACTTCTACTGGATTTTACAAGAGCGATTACATTGAAACAAACTTGCAACAAGAGTGAAAAGGAAGAGATGAAGCCAGAACTATCAGGCCTCCTCTTCCACAATCCCAGCCATGTTGAGTTCCATGGCGGAGAGGTCAATCCCACCTCCTAGGAGAGCCTCGAAGCAACTCCTCTTTCGTTCAGTCATCTTGCCCCCAAACGCAACCACAAAATTGTGCTCAATTTGTGAGTCCGCGGCATCCTCGTCGACCTCCTCGCCAAGCTTACGAAGCAGCACCTTCTGTGCTTGGACCGTTGCATTGGGGGCACGCGGTTTAGCCGCAATGCGTCCACTCCTCCGCAGGGAATGGATTGACACCGGCGTGCGGGAACGACGTAGCTTGGGCCCATCCTTGATCAAAGGAGTGTTGAGGGGTATGCATATCCGTGCCTCGAGCTCCTCCCGGACCGACAGTGTCACACGCTCAACATCATCATCGGAGGTGGGCAAGCACGGCGCACTGTCGATGTGTACCTCAGATGTCGAAGGAGCAGACGAGGCCGGTGGAACGACATCCGACGACGGCAGAGTAGCGAGGACGTCGTCGAGAGGCTGGGAGATGTCAGGCACACTGTTTCAGTACTTGTTTCAGCAAACAGGTGTGCCAGCGTTCACTCCTCCAGTTCTGCAGATTCCTCCAGCTCCTCTCCAAACACCCGTTGTCTCTGCCATACAGACCAAGATTGTCTCCGTCAGGGCCACTTTGCAGGTAGAGGTGGCACTGTTGCTTGACAAGGACATTGACCTTGAGTCCACCGACAGTTCAGATGAGGACTACAGAGTCCTTGCTCCCCAGCCACCACCAATGTCTCCCCGTGCACACGACTCAGAAGCTGGTGGTTCGGATGGTTCGAGTTCAGCTCCTCAGGTACCGTCCTACGGTGACAACAGCTTCTTCGCCCTAATGGAGTGACAACAGCTTCTTCGCCCTAATGGAGGCTATGCGTATGGAAGCTGAGCAGCAGAGACAGGCAGAGGAGCTGCGGCGTTTGGCCAGAGTCCAAGAGGACCAGCATTCACAAATGATGTCCTTGTTTGCTGGGATGTAAGCTCGCCAGAACCAATTACAGCTACAGATGGCTCAGGACTGGCAGATGCACATGGCACTACAACAGCACTTGCTTCAGCACACAGGTTGGCCAGTGTTCATTCCGCCAGTACTGCAGGTTCCTCCGGCTCCTCTTGAGACACCCCTTGTCTCCGCTATACAATCCAATGGACTTCCAGGACAAGGTGGTCTCTGCCAGCAGCAATTTGCCTCCTTGTTACCTCAGGTTCAGCTTCAGCGGCTCTTGACTACACCGGGTTCGGGTTTGGCACACAGTGAGATCACGAGCGAGCTGGCACCACCTTTCACTCTAGTGCCTGTGTCTACTCCGGCAGCTTCAGAGACAGGGACTGCAGAGAGTTTACCTTCTTCAGTCGGGTCGTTTGAGCCCCAACAGATCCCTTAGAGTCGGTCTTTACTATATACTTCAGTTTCAGAGGCTACAGATACTCCTACAGGGTTAGTTGGCCAGACCACAGCACCTGAAACCGAGTCAGCTACAGAGACCCAGTTGCTTGAGACTAGAGACCCAGTTGCTTGAGACTACCCCCGTGACTGACGACGAGCAGATAGCATCACAGTTTGAGATCTCATGGCGCACCACTGTGCCTGACTCGTCTGCTTCGACCTCTCCGGTTGATCCTTAGGTTTTGGTGCTTGATCGCGAGTGTGATGTGTGCGAGATAGGGGTAGAGTCATGAGAGGGGATTGGTAATTTGTGCGCTACTTCATGCATTCACGTTTACTTTCATGTACTGTATGTCTGTATGAAATACTCTCATGTGCTCGTGCATTGATACTTTTATGACATGTCTGCTCTCTACTTAATCTAATGTCATGTCACCCTTGTTTACTCGTTTGTTGGGCTTCCATTAATTTCTTTGTCGAACAAGCTCTTTATGTTGTACAGACGCTTATTTCATATAAGCTCGTTATTAGGTGTTCAGAATTGTTCAGATAATACAGACATCTAAATTTGAGCACCTCATGCTTAGGCGCTGCTCCTTTGAACTCCACAGATTCGATCTCACCTGTCTGCGGTTGTCTGTGAGCTACCATTCATCCTTGATGGAAGCATTGACAGTGATTCCAGATAGCTGAGAGCTACCATTCATGGCATTTTTTCTTGTTCATACCACTGAGTAAGTATTTTTTTATTATTATTATCATTATTTTACACAGGCTGTTTCTTTCAGAATTGCTGCTCGAAACGGTTCTGAATTGAAACTGTTCGCAACCGTTATTAATTCGGATGACAGATGTGTGGACGGCAAGGAAGGACTCATCTGATGGTACCTCAAGTGACATGCATCCACAACAACTCCTACCAGATATGCGTACGCCCAAGCAAACTAAAAAAAAAGATTTTCATGTTATTCCACCAATAGAAAGATTTATTTTATAGATACTACACGAACATATGCAGGCCAGCAGCTGCTGTGGTGATTTTCTTCATTACCTGCAAGTGTGGTTACTGGAACAAGCATTTCTGAGTAGGTTGTATAATGAATCGCACGATTTTGTGGTTGTTAAAAAACAAAACAAAAAAACTATTGTTGCCCATTAACAAACTTGAAAAGCACAGAAATCCAAACTTTCTGGGCACGCTAGCTACATCATAAAGAACAGTATCAGGTACCGTGCCAATAGAATGCACTAATGCAATCCATTATATAGTTACGGCGTCAGCCTTTGTAGTACAGGTACAATTACCAACCCGAAGGCATTACAGGCTGAAGCCTGAAACCCGCCGATATTTGTTGTATCTCGCACACACACAAAGGTAAACTCAGCGCTAAGGATACAGCGCGACATCTCTACTATAAGGCACCACTTCTTTCTATTTTTTAGACCGACGATCCCCAACCAATAGATCCACGAACCAAGGGCTCGATCAAAAGTTTGTCCAGAAGTGTTACATCTCTCACGTCCCACCGCGAAAAACTCCGACGCCCACGCCCACGCGACCCCGAGTCCACGGTTCCAATCCACGGAGTCTACGGTTCCGATCCACGGAGATCACGGGTCCTGCTCGCGGCGATCCCGCCCGACGTTGTGGAGTCTGGCCGCCGCGCCCGCGTGGAGTCTGGCCACCGCGTGGAGTCCTTCTGGCGGCGCGACGCACGACGCCCTCCTGCCCCCTCCTCCACGCACGTCCTTCTGGC
Organism: Hyparrhenia diplandra; assembly: GCA_015847255.1. Classification (NCBI taxonomy): domain Eukaryota; kingdom Viridiplantae; phylum Streptophyta; class Magnoliopsida; order Poales; family Poaceae; genus Hyparrhenia; species Hyparrhenia diplandra. Next base: position 205,089 of record JADLZK010002896.1, on the reverse strand, counting down.
GGCGCCTACGCAGCGACGCACGTCCTTCTGGCGGGGATCGGCGATCGGCGACGCGGGTCCTGCTGGCGGCGTTCGGCGATCGACGACGCACATCCTTCTGGCGCGACGCAACGCACGTCCTTGTGGTGACTTTGGATCGACGCGCGACCTGGCACTCTGATCCCGGCTTGATATCCATTCTTTTATCCATGTTCCGTCTAGCTAGGTTGTTTCTTTATTCTTTTTTATCTACTATTTCAATGACTTAATTAACTTGACGAGATCCAAGCGGCTGCAAAACTTTTCATAGGGTATGCATTGCAATGCTGAACTGATTTTTTTTTTATTGGAGTACAATGCCCGTGCTGGAATTGCACAACCCCACACGAGCACGCCATGCATGGATATATACAATGCTGGGATTATGAATGCATAGACAAGTTTTTTTTCAAGCAACTGAAGATCTATATATGTGTTCAGTTCAATAGAATTGATAACTGGACGTGTACAACCACTGATCACTACTTTTTTTTTTTTCTAGGTACTGAATGTTTTTAGTTCAATAGAATTGAATAGCTGAACGTGTTCAGTCATTATCACTAAATTGATCATTGAATGAATTCGCTCAATCAGGATGTTGTATTATTTCTGAGCTCGTAATTTTGTTTTTATCACGGGCTCTCAGCTGCAGGTGTTACATCCTTTGTGGTTTGGTTTGGCTGGAGCTCCCATCTATAGCTGTTTGTTTCAGCTGTGGTGTGTGATTTAAATCGGGTCTCTAAGGGATTCTACTGAATTCTATGTTTTATTTTGTTTGTGTGCATTACACAAATATATGTTTCTGCTAATTGTCTCTCCGTAACTTTATGACTTTCTTCAGTTAGGTGATATCAAGTTAGACCACTACTTCATAAAGTAACACAATGTCTACGCCGAAAGATACACACAATGCATTGGCCGACATCACCAACATCGCAGGTATGTTACCAGACGTGTATATAACACTTCCATTGAGTGTTTTCTATTCATGAAAACACCCGTTGTATATAACACTTCCATTGATCCTCTTGGTTTCAGGATGGAAAAATAGAAGCAGAAGTAAAGCTTGCTGGAATTCTCAGCTTAGGGGCCCTGATGCCTGGGGAATCAAGGAAATACGGCGCAACTGTTGCCCTTGGTGTGTATGCACCAGTTCATTAGGATTTCTTTGTAGCCCGTATGGACAAGGCTATTGATTGCAAACCTAATGAGGCTCATAACCAGGTGGGGGTCACCATCTATTTGCACCTTTTTTTTTATTTTATCTATCAAATTGCCCACAAAAAATAGTTTGCAATCTGAATGGGACCACACAAAATTCAGTTATATCTTTACATCAGATCAGATGAAAGAAATGGAAATGACCTTGTACCTGCTAATGTTACATAACTACTTAGATGAAAGTTACATCATGCTACCAAAAACTATTTGTTCTCTGGTATTTTCTTCATAACAGACCATTTTCTTGATATCCGCTTATTGTTATGCATAAATCGAACGGTTAGATGGCGATCCAAAACATATGCACTCTCGGTTTCTAGATTGTAGAACCCTGAAATTAAAATACAGAGGCAATGCTCATTTTTAAGCCTTTTGATGCGGCAGTGTAGTGACAATTCTACAATTTCATTGTGCAGGGATGAACTTTGCTTGTCTTGCAATACTAATATTTCTGCATTTCTCCAGTACTCAATTATGCAATTTTTGTGCACAGATGCAGTCTGGGTTTCTCCAATTGCTTAGTTTCTTAATTGGGAATTGCTGCTAATGTGCTTGTCTTGCTTTTAGTCTCTGTTTTCCTAAATTTAGGATGGATAAGATGATTCTCTTCTTCTATAATTTTATATTTCCTATCCTTTTTGTTGTCAGGTAAAAGTCAAGGAAACAATGGAGAAAGCTCCTAGGATGTGGTAAGCTGCAGACCCCTAGCCGGGTAAGCTGCTTCTCACCCCTCCTCTAACCTCAGCCTCTTCTCCATGATCAAATATCTTTTTGCTTTGCCTCATGTTCAAGGTATTCAGTATTGTGTTCTAAAAAAAAAAAAAAAGGTATTCAGTATTGAAATAATAATATACAGGGTGAACCTTAGGAGCTAGCTCTTTCCTGTTTGCTAAGCATAGGAGTGCTGGAGCTTGCTGTCATGATTGGCATTACAGGGTGACATTGAAATGATATTTGCAGTTGTGATTTGTGTTGTTGCTTAGAAAGGGATGGGTTTTGTCATGGCTCTGGCTTACTGTCATGTTTGGCATTGCAGGGTGTGGTAGAGAACAAGGACATTATGAGCCAAGATGAATTGCTCATGGACAGAAAAAATGAGGTGGTTTATCCGACGACGCGCTCCTTACCCGAGGACCGGAGACCCCCACATGATGCCTTTTTCATCCTCGACATGATGCCTTTTTCATCCTCGACATGATGTTGCTTTTTGGTCCAGCTCTTTATCAGTCTAACCAATGTCAAAATTGTGGTAATTTTTTTGTTCATTTACTGCTGCCTAAAACCGACTCCTAGCAAAGCTGGATATTGTCAAAATTGCATATGAAAGCCTTCAGGATAACTCGTATTGGGCTAAGGTGCTTTATTGTTTTGTTGCCCATGTAAGCACATGCCGTGTGATTTTAGCACATGCCAACGGTAGAGGGAAATCAGAACTTTTTTTATAAAGTAGTGGTATGTAAAGTATTCTAATATTCATCAATGTTCAGGACATGAACCTTTTGTATTTTGATGTATTTTGGATGTTTTGGTATTTATTCTTAAAATTAGAGAAAATTGACAAAAATAGAGATTTACTGTGACAAAAAAAGTTGTTTATACAATATATAAGACATGAATCTTTATAAATTTTGTTTTGTGTTTTACCGTAGCGTTAGCACGGGCATTATACTAGTTAACCAAAGTGATTCAGAAAATTGTTCAGTTACAGACAGTGACGGTTCACTACTAGTCTACTACAGGAGTACTGAGAAATGTAAAACGGACAGAGGCATGGATTGTTCAAACAAAATTGCATATATAGAGAGTACAAGTCCTGCTGTGACAAATCAAGGATTTTGGAGTTTTTTGCGGTGGTGCCAGAGAAATTACCATTCTTTTATCAAAACAGGCCGGTTTGGATTCAGAGCAAGCTGGGCTCTCAGGTGTTCCACAAACGCTTCCTTGCCCTCCAAGCCACGAGGGGGGGAGCTGAAATTTCTTGAGGCTTGGGAGGGATGCTAGCCCAGAAAACAACCCATCATTGATTATTACATCGTTGGAACATATAAACTTGAGCATCTCAAGCTTAGGCGCTGCTCCTTGTTTGAACTCCACTGATTCGATAGTGATCTTACCACTGTCTGTGGTTCCCTGTAGGCTACAAAGTTCCAGCGCCACTAGACTCGGGAATGCCGCCTCTGGTACGAAATTGAGACGGACCACTTGACCACTGAATGTGTAATAGCCTAGTGTTAGGATGCCTAGCTCTGGTAGATTGCCAAGGAGTTGCATGGTGCCATCAGAATCCATTAGATTACTACCGTTTAGTGTCAGCTTCACAAGGTTCCGGAGGTGCATGATCCATGCCGGAATTTTGCCCAGTATGCCGTCCCAGCCTGAGGGTACGGAGGTTATTGGGAGGTGCGAATACGGCATCTGAAAGGTAACATAAACCACCTAGAGCCGCTGATGAAAACAATGATAATGATTCCAAGCAGCTGAGAGCCTCAAGAGTGGAACAGAACTCCTGCCAATTTTTCTTGTTGACACCAGTGACCTTCAACTTGCGCAACTGAGTAAGCTTTTTTATTTCCTTTATTAGGGTGTTCCCACTTCCGATGTCCACTTCACCTAGTGTACGCAAGGCCTTCATATTCCCCGCACCTCTGGGCACACGAATACCTCTTCCAAAAGGTGCTGCTAAGCTAGGCATGGCGATGTACCAGCATTTAGCACACCTATCATGCCAGGTCTCCTCCTCATACACATCAAGGTATACAGGTTGACATGAGTAGAATGCCACACACTTACTCTTCAGTCTATGACGGTAATAAGCACGATCAGTTTTCATGCCACCACCCTGAAGATACTGTAGCTGCTTAAGTTTGATGATGGTCTTCGGGAGCGTGCCGATCCATGTTCCTCTAACGTCTAGTGTCTGGAGCTGCCTCATGTTACCCACAGAGTCTGGAAGGTGATAGATACCTTCACAACGCCTTAGAGAAAGATACCTTAGGTGAACAAGCTTCCCAATATGCTCAAGGTGATGATTGCATAGATCCCAGGTGTCTTGCAGATCCAAGACATGCAGGAACCTCATCTTGTCAGAAATGAAAAACGGCCTCCATTTTCCAAACACCGTTAGTGACCGTATACGAGATACGCCCACCATGCTCTTGAAATCAGCCTCATCTCCCCTCCAATTGGCACTTATACTAAGGTGGCGTGCCGTCCCATTTGTGTTTGAGCTGCAACCTGCTTCCAGCCTGAATACAAGATTTTCTTCTGCTGCCTTTGAGATGCTGATTTCACGCATGAGATCATGGATTTGGCAAGAGTCAATTGCTTTTGGCTGAAATATGTTGCCTTATTTGGTAGTATCATGCTCCTGTCAATGAGTTCCATGAAGTACCTCTCAGCTATTTCAGCAACAGACATACCAAGCCCCTCTGTTGAGTAACCCTCGGCAATCCACCGCTGCACCAAAGCGGTTTCGTTTTAATATCTTGGTCTTCAGGAAAGATAGACAGATATAAGAAACAAGCCTTCAGATGATAAGGCAAACCATCGTAGCTCTTATTAAGGACATTTTTAATATTTCTGAGCCCTTGGTTCATTTCCAACTCAGCACTAATATGTGAATTCAATTTTTTTCCACTCCATAGGAGTTTTTGGTTGCTTAGCCAAGAAACCACCTATGGTCACTATTGCAAGGGGAAGTCCTTTGCACTTCTTCATGATCAATTCAGCCACCTCATACAACTCAGGGCACTCCTCATTTAAATTTGTGATCTTCCCAAATACCTGAAAGTGATTCAGATTTCAGCACATATAACAAAATTATTGAGGAATACATACGCCTTATCTTTTTTCCCTTAAGTGATTACTGTACAATGTGGTTTTTTGGCCCTTAAAGGTAAATACATGTATTATATTATTTGAGACACATGATAAACTGTTCCCAAAAATACCTGAACATAGGTAATCTGCATAATAGGTCCTTTCAAGCTAGTTCAAGTTTTTTTTTTTTCCAAAAAATTATGCTTTTTAGCTGTTGGTCTGGGATCTGGTTTCTTTTACAATGCAGTATATGTCACACTAAAACGCTTCCTGTCAGGACCAATGTCAGTCAATTGCTTTAGACCCACCATAAGTCAGATATCTGCCCATAAAATGCATATTCTTTGCTATGTAGCTAGAACAAAATTATGTAATATAAAAGTTTCTGCCATGATCACTGCTAATTAAAAACCAGAAAAGTTGATCACTGTTGGTTCATAGCTGGCATCATGCTGATTTTTGAACCGAACATGATTAAATTACACAAACTGAAAGGGATAGTCGAACCTATAATGGATGTTTTTCCCTAAAAATAAAACAACATCACTTGAGTGTTTCCACATGGAGCCTCATTAGTAACCATCCCACCTAAGGACTTGTTTGATCGCACTCATATCCACCTCAATCCATGTATGTTGGAGTGAATTAGGATGGGAATTAGTTATTTTTTCACTACAATCCACCTCAATTCATGTGGATTAAGGTGAATATGACTGTAGCCAAACAAGGCCTAACACTTAATAGTCCACAGTTTATGAAGTCTGGATTGCAAAATGAACTGTTTGCGCTCATCTTATGCTATTTGTGGCGATGATATTGATGGTATGTGTTGGTGGACAAACTTGACTTACATAAATGTTTCGGAGAAGATTGAAACATATAAAAGTAAATAACACGAGGTACCATCAATTCTAAAGATACATGCTTTGTAGGCCATGATCAGGGTTCAAAATTTCAGCCGAATATTGTGAAATTCGTAATTTCGGTGGTGGCTGAAAGAAAACCTAAATTTTGTAATACACTAATACATCTGCTATATAACTCTAAACTTATATTTTTCTATTGTTTAAATTATATATTCTTCTATTCAATAGATGTGTAGTCACAAATCATATTAATATTTGTTGGATCTAAACTTTTTTAGAAAAAAACATACTTCATGTGTTAATCTCTAAAAAAAATTAGGCTAAATTTCGACCCAATTTGTCAAATTCCGTAATTTTGTTGGTGGCCGAAAATTTTACGTTACCTAAATTAAAAACCTTGGCCATGATTATACATATGACAAAAAAGTTATGGGCTGGACTCCTGTAGTTAATTTTGCTGTCGTTTCTGTTATTCTTCTTTGTACGTAACAAGTAGATACTACTACTAGTAGTAGTTAATTATTCTAATATACATAAATCAGTTAGAACAAGTAGTGTATAATAACATTGACTGCAGAGATAAATATAGAATTGGATGATTCACAAATAGCAATTCCCATATCATTTTTTTGACAAATTATAATTAATAAAATACCTTCTCTGTGAAGAGGTCCTGTGCGTCTTTTTCTCCTAGAATTTTGAGCTCCATGATATGCGTACTATTAGATGAACAATGCTGAGCAATTTCATTTAACCTTGTGGTGACTATGATCCGGCTTTCTGTTACCATTCTTGGGAAATGAATCTGTATATCATCCCATTCTTTGGGGGTAAATAAATCATCAAGAACAATCAAGTATTTTTTTCCATCTAAAATGTCATGGTTCCATTGCTTCTGACCACTCAGTTGCTCAGCCAAACTATTGAGAACTTCTGTAGGACTGAAAGGCCGCTTTACTGTGACACAAGCACGCTTGTCAAACATAGTGTTGAGCTCTTGGCTTTGATAGACATCTTTAACCAGTGTGGTTTTGCCAAGACCACCCATTCCCCATATAGAGATCACCTCAAAATCTTGGCTATCTTCATTTGAAATTAACTTGAGAATTTTTGACTTTTCATTCTGTCGCCCCGATGAGCTTAGATTCATGAAAAAGCAGTTATATTTGTCTCCACGCGAGTAAGATACTTTCCATTCCCAGAGTTATTGCCATCAACAGTGTCTATGGTTGAGCTAGGCCCCGGATCCACTGAACATGTTATATCTTGTGAATCCTAAAGTACAAACACACGAGTGAGGTGCTGCTTTCTATTTCACAAGGCAATGTTTAGGTTATTTTTTAAGAAAAAATATTGGAAATGTTTATGTAATAATTTTCTATTCCATGCAAATTTCTTTTTTCAACCGTACTAGAGGTAATATGAAGCAGCTTGTCAATCAAGATGTGCAAGTTGGTAGGTAGGACCTACTTGCTTAGCTACCAAAAATTTACCATGCCAAGATTTCACTAGAAAAAGTTGCTAAACATGGGTAAAAATATTTGCCATAGATTTGGCACACCAATTAATGTGAAATTTTGGTAGCATACCAAATGGCTGTCAAAATCTTCGCTTGCTCAAATTTTGGCAACCAAATTTGGGCCATCAACCAATCAGGCATGTAGATCCTAAGTTCATTACATTTATATTTATTTATGTGACAAGCTGAACTAGATCAAAACGAGATTATTTTAGGGATCTGAATATTACCTTGTTGTAGAAAGCATAGAGATCTTTATCAGGGAACAATTGCTTGTGCTCTGGTAGCAAAGTCGATGGCTCAACACACAAGCTTGCAACTTTAACATGCTCTGTGCACACTAGGAGTCGACTTCCTTTCTTGTTAGTTGGGAAGCATGTTCTGATCTTGTCCCACTCATCCATAGTGGATAGGTCATTAAACACAATCAGGTAACTCTTCTCACTCAAGAATTTCCTGAACTCATCAACCAAATCATCTTCCTTGGCCATCCACAACCTCCGCAGATCTTGGGCTTCAGATGTATGTTTCTTTGTTTCTTCCTTGAGAGAATCTACAGCGAACTGCATCACTGTATCTTGCAGAATCGATGTTGTACTGAGAGGATGTACCATACTGATCCAGGCTTGGTATTGGAACTTCCTGTCCCTTTTGAGGCCATCGTATGCTCTCTTGATGATGGATTTCTCCCCGAGAACATCACTTGTTCCCCATACACCAATCACTCTAAGGTCCACATCCTTCTTGTTGATCAGTCGAATGAGATCCGCTTTGGACTTGTTCTGCTGCCGCAGTGCTTCCTCCATGCCTGACATTGCTGCCACACCGGATACCTCAGCGCCGTCTTCGAGCTTGGAGGCAGAGGTCTTGACCAGTTGGTAGCGCAGGTTCCTCTGACTCACATCCTCAACCCTGGCTCTCAGCTCCTTAATCTTCTTGGCGATGCGGCGCCGCTCCCGCAGCGTGCTAGGGTGGCGCCACCATGATGGCTTCTTGAGATGAACCGAACAATCTTGGAGGATATCCTCAGCATCATAGGCCACGTCACGGACTTGCTTCACCCAGGTCATGAGCACCAGGTGGTTGTCTCGCTCATCATGCGCGGCCCTCAGAAAAGCACGCATCATCTCGAGCTCTTCCCTAATGAAAGCATGGTCGCGCTGGACGCCGAGCTGCAAGGCCACCTCCTCCGCCACAGCGGATTTGGCGTAGCCAAGTGCTCCATCCAGCACAGACTTCCCCAAGCTCAGCGCCGTGGCCTCCATGGCTTAGCTCTCTCTCTCTCTCTCTCTGATGTGCTTCTGTGGATGGGAGCTGGTGCTGCTAATGGCTTTGGTCCTGGTCCAAAAGCCAGCCTTGGATGGATTAATAGTACGGGGAACCAAGATGCAACGCCGAGCAATTTTCATATGCATATTGTCAGGGCATGCTTGAGTTGTAACAATAAGTTAAGGTAGCCCCTGCCCACTAGCCCAATACACTTGATTAGTTTAGTCATTAGGCTAGATCAGATCATGTGATGTGCCACTTGTTACACGATTATCAAGGGCTGCACCTATGCGCTTAAGTTGTAGGGATCAACCAATTTATCCAATAGTCTAAGCTGATGAGAAAGTGTGAACTATCCACTTGTATTTCAAACTACCCATCACGTGTATAGATGCCAAAAGGCCTCGATCTGGATGCCATAGACTGCCATAGTTTAGTTCAACATGTTAATCTGATTTGGTTCATTATATTGTACTACTATCTCCACAAATAGTTTTTTTTTTTAAAAAAAAAAAATCGTGTCTTCCATCTTCAACTATATGCAACCTTTAATCGAAGTGGTGACTGATGCTAAAGTCTTCAAAGATGTCTGATGAAGTTTGTATTGTATGGCTTTTAGTCCGCTTTAAATTGTGCAAGAATCTTAGTGCTTAACATTTGGTTTAATCCTTCTATGAAACAACAAAATCTAATAAATAAATCCTAGTAATACACAAAATGCAGCAGCGACTCGGAAACAGCGAAGCAGGTAAGTTATCCAAATGCAGATATCAGTCCAGCTCCGAATCCACGAGAAACCCACCCAAACCCAAATCCAAATCCGCGCGTCCCACTCCGCAAGTCCGGAGCCAGAGCAAGAGTGAGCCACACCAACCCACCTCCGACGATGCGCGCCCTTCCGCCGTGGGGAGCGGCTCCAATCTGGTCCGCCGGTACGCGCCGCCCGCCTTGGGCATGGCGCTGCTGCTCTGCCGGTCCATCTTGGTCCCCAGCCCGCTGCTCGACGAGCTCGCCACCACATGGGGTGGGGGCTTGGGGGCTCGTGCCGTGCGGCGAGAGAGGGGGGAAGACTCTTCCCGGAAGAGGGAGGGAGAGACGGCGAGATCACCCAACGTTTCACGAGCGGGTTCCCTACCGGGCCGGAAGAAAACCTCCGGCCTGGTCAAAGCCAGGCCCAATGACAGCCCGGTTCACAACCGACAAGGCCGTGTTGCGCATCGGAGCCGCCGCAGGCCCGCAGTGCTGGCAGAAGAGAAGCAGCCCATGACCCGTCTGTCTCTGTCCTGACCCCGACGCCGTCCAGCTGAGCGCCTGACCGCCGTCGCCGCGCTACGGACCTGCGCCTTCGGTGCCGCCGGAGCTGGACTCCGCTGGCCACTGGCCGCCCGTTTCCATCCTCCAGCATAGCTGCAGCGTCGCCGGGCTTGCCGGTGCTCCTGCCCCTGCCCGAGTGTCCAGTGCCCGCCGGCCGACCCTGCCGCTGCTCTAGTGCCCTGCATCTGCTGACTGCTGCTCTGCATCTCTGGTGAGTAAGTAATTGGTGATTGTGAATATATGAATTTGTGATTCAGCATGAGTGCCACGTAGTAGAAGAGTTTCTGGTATCCTATACGAACTTGCGCTAGTAGGGGGTAGGGGGAGGGGGTGGAGGTAGAAGCATTTCTTCCACCCGTTTTTAGCAACGAAATATCCTATGATTTAGTAGAGACACATGATGCAACTCAGTTTCATGGTATTTCTTGAAGTGTGGTGACAGTGATTACTATGACTGACCAGTGAATAAAACTCAGTGCGATAATAGGAAGAGAGTAAAGAACCATTGAAAAGCAGCTCAGTTTCATGGTATTCCCCCCTTTGTGGTTTGGGTCTCGAGAGTGTTCAAGAAATGGGGAGATTGTTGAAGATAGCATATCTCATTTTGATTCATTGGCTAAAAATGATGCACATAGACCAAAAGCCCAAGAGTGGTATTGTAATTTGTAATATTCTATTTACTTAAGACCTTTTCTTTCGTTTGAACAATTTTATATTGTCATGTTTTGCACGTTTCAAAATGAATTTAAGGAATTGTAAGACCTTTTAGATACAGACATATAGTTTCTCTTTTTGGGTTATTATTTACTAATATACTGAAATTGTTTAAAGAATTTTGTAATTGTAACGAACTGTCTACCGGTCTTTATTATTGTATCTGTTTATTCAGCTTCTGTGCTTATTGAATAATCTGACTGAAATTACACATTCATGTAAGAATGGAGAACCATCAGTTGCAGTTGATTAGATCAAAATGAATTCTCCTCATCCCTGGTTAGTATGAGAAAAGTTTAACCAAACAGCAATTGTGCTCTTCACATTTGTATTAAAGGATTTGATTAATCATGGTGAAGCTGTGTGCTTGTTTGACACACAGTTCACAAGTTTTGAACCTTTCTGCAAGCTCGAAACCTTTATGTTTCGACCTTTGGCTGATTCCAAACATCTTCTGCATGTCAGGTGGGATGGCCTCAAGGATGGGCATGGGTACTGCCACCTGCGGTGGTGTTTGACACACGGTTCACAAGCTCTGTCTCTTTCGCCATTTCCATCTCCACATCGCCTCTCCCCAGCCCTGTCATTCCATCTCCGCTTCATCTCTCCCTAGCCTCTGTCATTCACAGCCAACTGCTGCCTGTGGTGGTTTCCTTCCTAGCTCCGACCAGGATTGTCTCCGTGAGCAGGAAGGGGTTGCCAAGAGGCAAACGGATGGCAGCTCGGCGCCCCCTCTTCCTGCAAAGTTGCCGCAGCTACTCCACCTCCACCTCTGCCGAGGACATGGTCATCTCCTCCCTCCGCCTCCTCCCGTCCCCTCCTGTTAACAATCCACCTCCACTCCCTACTGTTCTTCATTCTACTGACTCTCCTCCTGACCCCAGTCCACCACCGCTTACCACCATGCTCCTATCTGCTGCAGATCGCCTCCGTGGGGTCTTTCTCCGCAAGCCTCCTGGCCGCACCGCGCTTCACCAGGCGCTATCCTCTACAGGCATTGGTGCGGCCATGGCGCTCTCACCAGAGGTGCTTGCCAACGTTGTCAACGCCGGCGATCTCAGTGGTGCCTCCACCATCACCTTCTTCAATTGGGCGGTCACTAACTTCAAGCCTCCCCCATCCATCCACACCTGCAACATTGTCATCAGGGCCCTGGGGAGGAAGAAATTCTTTGAATTTCTGGATGACGCCCTTCAGATCATGCGCAGAAACAACATCTTTCCAGACCTGACCACGCTAGAGATCATCGTTGATAGCCTGGTTGCAGCCAGGCATGTCAGTAGGGCTGTTGAGGCGCTCAGTACCGATCAATTTGGATTTGGGATTGGGAAAGCCTGCCAAAGAAAGGAGGCATTTACTGTCCTCATCAGGTGTCTTTGCCGGAGGTCACATGTTGGTCTTGCTGGCTCGCTCTTGCAGGCTGCTCGTAAGGAGTTGCTTGGTCTTGATAGCGATGTGTACAATAATGTCATGGGTGGCTGGGCGAGGTTTGGGAGTGTTGATAAATTGCAGGAGGTTTGGACAAAGATGCAGGAGGATGGGCTGGTTCCAAATGAGGGTTTCACATTGCCATCTAATTGAGGGATTGGGTAGAGCCGGGCAGATTGAGGACGCACTCAAGGAGTTTGAGAATATGGTACATGGTAGATATGGTCCAACTACAATGGCCTACAATGCACTTATTTTTCAATTTTATTTCTGTTGGGGATTTGGACAGTTGCATCAAGTATTACAACGATATGTTGGAAAAGAATTGTGCCCCAAACATTGACACCTACTCCAAGATGATTAAAGCCTTTTTGAGAGGTCGCAGGGTAGCTGATGCGCTCCACATATTTGATGACATGTTGGCCCAAGGAGTTCTTCCAAATACAGGGATGATAACATCATTTATCAATCCATTGTGTACATTTGGACCACCTCACGCTGCTTTGATGATTTACAAAAAGTGTAGGAAGGCAGGTTGTGTAATATCCTTGAAAGCTTATAAGCTTTTTGCTAGAAAGGCTTGCTAAATTTGGGAAGAGTGGAACTGTTTTGGACATTTGGGAAGAGATGCAGGAGTGTGGATATCAACCTGATAAGGAGGTTTATGAGTTTATTGTAAATGGGCTTTGCAATGTAGGTAAGGTTGATGCTGCTGTGTCTGTGGTGGAGGAATCACTTAGGAATGGATTCTGTCTTGGGAAAGTTGTTTACATTAAGCTGAACAACAAGCTCTTGGAGATGGACAAAGTTGAGACCGCATATAATTTGTTCAAGAAAGTCAAACATGCGCGTGCACTTACCAATTCGCGCAACTATTGTCGTGCTAATGGTTGGCATTCCTGAGCATAACCAGTTTGTGTGTGTACGGTAAACCAACACAAGAGCTGCAGAGAGCTGCAGAGTCCGCATGGAGGAATGCTGTTTACATGCATACAGGTCATCCTGCAGCCATCATCAAGTGACCTAGCAATTCAAGTTGAGCAGAATGGCGATGGAGGATGTGAGCTGCAGGCACATGAAGGTCAAGATGACAGCTGGTATGTATGTTTAACTGCGAGCTTATCTGTTTATGTATGTATGAGTGTCGTATCCCTTTCTCCCTTATACCCTTGCTAGCACTTGGCATGTGGCAAATCACATTTTGTATTAGGACTACGATAGATACTAGCACTACACACATGTGTCTACCCTTTTGTCTTATAGCTCGCTGATTTCCTTCCTCATGCTATCAGTTGTGAGTACTATCAATATAACTAATTTATCTGACTGCTCTCTATGCGTCAATTGGCAGAAATATAATGCTTGCACATCTTGCAGGTGATGATGTTTGACGTAATCTTCTATGTGGACACTTTGTAAGCATTTGGAAATATTATGCTGCACCGTTATTCAAGAGGGGAGGCTCATGGAGATGTGCTCCACCTTTGTCACAGGATGGGATTTTTCGCTTTCACTAGCATGCTGCATAGAGCCATAGACTACGACCTGACCTTTCTATTTCCTACTGGTACTTCAGTATGTTTTGATGAATATAATATAGCTTGGGTGGTCATTCCTTGCTTTGATAAATGACATGGTTTATTTGCTTCGCGTTGGAGAGAAGCTAGCTTCAAACAAGACCTAATTGTCTTCTTTGTCTGTGATGAAACTTGATTCTTGTTCAATGGGAATTGACAGGACAAATCAGGGTCAGTCAGATGGTTATGACGAGCTGTAAAGAGGAGTTCCACAATGATGCATCTCAGGCAGATTTATATCAGAGAAGATGAATTGCATGGCTCTTCTGTAGGTTATAGTTTCTTACTGATGTAAATTTAACTAATTTTTAACTAGATGAATGATGTCAATTTTAACTAGACGAATAAAACAATATATACTCCGCTTCCAGCCCAGTTATTAGCTACAGCTGCTCCTTGTGTTTTTTGTCGAATGCTTGCTTCAGTATATATTATTACTCTTTTTTTCTTCTTCTTGTAATACACTCCTTGTTTAAGTAATCAAGTATACTCCCTTCTTGCGCTGAAGGATAATGATGTGTTTCAGAACACCAAAGTTGCATGTACACTGATCTAAGTGAAATCGCAATCAAGATGCTTCCAAGCAAACTCAAACAGAGTATTCTCTGAATTGGATGTTTCAGCTGGTCTTGACTTGGACCAGTGACTACTAGGCATGAAACTACGAAAGTAGAATTGAGAAAAAGGATGCAATTCAGCCAGCCAGAGACTGACTGCGCTGAGTATATACTAAGGTCTTGTTTAGTTCCAAATAAGTCATAAAACTTATAAGCCACGTTTTAAATAGCGCTATAGCGCGGTTATCACACTTTTTCGCGCTATTCACACGCTATTTGAGCTATAGCACGCTATAGCGCCGCTATTCGCGCTATAGCGTCGCTATTCGACCCGCTATTTGCGCTATAGCGCCGCTATTTGCCGCTATTCGCGCTATAGCGCCGCTTATTCGCGCTATAGCGGCGGCGGCAGCCGACGCTACTACGGCGTAGCTGCCGCCTGCGCCCAATAGCGTCCCAAAAACCCGACGCTATTTTTCATAGCCCGCTATTTAAAACATGCCTTATAAGTCAAAAATTTACGAAGATGACATGCAGGGATTAAAATATGGAGTTGATGAACAGTCCAAAAGGTACCAAATAAGCTAGATGATGGTGTTTCCGGATCAAGGCATTTAAATTATTTTATATTTTGAATCTTGAGTTTAGGAAATGCCGTACTATTAAGAGGGATCATAGGATTCTCGGGTATCACGTGGACCAAGTGCTCTAAACAACAAATCCGGACACCACACACAACTCCAAGCGACCCGGCCCGGCAAAACACCTTGTTCTCACCCTTTTTGCTGTTAGTCCGGGCGCGGCAATGCAGCGCAATGGTGCGGCGTGCGGCGCCCACGCGGCGATGCAGCGTGTCGATCTTGGCGAAAGGCCACACTTAAATCCTACCGTTGGGTCCGTGGGGGTATAAATACCCATTCTACCCCTCCCACAACGGTTACTGCTCACTTCATCTTCTACCTCGCGCGGCCGGAACTCACCTCTTGCTCTCTCTCTCACCTCCATTGTTGCTCTTCCTTCCCCCAGCAAAATTTCTCACTTCCACCATCAAATTCTTGAGGGAAAAGGCAGCAAACTTCGATTGGAGGCGGATCTACTACTTCCCCCCCACTCAAAAGAGCATTTGGTTCACGTTTTGGCCTGAACCCTAGGGTTCTTTACTCTTGGAGCTTGCTCCTAGACGGCTAGGCGTCGCCCTTGAGCTTGCCCCCTTCGTGTGGCAGCCTTGGGAGGTTTGTAACCTCACTCTACAAAGAATACATTACCCCACATCTCTAGGGTTAACTCCCTAGACTTGTGAACGAGGGAAAAAGCAAGCGGTGGGCAAGCTAAGCCTTGTGTGGCAACCTCAACAACGTGGACGTAGCCCAGCCTTTGTGGGCGCGGTGAACCACGGGTCAAATCCTTGTCTCACTTGTTCTCCCTTTACTTTATTGCATATTTGTCTTGTGAGAAAGGGCTTCGACCGATCTACTTGGTTCTTTGGGTTTTACGCCAGCCTTGGAAGGTTTTCTTCGTGGTATATTTGTGTGCGGGAACAAGTGGGAACCTTGAGCACCAAACTCCAGCTCGTGGACTAGCTTTTGGGAGTGCTCGGTTCGATACGCGGCGGTGCCGCTCAGCCACGCGGCGATGCCGCGCCGGCCGAGAGAAGTGTCTCTCGTCTACAATCTCGTCATTTGGTCCGGTTCACGCGGCAAGTGCAGCGACTTGACGCGGCAGCGTGCCGCGCCTCTTGTGTACCGACAGTCTACGTAAGTTTTAACGGTCAATTTTGGGGTTAAGCCTATTCACCCCCCTCTAGGCTTCCATCGGATCCTACAAGTGGTATCGAGCTAGGATACTTCGTATACGCGCTTCACCGCGTGAAGTATGGAGACACCGGAGGGATCGAACAAAGGAGGCAAGTCCACCATCCCCGTGGAGGAGGTGGAGGCCAGCGGCAAGAAATGAGCTTTCTCTCGGTACGGCCCCTGAGAGCACCATCAAGGGTGATGCCACCGATGCCGAGAGAAAGACCGCAAAGAATAGCAAGGCGAAACGCTAGAAGGCAAGAGCGAGAAAAGAAAAGACTAGAAGAGCAAGCTAGTGTCAAGCTTGCCAAGAAGCTTCAAAGAAAAGATCAAAGAAAGATGATTCGAGGGAGGCAAGAGCTGCTAGGAGGGCAGCAAGAGAGAAGAAAAGGCAAGAAGAAGAGGCGGAGTCAAGTGAGCTATCAAGTAGCTCCGACGATGGAGATGATGATATCTCCTACAACAAGAAGAAGAAGAAGAAGGAAAGCAAGAAGGATGAGGGCAGCGTCAACAACAACAAGTTCGCCGCCATATCCTTTAATTATTCTTCTTACTTGACTAACCGCGATAAGAAGTCTTTCATCAATGTACCCACGGAAAAAGTTGCCCCGTTTCGATGGGACCAACTATGCCAAGTGGAAGCACTTGATGAGAGCCTATCTTAGCGCCCTTCACCCCGGTCTTTGGGAGGTTGTGTGTAGTGGATTTCAGCCACCGGTGAACCCCAAGGAGCCGACGAACGAAGAGCTAGCAGCTGCCCACATCAACGGCCAAGCCACAAGCATCCTCCTTAGTGCTCTTGAAGGCAATGAGTACAATAGGGTGATGAATGTCAATGAAGCAAAGAAGATTTGGGACACTCTAGTACTTGCACATGAAGGAGTAGACAAAGTAAGAAAAGCCAAGATTGACTTGTTGAAGGCCAAGCTCAACCGGTTTGTGATCCTTGATGGAGAAGGAGCCCAAGAAATGTTTGACCGGTTGATGGTGCTAGTTGGCAAGATTAGAGGATTTGGAGATGAGGATCTAGATGACCACACCGTTGTCAAGATCATGCTTGAGGCATACACACCTAGAAATGACATAGTGGTCACCTTGATTCGTGACAAGAAGAAGTTTGAACAATTCACTCCAAATGATGTGCTTGGAAGACTACTCACCTATGACATGCAAAGAGAGGAGGCAAATGAAAGAAGAAAGCTTGGAGAGTTGCAAGCCAAGCTTGAGGGCATCAAGATCAAGGATGTGGCTCTCAAGGCAACCAAGACAAGCAAGCCAAGCTCCTCCAACAAGATGAAGGGCAGCAAGCAAGCATCAACAAGTCTAGACAAAGAAATGAAGAAGATGCAAGAAAATATTGATGCAACCTCTTCCTCAAGTGATGATGAAGATGATGGGGCTTGATTACAAGAAGATTGATGACATGGCCCTATTCATGAAGAAGTATGGGAAGGGGATGAAAGCAAATGGCTACAAGATGGTGCAACGAAGATTCCCAAACAAGAAAAAAGAGAACATGTTTCAATTGTGGCAGCACCGAGCATTTTGTTGCCGATTGTCCTTATGAGAACAAGAACAACAAATACAAGAAGGACAATGGCAAGGACAAGAAGCAAGACTACAAGAGAAAGGGAAGAAGCATGGGTGAAGCTCACATCGGCCATGAGTGGGACTCAACAAAAGAGACAAGTGAAGAGGAAGTCCATGTTGCAACATTTGCTATGCAAGAGACCTCTACACCCAAGCTCTTCGACAACATGACCGATGATGAGGATGAGGACAATGACTCCACTCATGTTTGTCTTATGGCCAAGCATGAGAAGGTAAAATCAAACCCAAACCTTCTCCTTCTCTTAGTGATGACTCTAGTGATCTTAGTGAAAGCTCTAGTGAAGATGAATCTAGTGATGATGAAGAATATGTTAGACTCACTAAAAACCTAGATCCCAAAACTAGAGGCTTTCTTGCTCAACTAATGGCGGATTTAGAAAGTACCCAAGCGGAGTTAGCAACTAGAGATAGTCAACTTGATAGACTTGAAAAGCTCTATGTTGATAACAAGGATGCTCTTGTAGCTGAGAGAAGTGAGGTGGCTTCCTTGCAAAAGAGCCTAGCTAATGAGCAAGGAAATCATGCTCTTACTAAGAAGGCTATGGTCACCCTAAATGGGAAATATTGTGATTTGCAAGACAAGCACAAAAAGCTTGAAAATGAACATAGCATTCTTAGTGAGAGCAACTCACATCTCCTAGCCACAAAGGATGCCTCTACTCCCTCCACTAGTCAAGGTTGTGGAAAATGCTATAATGTTGATATGAATGCTTATGCCACTAACCTTGCCAATATGAAAGCAATGGAGAAAGAGATCACTAGGCTCACTTTGCTATGGTAAGAAAAGAAGGTGAAACCATCAAGGCAACAAAGGAGCAACAAGATTGAGGCTCCCAAAAGGCCCAACTACATTGATGGGAGAAATCCAAGAATCAAGGATGGACTTGGACACAAGCATGGAAACAAAACCAATGGTCGAAAAGATGATCAATGGTGTTGAATGTGTCAAATTCTTGAGCAAAGGCACGATGAGGGTACAGAGAGACACACATGCACAGGCGTTGGACACAAGCCAACCCGAGCCGCTTCGTTGCGCCACACGCCGGCGGTGCCGCAAAATAAGGGCGGCAATGCCGCGGGATCGGCGGCGGTGCCGCGGGGGACGGTGGCGGCGCCGCGCCCCAAGAAAAGGGAAGGTCACCTACACTGCCTCGGCTCGAGAATAGACCCAAGAAAATGGTCCAAAAGCCCGTGAAGAAGGTCCGAGAGTCGAAAAATCTTATGCAGGCTGTTCCTAAGGGCCACTCCTATCAATCAAAGGCAAAAGCAAGCAAGTTAGACTCAAATCCTTGCTTTGAAGTGAAGGCAAACAGCAAGGGGGAAGTGTTTGCAAAGTACTTGGGCAGTGAAAAGAAACTTTATTGCAACACCTCTATATGGGTTCCCAAAGTTCTTGTGACTAAGGTAAAAGGTCCCAAGAATCTTAGGGGACCTAAACTTGTGAACTAAACTTGTTTTGCGGGCATACTCCTCCGGTGGGTCAAGTTGGGTGTTTGACGGTGGGTTGTACAAATCATATGACCGGAGAGAAAGGAGTATGTTCTCATCATATTCCCAAACCAATGACGATAGGAACAACATAAGGTTTGGAAATGATGATGTAAGAAGTGTGATCGGTCTTGGTAACGTCGCTATCACAACTGAGCACAATATTTCAGATGTTTTGCATGTTGACTCGTTGGGATACAATTTGTTGTCGGTCTCACAATTGTGTGAGAAAGGCTACAATTGTCTCTTTACGGATGTTGGTGTGGAAGTCTTTCGCAGGAAGGATTCCTCTGTTGTCTTCTGAGGCAAACTCAAGAATAAGCTTTACTTAGTTGATTTCAACAAAAGTGAGGCTAAGCTTTACCCGTCTAATGGCAAAATCTAGCATGGGCTGGTTATGGCATCGCCGTCTAGCACATGTTGGCATGAGAAACTTGGCCAAAACCTTGAGAGAGACAACCACATCATTGGACTAACAAATGTTGATTTTGATAAAGACAGGGATATGTGGACCTTGCCAAGCCGGGAAGCAAGTAGGTGCACCTCACCCACCAAAGAGCGTGATGACCACTACTCAACCATTGGAGTTGATACACATGGATCTCTTTGGACCGGTGGCCTACCTTAGCATCGGGGGTAACAAATATGGACTTGTTATTGTTGATGACTACTCCCGCTTCACTTGGGTTTTCTTTGTCTTTGATAAGTGTTAGGTACAAGAGAAGGTGAAAACCTTCATCAAGAGGGCACAAAGAGAATTCGATCTCCCCAAAGAGAATAAGAAGTGACAATGGGACCGAATTCAAGAACACCCAAGTTGAAGAGTACCTTGATGAAGAGGGCATCAAGCATGAGTTCTCAGCCGCATATACCCCTCAACAAAATGGTGTAGTAGAGAGGAAGAACCGTACACTCATAGAGATGGCAAGGACAATGCTTGATGAGTACAAGACTTCGGACATCTTTTGGTGTGAAGCCATCAACACCGCTTGTCATGCCATCAACCGCCTCTACTTACACAAGAAACTCAAGAAGACTTCATATGAGCTCTTAACCGGTAACAAACCTAAGGTGTCATACTTTAGGGTGTTCGGTGCAAGTGTTTCATTACTAAACAAAAGGCCCCGAACCTCTAAATTTGCACCTAAAGTTGATGAAGGTTTTCTTCTTGGTTACGGATCAAATGAGCATGCCTATCGTGTTTTCAACCAAACCACCGGTAGGGTTGAAATCACTATAGATGTGACATTTGATGAATCTAATAGCTCTCAAGTAGAGCAAGTTGATCAAAGTGTTGTAGGAAAGGAGGATCCACCTTGTGAGGCAATCAAGCAATTGGCTATCGGTGACATAAGGCCTCAAGAAGATCAAGCTAATGGAGAGGAGGATCCACCGGTTGTTCTTTGCACAAGATTCGGCCGACGTACTCGATGACCAAGTGCGGCGCCGTCGCCTGCTGGAAGTGTCGGCGCGGCGATTGCCGCACCTACGCTAGCGGCGATGCCGCGCCTTCTACCTCGGCAACGGCCGATCCACCTACATCACCTGTTCAACCACTTGATCTTGCTCCAATTCTTGAAGCCGACGGCGATGAATATGATGAAGATCAAGAAGAAAATGCGTAAGGCGTTGATCACCCACGACTCGAAAACAATTCAACGGGATCACCCGTTGATAACATCCTTGGGAGTCTTCGAAAGGGAGTTACTACTCGATCTCATCTAGCTGCTTTACTGTCAACATTTCTCTTTTGTTTCATCTTTGGAACCGCAGAAAAGTAGATGATGCTCTCAAGGATCCGGATTGGGTGTTGGCCATGCAAGAAGAGCTCAACAACTTCAAAAGAAATGAAGTTTGGGAGTTGGTGGAAAGACCCAAGACTAACATCATTGGCACCAAGTGGGTCTTCCGTAACAAGCAAGATGAAGATGGGTTGGTGACAAGAAACAAGGCAAGATTGGTTGCTCAAGGCTTCACTCAAGTAGAGGGCTTGGACTTTGATGAAACGTATGCACCGGTGGCAAGACTAGAAGCAATTCGCATTCTTCTAGCCTTCACGCCCATCATGACTTCAAGCTGTACCAAATGGATGTCAAGAGTGCATTCCTCAATGGCCCACTACAAGAGGAAGTATATGTTGAGCAACCACCCGGTTTTGAAGACCCCAAGTTTCCCAACCACGTCTACAAGCTCCATAAGGCGCTCTATGGGCTTAAGCAAGCACCTAGAGCATGGTATGAATGCCTTAAGGAATTCTTGCTCAAACAAGGCTTTGAAATAGGCAAAAGCCGACCCTACTCTCTTCACTCATAAAGTTAGCAATGATATATTTGTATGCCAAATATATGTCGATGACATAATATTTGGTAGCACTAACAATATGTATGTTGAGCAATTTAGTAGGACAATGACCAAGAGATTTGAGATGTCCATGATGGGTGAGCTAAAAGTACTTCCTCGGGTTTCAAGTCAAGCAAATGGAGGAAGGGACATTCATTTGCCAAACCAAGTACACCCACGACATGCTAAAGAAGTTTGATATGGCTAAGGCAAAGCCAATCAAAACTCCAATGCCAAGCAATGGACATCTTGATCTTGATGAGGAGGGTCCAAATTGTGGACATGAAGGTATATCGATCCATGATTGGATCTTTGCTTTACCTTTGTGCATCTAGGCCGGACATAATGCTTAGTGTGTGTATGTGTGCTCGTTTTCAAGCCAATCCAAAGGAATGTCACAACGTGGCTGTTAAGAGAATCTTGAGATACTTAGTACTCACTCCCAACCTTGGCTTGTGGTATCCCAAGGGTTCCAAGTTCAATCTACTTGGCTATTCGATTCGACTATGCCGGTTGCAAAGTAGATCGAAAAAAGCACTTCAGGGGACATGTCAATTCCTTGGGCGGTCCTTAGTGTCTTGGAGCTCTAAGAAGCAAAATTGTGTAGCCCTTTCCACTCGCCGAGGCCGAGTATGTTGCGGCCGGTGCATCTTTGCTCAACTACTTTGGATGAAGCAAACCTTAAAAGATTACGGATGTCATTTCACAAAGATACCTCTTCTTTGTGACAACGAGAGTGCCATCAAACTCGCAAAATAACCCGGTAGCACACTCTAGAACAAAACACATAGACATCCGTCATCACTTCTTGAGAGACCACGAACTCAAAGGAGATATCGCAATTAAGCCATGTGAGCACCGAAAAGCAACTAGCCGATATCTTCACCAAGCCTCTCGATGAGTCAAGGTTTTGTGCTTTGCGTAGTGAGCTAAACATTCTCGATTCTCGTAACTTGGTTTGAATTCCAGCACACATGCAATCTGCTTGAGACACTAGTTCGACATAGGAAAAGTTTGTGAAAACTTTCATATTGTGTTTCAAAAAGGATTTCAAATTCTAATCCGAAATTCAATGCCATTGTTCTGTATCTTGATGATCTGTCCCTGGCAATGAATTTTGGTGTCTTTGTGACCAAGGTTGAGGATAAATAAGTCAAAAGTGGCAATATATTTGCGGGACGGCCACGTCGGAGCGGCGTCTGCGTGCCCTGCAGTGCTCTCGCGTGTGTGTGCCTTGATGCTTGCGTCCTTGTGGCGGTGCCGCGCCTAGGGTTTCCAGTGTTGATCTGTTCAAACCGTTTTGGGCCAAAACGTTTATTCTTTCCTTTTCTACCCATCGCCCGGTCCTCTTTTCCTCTCCTCCACCCGACTCCTTCACGCGGTCATCTCTCTCTTTCTCGCGTGAAGGAAGGCGCCCGCCGCCTGCTCTGCCGCCCGTCTTTGCCGCCCGGCCCATGCCGCGGAATCCGGCGGTGCAGCCCGCCGCCCGCAAACCATCTTCCTCGACTCCGACCGGCCTCTTGCTCCCTTTCCCCGAGCAGCTTCTCCTCTTCTCCTCTCAATCCACGTGCCAAGATGGATCACGGAGGCGATCCTCATGGCAAGAGAAAGATGAGGATCAAGGTTGTTGAAAGAAGAGGCCATGGAAGAAAGAACCTGAAAGGAGGAGCGGTGATAGCAGCAGTGGGGCAGCTCAACTCACTGAGGAGCAACAGCAGCAGTATGGGTACACCATTGTGCCTGATGGTGACCAAGGGACCCCTGAACACCCCTCAGTATTTGACAGTAGCTACATGCGGCGTAGAGGGTGTGTTTGAAATGGCAAAGCACCTACCAATGATCCACCCATTCCAAAGGTGAGTTATCTTAAGAAGCAAAGAGAAGTTGCAGATGCCGAGCAAAGAATGTCTATGGTGATGAGCGCACCGAGGGAATAGATGAGAGGTTTTGGGCAGCATTTCACTCCAATTTCTATTTGACGCTTCTCCTCCACTCCACCAAGAGCAAGATCACAACCATGCATTATATTGATTTTGAGAGGATGGCGCACAAGGAGGAGGAGGCCTTCAATGAGGCAATTGAAGCTTGTGAGAAGTTTGAGTCGACGGATATCATGTCTTTCAAGCATGATTGGAATGAGGAGATCCTTAGTCGGTTCCATGCCACTTATTACTTGGGGCAAAGCCGTCGACACCATCCACCGGATGACCGGCGGGGAGGCACTACAGAGTTGACTTTGTCACCTTCTGGCCGATACTTGGTTTTGGGGTGACCACGAGAGAGTACACAGATATCCATGAGATAGACCCTATTGATGCCAAGGCCATCGTGGACTTCTTTGGCCGTCGAGGATTGCTTGGCAAGAGGAAGGGGTTGAAGGACTTCTTTTATGTGATGAACAATCTCTGCCGGTGTACCATTGATCCTAAGGATGGGGCAGCTTCTGATGTGAATGGATATGCTAGAAATCGATTGCCCATTTCAGGAATGACGAGACATTCAATGTGGGCAAGTTCATTTGGAGACGACTAGCCAATGCTATGGATGATGCTAGGAGGAACCTGCCATATGCTCCTTACATCATGTTCATGATTGAGAGGGTTTCTGGAACATCTATCCCAAGGACTGCTTCCACCACAGTCTACAACATAGAGAAGACCCATGGCTTGGATGGTGGGAAGACTAGTGGCGGGCAAGACCCTCGGCGGGGAGGCACCTCGGTGGCAGAGAGGACTTGGAGGAGCCCTCTAGCTCTAGGCCCGGGAGGCACAGGAAGTCCGGATCCAAGGCGAGGAAGTGGATCAAGGCTATCTTTGGGCATTGCTCTTATGCATCTCAGCCGGACCTATGAGCTTCGCGAGGGGAGGTGAGACAGGGCCTTCAAGAGTGTCGGGGAGAAGCAAGGACTCCCGGTTCCTCCGTCTATCCCTAGACCACCTCGGTACACCGACCTTCCGAGCTTTCAGCCACTAGCAGCTCGGTCGGGACTTGTCCGACATGCTTGGTTCGATTGCGCAGCAGATTCCAGCTCGGCGCTCCACTTTCGTCGCTCCATGCAGGCCGGTGCTACTATCTCTCGAGGAGGATGAGGACCGCGACTTCCCAAAGGCCGAGGACACCGGTGAGGAGTGACTCCTTTCTTTCTTCTCTTTTTATGATCTTTTTGGTGCTTGACGCCAAAGGGGAGAAAATTAGAAGAAATGAGGGGGTCAAACTTTTTCGACGCCCGGAGATGGTTCGAGGATGGAGCAGCAGCCGGATCTTCTTGAGTTTAGATCTTTTGAGAGTAGCTTGTTAGGTGTGAGTTTGAGAGAAACTCTATTTTATGTAATAATGCCACCTATGACTTGTTATTCCTCGAGTTTGGTTGTTGGATGTTTAAACTTTGTTTTAATTATCCCGCTTTCATGTTTAGTTTATATATATATGTCATATACGTTGTGATGTGATGTTGTCCGCATGCATGCGTGATGATAGGCGCGGCGAAGCAGCCGCACCCAAGGCGAGCGGCCGCGCACATCATCGCTTGCATGACACTCTTTTGTGCTCGATCATATTACTTGTTGTCATATGCATCACGGATATATTTTCTCGACACCTTTGAGCACCCCACAAAGAACCATGGATGTAGGGGAGGCCTTACACACTCTAAATGTATATCTTGACTTTTATGTCAAAATTGAGAATTCAAATCTCACTTATACATTCAGGGGGAGGCCTCACAACACCTAAATATGTGAAATTGACATTTTAGGTCAACCATGAGAATTCAAAACTCAATCACATATTTAGGGGGAGGTTCCTACATCCTTGGTCTTCGTAATCTAAGTTTGACTTTACATCTTATGTAAGCTCTAATTTGGTTGTCATCAATCACCAAAAAGGGGGGAGATTGTAAGTGCAATCAAGCCCTAAGTGGGTTTTGGCGTTGATGACCACCGAATTAGGGGACTAATGAGTTTTACTGAAGATGACATGCAGGATTAAAATATGGAGTTGATGAACAGGTCCAAAAGTACCAAATAAGCAAAATGGTGGTGTTTCCTATCAAGGCATTTAAATTATTTTTATATTTTGAATCTTGAGTTTAGGAAATGCCGTACTATTAAGAGGATCATAGGATTCTCGGGTATCTGTGGACCAAGTGCTCTAAACATCAAATCCGGACACCACACACAACTCCAAGCCCCACCGACCCGGCAAAACACCTTGTTCTCACCCTTTCTTTGTCGGGTTGGCGCGGCGATGGTGCGGCGCAATGAATGCGGCGTGCAGCGCCCTACGTGGCGATGCCGCGTGTCGATCTTGGCAGTGCCACACTTAAATCCTACCGTTGGGTCCGTGGGGTATAAATACCCATTCTACCCCTCCCACAACGGTCACTCTGGTTCACTTCATCTTCAACCTCGAGACAAGCCGGGGAACTCACCTCTTGCTCTCTCTCACACCTCCATTGTTGCTTCTCCTTCCCCACTCAATCTCTCACTTCCACCATCAAATCTTGAGGGAAAAGGCTGCAAACCGATTGGAGGCCGGATCTACTACTTCCCCCACTCAAAAGAGCATTTGGTTCACGTTTGGCCGGAACCCTAGGGTTCTTTACTCTTGGAGCTTGCTCCTAGAGGCGGCTAGGCGTCGCCCTTGAGCTTGCCCCCTTCGTGTGGCAGCCTTGGGAGGTTTGTAACCTCACTCTACAGCAATACATTACCCCACATCTCTAGGGTTAACTCCCTAGACTTGTGAACAAGGGAAAAAGCAAGCCGGTGGGCAAGCTAAGCCTTGTGTGGCAACCTCAACAACGTGGGCGTAGCCCGGCTTTGTGTGGCGCGGTGAACCACGGGTCAAATCCTTGTCTCACTTGTTCTCCCTTTACTTTATTGCATATTTGTCTTGTGAGAAAGGGCTTCGACCCGATCTACTTGGTTCTTTGGGTTTCACCCGCCTTGGAAGGTTTTTACGTGGTATATTTGTGTGCGGGAACAAGTGGGAACCTTGAGCACCAAACTCCGGCTCGTGGACTAGCTTTTGGGAGTGCTCGGATTCGGTGTCTGTGGCGGTGCCGCTCGATCCTGCGGCGGTGCAGCGCCGCCTGGCCGAGAAGTGTCTCTCTGTCTCTGTCTCTGCTCGCCGCATTTCCGGTTCACGCGGCAGTGCCGCGACTTGACGCGGCAGTGCCGCGCCTCTTGTGTACTGACAGTCTACAGAAGTTTTAACAGGTCAATTTTGGGGTTAAGCCTATTCACCCCCCCTCTAGGCTTCTATCAGATCCTACATTTGGAAACCGTGTAAAACCCCATTGAGACACGAGATAGAGTTTCACCATGCAACTATGCAATTAAACCATGCAATGAGAGAGAGATTGTGGGACTCTTGAGCCTATGAAACTGTGCAATGAAACTGTGCATTGAGAGAGACGTCTATTTCATACCTAAGTTTCACATCTTGGAAATCGGAGGTGAAACTCTCCATTGAGATCGCCTAAGTGACTTATTTTACCAAACAACAATGACTTATTAAGTCATGGAACTTATAAGCAATAGTTGGTACACCTAGTTAAAACTAAGCCACTTTTTTATGTATAGAACAACTTTTTTTTTTTTTAGGAATTGCGAGCTTTTCATTCATTCATGAATTGGTTACAATCTATGGTACGCTAGCTCGGCTAGCCAAACCGAGGATACAATCAATCTAAAAAGAAGAGCGAATTGTGTCCGAAACCACGGATGCACAGACATGTGCCACCGAGTTCGCCTCTACTCACCCATCTAAACACAACCTCTGTAAAGCTCTTACATAACTACGCAATATCAAAACATAAACCCCGATAGTTGAGATTACCGAGGATGACGCGTTTAAGAGATTAACTAGCCCCCGGCGGTCGACCTCCAATATGATCTTGTCGCACCCGACTCAATCGCCAAGTCCAAACCTTTCTTCGCCGCTAGTGCTTCTGCCGTGAGTGCATCATGGACGTCATCAAACCAACGACCTGCTCCCCAATCACCAAACTCGCCGCGATCGCGAATCCCACCACCAGATGCGACCCGTCTTTGGTTGAGGAGGCAAAACCGGCATACGTGTTGACCTTGGCCCATCCCCGGCTCACGGCCCGACCAGCGGCTCTTCACCTTAGCTTGTTTCAGGACCATCCTGTGGCTTAAGAGATGTATAGAACAACTTATAAGTCATTTATAACCAAAAGTCATAACTTATTAGTCACTAATTTTAAGTCACTTGACTTATAAGTCACCAACTTATTTGGAACCAAACGAGTCTTATAAGTTACTCCCTCCCTCCATATTGAAAAGGAAGTCGTTTTTGGAAAAGGCTTCGGTCAAACATTGGAAACATAAATGGTTAATAACTTTTTAAGTCGTTGAGTTTTGAAATGTGAAAATCATATCAATAGATTTGTCTTGAAAAATACTTTCATAAAAGTATACATATATAATTTTTTAATAAATATTTTGATAGAAAAAGAGAAGTCAAAGTTGCACTTTGGAGACCGTGTCGATGTCCTAAACGACTTCCTTTTCAATATGGAGGGGAGTATAAGTTAACACAACCCTACTTAAAACTTACAAGTCACCCTCTTTTTATTATGCATATAATAACTTATAAGCCAACTTAAAAATGGACATGACTTATAAGTTACTAATAATTTTAGCCACCTAACTTAATAAGTCATTTGACTTATGAAAACGGATCTAATTTTTTCATAAAACAAATTTAAAATTTTAATTCCAATTGAGAGTATATAGATATGAGTCATATGACTTATGGAAACGGATGTAATTTCGTCATAAAATAAATTTAAAATTTTAATTCGAATTGAGTGTATAGATATGCCCTTGGGAGCCTGCGAAATTACCCGCTTGTGCCATTCCTCAAATACCCTCACGTGCCGCACGCAACCCTCGGCATCGTTGCCGTCTGCCCCCGTCCGTCCTCCGTTCCTCTCCCCTGTCCCTGCCCACCCGTCCGTCCATCTCTCGCCTGCCTCCGCACCGCACGGGTGCGCCGCCCGGTCGACGGCCACGCCGCGCCGCCCAGCTGCTCCGGCACCCGCCCTTCCTCGCCGAGCTCCGGATCGACGCCTCTCGCTCCTATCCGGGCTCCCCCATCCGCCTCCTCCCATTCTACGGCAGGAGACCAGCACATCCCCGAATCCACCGCGCCTGCCTTCGGCTCGCCGTCGCTCCTCCTCCTCCGCGTCCCGTCCCCCGCACGGTATGATTGGTGCTCTGCTGCTGCCTCCCACCGCCTCTCCGTTTAGCCTGTGGTTGTACACGAGTTCCAGATCGGGAAAGGGTAACTTGCCTTGTTTGTTCCGATTCACCCAGCTCGCACGGGCATGAAGATCCACGCAGGTTGGAATTGATTTGATCAACTGTTAGTGTGGTGGACATGATGGATTGATGAATAGCAAATGCCTTTGTGGTCTTTGTTTCTAGCCAAATAATGTGTTCTAGGACAGTGGAAATGGTGTGCTAGCTGTTTGCCTATTATAGATGGGATTTGTTTGAGGACAGCGCAATGCGTTGTGTGCTCTTTGTCGGTAGTGAGTGATAGTGCTTTAATGAACTAACTGTTTTGTATGTGATTGATCAACACACATGTTACATATGTCATGTGGACGGTGTCCTTCTGTGCAATGCTTGGTAAATGCAGCGGAACTTTCCTGATTATACGGAGTAATTGCAATGTCTTAATCCTATGAAAGTTTAAACTCTATAGGGCCATGGGGTACACGTACATTTTGCGGTCAATCAGCCATTCATTACCCACAGGCCACAAAGGGTATTTCATGTATTCCACCCTTCAGGTCCAGTATACAGGCCATTAGCTGGGTATCAAAAAATGGGTTGCCAAACAAGCTAGCTTCTCAGATTCAGATCAATAGCTTCCCGGTCCACCAAGTGATCTTTTTGCACCAGTAGCTTTTGCAAAAATACCAGCTTCTCCCAAACAGGCCTTGTGACGAAGTTTGTTTTGTCATCCAAGACCTATCACTTGTCACCTATTCAAAGTGGAGAGGGCAAGCAGTGCGGTGCTGATAGTGCACGTGCTGGATAGAAAAGTGGCACTGTGTAACATCTGAAATGCTGCTTGGCCCTTGGCTCATAGGAATGGAAGCTTATGCCTGAGGATAGAGCGAAACAGCATAATCGCAAGCTATTGTTATGATTGATTACTTATTTTCTGGAAAATTAGTAAAATGTATACATGTACCATCTTTTGGGACAAAGTGTCATATGCATGTATTGGTGCTAATGATGATACGCTTTATTTGTATCGATGCTGCATAGACAGAGAATTCAATCCTGTGATAGGAGATGTTTTTGCTGAATTTGAGAAAAAAAAGGAGAAAGGTTTTTGCTTTGTGCTGAACTATGAAAAAATATTGTTAAGTTGAAGGACACAGGAAAAAGATGGCATTCCCTTTCGTCCTTTGTGATGACATTGTAGTAAAGCATGAATTCTTTAAAGAAATGGATGAGTTAACCATTTCCTTGACACTTGATTTGTTCAGAATTTTATTTTTGCACTATCAAATTATGTTGACTTAGTTTCTGCATTTAGTATTTCAAACCAAACAATCTGGTAAATGAACCTGCATGTTTTAATACATAAATTGGTCTGCCAGTTGGTGAAGTCTTGTTATTATAGAGGAGTTGCCAGCAAATCCGTAGCACAGATACTTTTCTGTCTCTTTCTAGCAAAAAAAAAACTGATGCCAGTTTTGGTAAGAAAGTAATGTTAGTTGATAAGTTCCCAACAATAAATGTGTCACTCCTAAAGTTATTGTGAAAGGTGGTCTTAGTGAATGTCTCATGATTCTTTTGTCAAACCAGCTTTGGCTAAGTGTGTCTCTGAACATAATTTTCTTGGTTCATTTGGCTACTGGAAGTTATACCAATGCAGAACAACAAAGTTTTATGGTGACTAACAAAGACAAAGGATATCCAACAAATTTTCTAGACTGTCTTGTAGATAGTAACAGTAGTTAATCTCTGGTATATTTGGTAGTGGTTGAAGGGCAGGCCTTGTGCAGTGGTGAGAGCTGTCTCACTGAGTCACCAGGTTGTGGGATCGGAGCAGCCTCTCCGCAGATTTTCTTGGGGTGGGGGGGGGGGAGGCTTGCCTCAGTTTTTCCCTTCCCCAGACCCCATTCATGTGGGAGCCTCCGCCACTTCTGTCCTTTATATTTGGTAGTGATTAAAACTAGTGTTTGTTGTTGTCTTGTCTAATTACCTGCTGGTAACTTTCTGTCAACAACATGACTGCCCTTTATATTTAGTAGTGGTTCAAACTAGTGTTTGTTGTTGTCTTGTCTAATGACCTGCTGGTAACTTCCTGTCAACAACATGACTTAACCTTATGAAACATATCTGACTGGGGATCTCTAGGACTGAGATTGTTGTTAATATCAAGTATGTTTGCAGTCCTCATTCCTGTGGTGCCATTCACCTGCTCAGATATTGCTCTTCTATTAAACTTCTGTTGAAGGAAGTTTATTGTTTGAAATTTTGGATGCATTCTCATAACCAAGTTTTTTTTATGGAAAATCAGTGTTGGTGTAGTACATAGAGTTTTCATTAGACCCTTGTTTAATTTATGGTTATGCTCTCCTGTTCTGCCACAAAGGAAAATAATTATATTTTTGAAAGAAAATATGAGCACTTGGTAATCTAGAATGATTTGCCTCACATATGCGCATCTGCTACCTTTTACATCGTAAATTATCCTGATCACCATCTTGAATCTTGATTCATGAATATGAACTAATCATGAAGTTGAACTCTTCTCTTGCAGCTCAAGTTTACTATGTCTGGGATGGCATCTGATGATGCACCTGCCCAAGTGAGTGTTGAAGGAGATGCTTCAGATAAAAAAAGGTAGAAGAAGTTCAAGATCAGAATGAAGTGAGCGGGATGCCCTCACGACAAGAAGAGGTATTGCCTTTTGGCATCACCATTCCCTCTTGTTTGTGTGTATTTGTAGTATTCGCATAGCCTTTGTTTCATGCACTTGTATGGTTTGCCTTCTAACTGGCTCACTGCTACTTATGTGTTTTTGCAGGAGGCAGTAATTAAGAAAAAAAAGTATGGAGGAATATTGCCCAGAAAGACTCCACTTATATCTAAGGTCAATAACAATGCCTTATGATGTCACGGCTTTTCTCTGGCTACTTAAATTGTGTAATGTTTTCTCATATATAAATAGATGTAGAGCATATTTATATTCTTTTGACTATACTAATATGATCTTAAATTGAAACATCTTATCAGGATCATGAACGAGCTTACTTTGATTCTGCTGATTGGGCTCTAGGAAAGGTAATAGATTTTTAACCTAAATGTTTAATTGAATTTGATATTAATTATTCAGAGAAATGTGATATATATTCTTGTCTTTTGCTCTTTCAGCAAGGTGGTGTTCCTAACAAGCCTAAAAAGGTCCTCTTGAAGCGCTTCGACCAAAGCTTCAGGTAGCAACTTCTAACCACATCAGATGCATGATGGTCTGTCTATTCACTAAAAGCACGGGACACATGCTTGAAAAAAATCCCAAGGCTTTTTATTGTAAGATAGTTCCAGATTCATATAATTGTCTTGTAGCATATTGACTTCATCAAAGTTGGTATGCGAGGCAGTACAGATAATTATACATCCTAATTATTTGATACCTTATATAAGCTTGAAAGTTGAGACGACATCATAACCCCATAGCAAGTCCCATATATATAGTAATTATGTGTCCTAATTATATTGCTATGTCATGCCAAGTTAATTACAATCTATTGACTTGAATGTTTCCACATCAATTCTACTCTCAGCCCACTCAACAGAATGCCCGTGCTCGTCGAACTTCCTATGCATCTGCCGACAGTGATGGTACTTCTTTCTTCTACTAGCTAGTCAGTAATCTTTTGGCATTTGTATTTCCTCTGTACCACATATGATTGTTTTTTTTTTTTTCCATCGCAGAGACTTTGAACTTGTCTCCTGAGGATCTGGTCCCACAAGGAGAGCCCAGCCAGCAAGGAGAACCGGTGGAGGACAAGAGCAAGGAATAAGCATATGGCCAGCCTAGCTGCTGTGTACTCTTTTCATACAGAAGATGCCATTTGCCGCCCTCGCACTAAAAACTTTTTTTTGCCTTGAGTTAATAATAAGTGGCGTGGACTCAGTCCAACAATCCCGTTGAGGGTGAGGTTGAGATGTGCAGATTGAACTGGATGTGAGACGTGGTATATGTAGTATCCGTTACACTGGGCTGTTGGCGTGTCCATGGGATGCCTGAAACAATGATGGTGGCGATGTTTACATTGCTGTAATCTACCTGGACGTGTAGGCAAACACACATGCAAATCAGATGATCCAAACCTGAAACTCCCGTTGGGATGATGAAGTTGCTATAATAAAGACTTGTTCTGGTGTCACCTAGATGCATCGCAATGCTACGTCACTGTGATGCAACAGTCTGGCTTGTATTATTTGCTTGTTTGGCTGTGGCACTGGTGGTGTTCTCTGCAAATGAGCTTCTGAGCCAGACTTCACTTGAGCATATGGTCCTGTCGTGAATGGATCGGTCTCTTCTGTAGCCGGGTGCTACAATTTTTCAAGAATCAAAGCTTCGATAGTCAGGACCATATGAAGACCATATGAAGTCAGGTTTCTGCAAACCAAACTTGCCATCGAGCAATCAGGATTCAGGAACCCAAAACCAAAAGGATGTATATGTGTGCATGTAGCCATCATCTGAAGCCATCAGTACATGCAGCCATCACTGGAGGCAGCAACCACTGAGAAGGGTGACGCTGCCATGCCAACTTGCCAAGATCTAGTGCACTGTGACATGCATGCTTGTGTACAGCAAACACAACTGTGTAGAGTACAAGATAATGAAAACGAGCTTATTAATTGGGGCAGCCATTTTTTTTATGTATGCATATATGCGCATGTGAGAAACTGCACAGCTTATTTATACATGTGGACGTCAGTTTCAAACTTTCAATTTTCCTGGGTAATTAAAATTGAAATTGACCGGTGGATAGGTACGGCCGGTAGACAGACATGTTGCGTGCACATAAACAGATCAATATTAATGTCAAAGAGGTAGTGACCGTGATTGTGCTGAATATATATACTGATGCGAACTCAGCGTAGTAAAACTTATCCATCCAGATTAAGTTCTCAACTTGTGCTGACGCTCATATATATTTTTCTAGATTTGTTTTCGAATTTTATGGTATTGTTCACGTATGATGTGTTTGCGTATTCATACGTGAGTGCACACGTGCAGTTAAGTGGCCGGCTTGTTTTATTTATTCTAAGCTGATTTAACAGCGTTGTTTGGATAAAATGTGTTTTGTGTGTGCTCGTTTGGTGAATGCATTGTGTACGTTAAACAAGTGAGGAATCACTGTCGACATTAATTCGGATTGAAATAAACGACTTTCACTTTCAGAGAGATAGTACTACTGTAGAATTTAACTTGTGCCATGCAGCACCGTACTTTGCATATTGCCCCGGATCGTGCGCGTGCCGCGTACGTGTTGATGAACGTGTGCGGCGTCCTCTGTGTGTGTGCGTGTGTGCGTCGTACATATACGAACGACACGACGTACGTAAGTAGTACCAGGGTGGTAGACACCGCCCAACCACGTATATATGTACACGCGTGCACCGACCAACTTAACGCGACTGTGGCTCCGTACGCAGGTATTCATTTGTATACGCGGATTGATTCAGTTCAGCAGCGTGAAAAAGTCTGAAATGAACAAGTTTTTAATACGAAAAACATATGAAAGAAAGAAAGTCAGCAGCGCACATGACGTGTCACATGATCTAGAATGTATAACGATGATACAACTACTATATCATGCCCCTGTCCTGGCGCCAAAATTAGAATCTGCTGCTTCTGCTTCCTTAACTTGCTGACGCATCCAAATTAAATATATATATACTACGTGTAGCAGATCTTGGTTTGCCGATCACCCGACAAGACGGCAAATCTTGGTTTGCTGCCATTTCTATACTACTCATAGTCTTCTGTGTACACACACGTTACGCAGACTTGTACAAAAGATTAAGCAATAATACTCCGTGACACCATCTCGCGCAGTACACGTCGTCGTTCACTACAGGAATTCTGTGATTTGCCGAGTGCTGAACGCACTAGGCAAAGGCACTATCGCACTTCGGCGAAGCCATTGCCGAAGTGCCGCACTCGGGAAGCGCGACTCGGCAAAGAATTACTCGGCGAACAAGTCTTTGCCGAGTGCCGGATGTCGGGCACTCGGCGAAGCCTTTACCGAAGTGCCATGTCGAGTACTCGGCAAATCTAGCGGCAGCCGTTAAGTCTTGCGACTCTTTGCCGAAAGTGCCGATGTCGGGCACTCGGCGAAGCCTTTTTACCGAGTGCCATGTCGGTACTCGGCAAATCTAGCGGCAGCCGTTAAGTCGCGGCGACTCTTTGCCGAAAAGCTGACATGACACTCGGTAACATCTCCACATGAGTTTAAATGTGATCAAGTGTGGAGATGTCTCGAAGTTTTAGGCATCCGATGTCACAACTTCCTCGAAACTTTTTCAAATTTTTACCACGGCCTCCTCATGAGATGACAAGACAGCTCGACAAGTTTCGTGAATTTTAAACTTCGTTTGCATTTTATAGAATTTTAAAACACTTTTTCCGCATGTAACTCGTCATGTTCCGACACAAACATGTTCGTAATTTCGCGAAGTTCCTGGATTGAGCCTAAACATATGCCAAACATCATGAATAATATTTTTTGAATGACCAAATTCCATTATTTCATGTACCTGCAGTTCAAATTTGGAGTGGTCCGAAAAATGCAAGAAAACAGAAATAATTCACGAAAATATAGCAAAAGAACTTGAAATTGTCCCAAATTTTAAACATGAGATGTAATTACTGTACCAAGGCCACACAAAAAATATGGGACGAAAAAAAAATTTAATAATTTGCCGAGTGCCGTCTTGACACTTTCGGCAAATTAGGACTTTGCCGAAAGTGCTTCGCAAAGGGGCACTCGGCAAAGAAGACCTATTTTGCCGAAAGTGCCTAACGTGGGACACTCGGGCAA
This sequence comes from Hyparrhenia diplandra, assembly GCA_015847255.1. Classification (NCBI taxonomy): domain Eukaryota; kingdom Viridiplantae; phylum Streptophyta; class Magnoliopsida; order Poales; family Poaceae; genus Hyparrhenia; species Hyparrhenia diplandra. The sequence goes on along the minus strand of JADLZK010002896.1, from coordinate 169,439 downwards.
AGGTAACGGACACGGCGGCCGTTTGGTCATGTTATTCTTTGCCGAGTGTGTTATTTCGCCGAGGGCGGTGCACTCGGCAAAGATACAATATGCGAGTGTGGACATTTGCCGGCGGTCGGCGCGACTTCGGCAAAGAAGCCTTTGCCGAGTGCTGAGGTTGGCACTCGGCAATGATCCTCTTTGCCGAGTCGCGATTTTTTGCACTCGACAAATGTTTTTGCACTCGGCAACGAGGCCGATTCCTGTAGTGGTTAAAGCGAAAGATCGATTTAGCACGTCGTCACGTACTAGCTAGAGCTAATGCATGATATTGTATAGTCAACGGATGCGTTTATATATGGTTATTTTGGTGTAAGACCCACACGTTACTATATATGTTAGTACATTTACATGTTGTCACGGTGTTTGATCTTCCTGTGTTTCCACTAACAAGCTACTCTACCTTGGTTATTAGAGGGAATGTGTTACTTTGCTATGTCGTTAGTGGTCTTTGCTCTCTCTATGGTTTGTTGTGCTTGTGTCCAACAACCGATTGAACCGTCGCTTCTATTAGCTCTATATACGGTTCAGTTACATCGAAAAAATATGCATGTAAGTACTCCTTCATAAAAGTGTATATACCTCACTTTGCTGAACATAAAATTTCATTAAAATCTGACATTCTTCATCTCAAATACGCAAAAAAATCTGGTATCATTTAACTAGGATTGTTAACCGAGAATACAACGCAGCACCCTAATTAACACTCTCAATGCATTCCGATCCAGCCTGGCAACAACATATTTTTGGTGCAGAGGTAACAACTCATACTCCCTCTGTCCTAAAAAAACATGACATATGATCACCTTAAGTTCAATTAATCTATAAAAAGATAACACATCCATGACACAAGCAAATTGTATATTATGAAAAATATTTTTGTTGGTATATTGAACATACTCATTTTGTGTCTATTTAGTGTGCTTTTGTTATAATTTTAGTTAAAACTTAAAATAGTTTGAGTTAGAAATTGATTTAATTTGGGACGGAGAGGCGGAGCGTGCATGACACGGCACCATGGCAGTGACGAAGTCCATCCATGCGCATGATGCCACCTATATGATGCAGATGACACACAACAAGAAAATCTTGCGGCTAGCAGCCTAGCAGGTGCACCAGCACCACACACACCAGACACGGATCCAAAGAATTCAAGACCTGAAAGCAGCAAGCACCTAGCCAGGTAGCACACACAAACTGTAATAGTCTGCAAAAATGGACATATGAAAGCTGCTCCAAACGACTAATCAGCTGCAACTGTAAATAAGGCCCAAGAGAATCATGCTGTAACTACCACTAGTTTGCACAAATTTCCAAGGCTTACGACACTTTATTCATTGATAGATGACTAATCAGCTGGTTCCAAAAGGATAGATGATAGATATAGGTGAGCACCGTTCTGTCTCCATCAGTGGCAGCTAATACACCTTAGCTTTGTGATCAGAAATGGCATGCATGTGCGTGCATTGACAGCTGCTGAAAATGGCTGCCTGTAGTGTCAAGATAGAGTAATGCTGGCCGGCTATCAAAGTGTCAAGAATACTGTAGAGCATGACAACAGTGGAGAGGGATTTGTGCTGGCTGTCTAGATCAGTATAGTGTACAGTAGTGACAGCTACTGCACCATTGCTACAGGTAGGTTACGAAAACAAGTTTGGGCGGCCAGCCCAATGCAAGCTAGAAATTGCATTGCTCGCGCCGTGTGGATTTGGTGATTACTGAAATTGACATGAATGATATGGACGATATATCAGTGGTAATTGTCAGCAACAACGGCGCTGCTTTATCTAGAGCGCAAGCAAGATGTGACTCGGCTAACAGATAACAGCATCTATCTTCAAAGAGCTTTTTAAAAGCAAGTACCCAGTATTATTTTTTTTAAAAAAAAATACAGGCTCCCAACGTTTCTGTACAAACTTGCTAAAATAAACACTTCGTAAATCACTTTTTCGACTCACAAATATATGCATGTAAGAGCATCACCAATAATTTGACAATTTTGTTTCCCAAATAATGTTGTTTGCCAACTCTCAAAATAATATGGGGAGAAAAAAAAAAAAGGAGCTCATTTCTAGGAGTTTAACATAATTTACTTCGCAAAATCAAACCATATTTGCATTAGGAACCCTAGACTTCGCACAAATCAACTAGGCCCATAAAAGTAAATCACATGTCTCATGGAATTTATGCAGAGTGAAAAAAGTGTGTGCTTCGTTACTTGGTCCTTATTCAAAACGACTGCAAACAAGGATGGGACGTAGGGGGCGACCAACTCCGGTGAGCTAGTGGCCGAGGACAGCGAGGAAGAGCGCCCTCGGCGCTACCAAGGCTGACCATGGGGTTGACGTCTCCATGTCCATCTCCATCTGTCGTGTAAAGCTCACGAGCTACCAATGCTCGCTTGGCGATGGCGTGGTGGTGTCGGTTGTGACACCCCAGCCTAGGGTTTAATAAGATCGATAAAATACTCATACCAATAAGTTGCTCCTTCATTTTCAAAAGTCAATTCCAAAGAATACGCATCTTCCTCTTTTCTTGTGTCTCTTCTTTTGCTTTCTTTATCCCCTCTGGCCTCTTCCTTGCTTCGGTTTGTTCAGCAACAACATTTGTGATTTCTTCATTGTTGTTAGCTTCTACATCCCTTGGCACTTGAGATTATGCATGCTTTTCAAAAATAATAATTGTGTCCAAAATGACTGAACATATAATTGGTAACCTATTTTTAATAAACTATGTTTTACTAGAAAAGCAAGCAAGCTAAGTAACTAACGTAGAGCAGAATAAGCTTTTACTCCCTTCATTTCAAATATAAAACATTTTGGCTTTAGTTTATCGATCACTGTTTTTATATATCTAGAAAAACTAAAACGTCTTGTAACCTGGAACGAAGTGAGTACCGGATCTCTCATTTGGATGCCTGGTGCTGTGTTTTTAAACGGAGAGAAGCTATATTGAGAATTGAATTTTTGAAAGGTGGAATTTGTTTCTTTTCTTCCCTACGGAGAGGGAGCAGTGTGTGAGACTCTGCGTGGTGCTCGTACGGCGCCCACTTGTGCGATCGGCGACGTGGCATGCGTGTGTTCAGGTGCAAAGCCTGGCGCACCCAAATTAACGCGAACAAACACGGGAGCGGGAGAAAAAGACACAGCAAAAGCGATGCTTGTTCGCCTTTCCTGATACAGTACGTATCAGGACATGCACGCCGGCCCGTGGGGGTCGCCGTCGTCGTCGCGAGTCCCCGGCCGTTGCCTGGTCCTGATGCGTACGTGTGTGGTGCCAATGTGGTAGCGCAGCCATGCAACAACGTCCGTCCGGTTTCTGTCCAAGTTCACCGCGCCGGCCGGCGAGCGGAACGAACGACGACCACGACGTGTGATAGCGACGGCGGCCCACACAGACACGGATGATCGGGATATGCTCATGCCGTCATGCATGAACGATAAGGAACGAAAGGAAGCACTGGTCCCGGCCAGCCGGGTCTGTCTCGATCTCTCCCGGTCCCGGCCGGAAGCCGCCGTAAAGGTACCGATCGGTGGCGCCGGCGGACGCCCGCCCGCCGCACGCACTGTACCATCCGCCGCCGCCCCGGCCCGGCCCCGTTCCGAGAGCGCTCGTGGATCCGGAAACCGGAGCCACTCGAAACCTGCGATCTGTAGAGACGACCGCGGCTGCAGGGCACCGTACCCACGCACCACACCTGACGAGCGACGCGTCATGTGCTGTGTGCCTGCGTGCGTTAGTGCGTACATACATACATAAACATACGTACACGCGTAACTGCTGGACTGTCACGTATGTACACGTACGTTTTAATTTTCCTCCGCGTGTACAAAATAGCAAACCTATATGCCATGCATGCGGCACACCCGGGCCTGGTTGATTAGCGCCGGCAGTGCTCAGCACCGGAGGTGGCCGGCCATCACACACGGCCGGTGACCCGTCTCGAGTCGAGCGGCACCTGGCATGCAGGTGCAGCGTGCGGGGCGTACGTACACGCGGGCGTCTTCCCGGCCGTTGGCGTCTCGTCAGCGCGTCACTTTGGCGTAGTAGCCGGCTAGGTAGCCGCACGTACGTGTCGACCCCCCGTGCAAGGTTGGTCGATGGCCAACGAGCCACATCGTCGTTTTCCGACGAGGGAAACCCATCGCATCGCGTCAGGGGACTTGAGGCGACCTGCATGGCTGCGGAGAGGCCTACGAGTATTGCCAGGACGCTACGACAGTAGGTACGTGGCCACGCCACATGGGAGCACTCCGACAGATGGCGCGTATCTAACGGCTCGCAGTTGCATGCACGCATGCATCGCTCGATTGCAATCGCTACCAACACGCTCTACTTTGTCGATGGATCCCCACGCCGGAAAGTCCGAAATGGGTTTGCCGTGCATCACTGCCTGCCGCTTTTGCGCCTGGGGTCACCGACCGGATCGATGATAGATTGTGAAATTGGTGATGACTCGGCGCACCCATGCATGGAGAGGCATGGACGATCATGGACCGGACCACCACGGTGCAATGCACTCTCGTCACGTGCATGCATTTCACCCACCGAGTGGATCGAGTTGGAGTAGTACATGGGAAGCTAGCTCCATCGGCCGTCGATCGACACGTACGCGCGCGCGTGGCAGGAGACGTCGAGCGTACACGCACTAGCGCTGTAGCTCACAGTAGCGGACATCTCAGTGTGCCTTTTGTGTGTCTGATGAAACAACACCTTTGTTTTCCCTTTTGGCTGACACATTACTTACCGTCACGCACATGCTTCGTTCACAGAGAGTACTAGCGTTTGCAATGCATCCATGAGAGATGCCTTCTAGAACCTTTCTCTCCCTCAAATAAGGCAGACACGCGCTGCCACCTGCCACCGCCAGAGCTAGTTAGCTTCAATTCACACACGCCCACTGGATTAATTAATCACAAATTTTTGACAACTGATCGCTCACTGTTTCTCGAGGAAAAGAAGTTGTCACACACTAACTCATGTGCATAAGTTATCAACAAGAGTTCAACAAATGTTGGAAACTACGTTCTTTCATATATATATATACAAGATGAGAGACGATAAAAATAGAAACCCGAAGGCGTGGGAAACCGTCCATAGTAAAGAAAATTCTTCACTCCATCGTCAGAGCACATATATGATATATGATGCAATAACTAACTAGAGTACCATATATAGTTGTTTAGAACGTGACGTTGCTGTTTGCGTACCTACTAACTGCGCTGATCTGTCACATATGACCTACTAGTAGAATTAATATAACAATACATATATAAATATATGATGCCTCCTGTCCTGGCGCCAAAAATATCTGCTGCTTCCTTGCTGACGTACGCATCCAAAATAATCAGAGATATACTACGTGTAGTGTACCAGATAGATAAACGTACGTACAAATTTAATAAAGTACTAGCCAAAACCCCGCGCAGTCGCGCGGGCTAGTTAGGTCCACATAAGTTTACTCATAAAAATTATCAGACAAAAAGAAGTTTACTCATAAAAATAGGAGAATACATTGGATATTAATGTTGTTAAATACTGGAACCTTTGACGTTTAATCACTTGACAGTACCGCGCGCATTGCAGCTGGCAAGTGTGAAGTGTTGTAGGCACGATTGAATAAGAAAAAGTTCAGAACAATTATAGCAAGATGAATACACTTATGAGTGCTGAAAATTTACAACCAACGAAATAATGTAATGACATGAAAATAAGGAAAGATTAATGAATCAAAAGAATCCAAAAAAATTGTTGTATGCTTCAGATGATGACTACTAAATAAATCCATTAGAAACAAAATATGTAAAAAGATAGAACTGAGCTTTTGCATCAGTTCACGAAACCAAAGCTACCCTAAAAAAAAAAAACGTAGAGTTTGTGCGGAGAGCTTGCAGTGCACAACCTAGAGGTGAAGCTATGGAGTCAGACCCTGGAACCTGAAACTTAAGAAGGCAATAATTTAAAATGTTTTAGTAATAAAATATGTGAAAAAAGCAAAGATCATTTAAAGGCAAGAGTACATCATCATAACAGTTGAAGCCTACGCTCTGCGAGGCCTTTCCGCACCTACGGCACCATGCGTCTATGACGCCTCTGCAGCCGTCCGCCGGCGAACTACGCTCCGGTGTCGAGTTTGGATCTAAGTTCAATAGGGTCTCTGATGTAATCGGCCCTTTTTGTTAAGGGTCTACTTGTAATGCTGCTTTAATATAATCTATGTTCCTTGTCAAAAAAAAAAAAAGTAAACATGCCATTTCATATGGTCGTAGAATCATAGGACCTGTGCAAAGTGGAAGATAATGGAGGGAGAGAGGACCTGGGGAAGGACCATGAGACAGAGCAGGAGGTGGCATGCTCTAGCTAAGCAGGACGTGGTCTTCGTCGTTCGCTGTTTTTCTTTTTTTTTTTTATTTAAGGAAGAGGATAGGGACCTGGGATGGACGCAGATGAGGGCACCTGGGCAGGCATTGGAGATCGGAGGGCTGGAAACTACGAACTGTAGATGAGCAGGGATATGTGAGGGGAGGGAGACTGTACATGAGCAGGAACGGATGGGTACTATTCATAAGGATAACCAAAAACAAAGTATCTATAGAGATGCAAATGCACGACGTCTGCACACACACCACATGGCACATATGCATGCATATATATACTCGACACACTATATGACGTGTGGAGTAGCCTTAGAGTACGTAGTTTTTTTAGTATAAAAAGAGTGCACGTCGTAGGATTTGGATCTGCCTGAGTGGCTCATTTTGTTTATTGTCGAAGTTGTCACAGGTGATCGATCACTTAATAGCTAGCTAGCTTGTTACCCGACAGGACGGCAAATCTCGCTTTGCCGCCATTTCTATACTACTGGCATCTCAATCTTTTGTACACGTATTACGTAGGATCGATGACGGATCTGCATCATGAGCTAGAGGAACGACACGAACCCTGTGCAAAGGATTATTAAGAAATACTAGCCCATCAACCCGTGCTCCCGCACGGGTTAATCATAGGATTTTTAAGCAGTACGGAGAAATTATTCCAGTCTAATTTGTATTTTAACTAATGAAATTACTCCATATCCTTTACATACCTCCATTGCATAGATGAAACTGTTTTATATGTATTTATTCCACACTTGAAAAGCTGATGATAACATTTCTATGTTTCCATATCCTGGCCATGTGATGGATATGACTTCTTACATTGCCCTGATCTGCTCCAATGTAGCTTTTGAAGGTTGTGAGAATAATTGATGTGAGAATAGTTGGATCGATAATAACCAACAATCTAGTATTTAATGAAAAAAAAGTTAACTATACAACAAAGAATAATGATTGATTACCTTGTTGGTATTGGCAACTCATTGTAGGTTTTGTTTTTGAAGGTTGTATTTGCCGTTGCATCAAAGATGATCTTTTTTGCTATCAGTACATAGAGATGGTTGTACACTATTTTTTTTGGCAAATTTTAATTGGTCTACATTTTTTTGTACTAATAAATAGTGTCTCAATATGTTTATACTATGAATCAATACTTGGATCAATTAATTGAATATGGTAATTAGAATATATTATTATGAATCTTGTTTGTAATGAAATAAAATGTGGGTGCCAACAATGCTAAATATAGGAATACATATGTTCTGGAAACACATTGTTGGTTTTGTTTTTGAAGGTTGTATTTGTTGTTGCATCAAAGATGATCTTTTGCTATCAGTACATAGAGATGGTTGTATACTTTTTTTTTTTTTTGGCAAATTTTATTTGGTCTAGATTTTCCTGTACTAATAAATAGTGTCTCAATATGTTTATACTATGAATCATACATGGATCAATTAATTGCATATGGTAATTAGAATATTATTATGAATCTTGTTTGTAATGAAATAAAATATGGGTGCCAGCAATGCAAAATATAGGAATACCTATGTTCTGGCAACTCATTGTTGGTTTTGTTTTTTTGAAGGTTGTATTTGTTGTTGCATCAAAGATGATCTTTTGCTATCAGTACGTAGAGATGGCTGTATACTATTTTTTTCACAAATTTTGATTGGTCTATAGTTCCCTATACTAATAAATAGTGTCTCAATATGTTTATACTATAAATCATATATGGATCAATTAATTGAATATGTTAATTTGAATATTATTATGAATCTTGTTGAAATAAAATATGGGTGCCAACAATGCAAAATATAGGAATACTTATGTTCTTTGCTCCTCCTTGTAATGCTTTGTCACTTAGGTCGCAACATATGGCTCATCCTATCAATAAATATGGGGTTTTAACTTTTGTCAAGGGAGCAACGGTTGATTATATTTTTGTATAAAGATGGGATATAGTTTTTCTTTACTTTTGTTTGCATTACACATATATCTAATATTGACATGTAGTCTCTATGCAAATATTTTAACATCTACATCAACATATATGGCTGTCAAATATAATAGAGACTGGGATATACATTATACTCCTGAAAATTAAAAATCACAGCAGTTTTTAGCGGTTCAATTACAAATATTACTCATCACATTATAAATCAGCTGCTCATTATTAAGTTAAAATTTATTTGACACAAATACCATGCCTATGACAACATGCTAAGCTATACACAACTACTATAATGTCTATTACTGGGTTAGCATATCGACGTAGTAACATTATAGCTAGAGGTTAATTGGTTGTCAAAAGAGAGACTTGTGATTGCTGACTCTGAACGAACTCGATCTGTCATGAACCAAATTAGATGGGCCTCAAGAGGGGCAACGCCACCGGCCCAAGAGGGCTTGTGCGCACGCACGGGTGGCCCCGTGGCCGGCCGCCGCCGCCGTGTCATCATCATCAGCTTCGTCATTAAGTAATAGATATTTAGGGAATAAATATAAAAATAAAATAGGGAATAAATAGATTGCTTGTAAAAGAGGAATTCCAATCTATAAAGGAAACCTCTAGATCTTTCTTAGCATGCAAGTCTCCCCTCGGACTATAAATACAAGGGATATGTAGTCGGTTTGAATCTTAAGCGAGAAAAAAAAAGGGTAGCTCCCTAAACAGCTTATCTCTCCAGCTCTCTCTCTCTCTCTCCGCACACGCCGCCGCCACGCCATCACCCTGCGCCGCCACCGCCGCGCGCCGCCAGCGCCGCGCCCCGCCTCCACCGCCCCCGTCGGCGCCGCCGCCAAGGGCGCGACCAAGCCGCCGCCCACGCCGCCGCCGCCTCCCTCGCCATCCTCACCACCCGACGAGCAGCAATCAGGTGTCGGTTCCGCCCTAATCTAGCTGGGTTCTGACACGATCTGACTTGGATGCATGGAGTATGATCATGCGGTGGAGAGGCTATATGGATCTTCTGCACATGTAGCCCAGCCTTCTTTAATTATTAATTTGCTGCTTGTCGTCGTGCCGTGTGCACACAACAGGCCCGTGCTCTCCCTCATCTACTGAGGACTGAAGTGCAGATCGACTCGGCAATAGCAACCCAGCCCGGCCCCTCCTCCATTGGGACGCCGCCACTGGTTTCGGCTGTCATGGGCACCTGTCCTGCACCACTGGTTTCTCCCTCATCTACTAGTAGAATTAATATAACAATACATATATGATGCCTCCTGACCTGGCGCCAAAAATATCTGCTGCTTCCTTGCTGACGTACGCATCCAAAATAATCTGAGATATACTACGTGTAGTGTACCGGATAGATAAACGTACGTACAAATTAAAGTATGCAAATGCACGACGTCTGCACACACACCACATGGCACATTCATGTACATATATATACTCGACACGCTATATGACGTGGAGTAGCGTTAGAGTACGTAGTTTTTTTCTTTAAGTATAAAAAGAGTATACGTAGTAGGATTTGGATCTGCTTGAATGGCTCATTTTGTTTATTGTCCAAGTTGTCACCGGTGATCGATCACTTAATAGCTAGCTAGCTTGTTACCCGACACCACGGCAAATCTCGTTTTGTACACGTATTACGTAGGATCGATGACGGATCTGCATCATGAGCTAGAGGAACGACACGAACCCTGCGCAATGGATTATTAAGCAATACAGTAATCATCTCCTTACGTGCAGGAAGCAGGGATGACACCATGACATCGTGCTGGCACGTCGGCACTAGCTACTGATCTTAATTTAATTTATATATAGTCAACGGGGATGCGTTAATTTGGTGCGTGTATAGTCGTGTTCTAGAAAAAAAATTGGTGCATGTAGGCCACACGTTACTATGTTAGTTCACTTACATGTTGTCACAGACTCACACGGTGTTTGATGTTCTTGTTTCACCTAACAATGTATCTAGCTAGAACCTACTATATACCTCTACATTGTTTATGCAGTCAGAGGCTCTCAGAGATCTTGCTCTATGGTTTGTTGTGTCGTCCAACCAATTAAACCGTCACCTCTATTTGCTCGATACGGTTCAATTACATCGAGAAATATATGCACGTATATAAGCGTGCATGTAACTAGCTAGTATCCAACCAATTAAACCGTCACCTCTATTTTCTTCATATCGAATGATACTAACTAATTTGGTGTCATAGACATTAGTTTTTTTTCTATAAATTTAGTTAAATTTAAAATAGCTTGATTTAAAGCTACTGTAGAAGGTTTATTTAAATTGGGACGGGTTGGCAGAGTGTGCATGACGGCACCACATACGGCAGATGGCGAGGTCCATTCAATTCCGATATCATCTTGCAATGTGCATATATGATGCAGATGGCACATAACAAGAAAATCTTGGAGCTAGCAGCTGGTGCACCAGTGCCACACATAAAACAGGGCTGCCAAGAATTCAAGATCTGAAAGCAGCAAGCACCGGGCCAGGTAGCACACATATAGTCTGCAAAATGGACATGAAAGCTACTTCTAACGACAAATCAACTGCAATTGTAAATAAGGAACAAGACCAAGAGAAGCTTGATGTAACTACTTCTAGTTAGCATAAATTTTCAGCGCTTACGGCACTTTAAACATTGGTAGACGACTAATAAGCATGTTCCAAAAGGATAGATAGATGGGTGAGCATCACTCTGTCTCCAGCGCTTATGGCCTGCATGTGCGTGCATTGACAGTTTCGGATGGCCGCTGAAAAAGGCCGCCTGTAGAGTGTCAAGAATACTGTATAGTGACAACAAAGGAGAAGGGATTTGTGCTGGCTGTCTACGTAGAATTAATGTATAGTGTACACTGTACAGTGACAGCTACATACTGCTCCATCGCTATAAGTAGGTGACGAATGAAAACGAGTTTGGGCGGCCAGCCCAAGCCACTGCATTGCTCGCCGTGGATTCATGATGGTTACTGAAATTGACATGAATGATGGAACGATGGCTAGTACTCTATATTATATATCCCGAGCAGTGGTAATTGTCAACACCAACGGCCGGCGCTGACTTATATATCTAGAGAGCGCAAAATCAAGATGTGATTCAGCTAGCTAACAGATAAGAGCATCGATCATTATCTCAAGAGCATGGTAAATAAAATAAACAGTTGGTAAATCCGTAGCATGCTTTTCACAATAAGTGTGTCAATAATGAGTCAATATAATTAGTAGACGATTTTCCAACTATGTTTTACTAGAAAATCAAGCAAGCTAACTAATCAATGAAGAGCAAGTTAGCCTTTTTGCTCGCTACATTTCAAATTACAAAATATTTTAGTCTTAATTTATCGACCATTGCTTTTTATATATCTAGAAAAGCTAAAATATCTTTTAATTTAGAACAGATGGAGTACCAGATTTTCACTTGGACACCTTGTACTACTTTACTCCGTACTTGAAAACGGAGAGAATCTATAGATATGTTTGAATTTTATTTTTTAAAAAAGGTACTGTTTGTAGTTTTGAAAAGTGGAAATTGCTTGTTTTCCTTATTTCCTACAGAGGCAGCAGTGTCTGAGTGGTGCTCGTACGTACGGCGCACTTGTGCGATCCGCGCGACGTGGCAGGCGTGTGTGCATTAACGCTAGCGGGACAAGAGAAAAAGACACAGCGGTGCACATGTAGTATGTTGTCGCGATGCTTGGATGGGTCACCAACCACGGCGCGTGGGGCCCTGACACGTGGTCCCTATGGCCCCTCGCGCAGCAGCTAGCGCAGCCATGCATCCACGTCGTCCTGGGTGTGGGTCGCCGGCGGCGAGCGGCACGAACGACGGGCCACGGCGCCCGACTGATGGATCGGGCACGTGCGTGCGTATTGTTGCGATCGCGGGTCACGAAAAGCCCAGGTGGAGTCCCCTCCGAGGTCTCTGACCTTTGGGCCATGGAGTATCGGAGTTGATGTGGATCGTGCCCTTCCCTGGCATTCCGATCCCACATCCTTCATCCCTTCCCCCATCCTCAACTCTGGAGGTTGCAGAAACCCTAAGCCTCTCTCGCAAGGCGGCGGAAGAAGGGGAGGGGCGATTCCGTGGGATTCGCCGACGGGAAGCGGGAGCAGAGCGGGGATTCATTGCCACACGAGGTACGTGATCATCCCGACACGGATTTGAGCGCGACTTCAACATATCCGGTCTCGTAGCATCAAGTGTGGGTGTGCGAATACCATTGATATTCTGAATCCTGACCCTAGTAAACTAAGTGATTCTGAGAAGACTCCCCCTTAGTAGAGCGGCACCATCTTGATCTAGTTGGTCGACTTTGGGTGGTGATACGAGGTCCTTTGTGTAGGTTCTCAAGGCTCCTCAGCAGCCGCGAGCAAACATGAACAGGCATCCGTATGAGACAGGGAATTACAACAGATTCGGAGGTAATTTGGGAAGAGGTGCTAGAAATGATTGGATTGGGCAAGGGAATAGGGAATGGGTACCGAGAGGGGTCCTGAGAGGGCAGGCAGAGGCCAAGGAAGGGGACGAGGAAATTGGGAACATGATCGCAGGATGCAGGATCAACATCAGCAGAGGGTCCCGGCGGTACCAAGGGTTGAGCCTGTTGGCCAACAAAGGAATGAGATATCTGAAAATGTGGCTTCTGTCAATAACAGGACCATTCCTGTGGCAGTGGTTGATCAAAACACTGGGACAGCTGAAGTAGGACATCAAACTGATAAACCAGGAAACTCTGCCAAACCTCTGTTTTGTCAGAAATGTGGAAGGGTGGGACATGAATCAAAGGATTGTCCCAGCCCTGTGATATGTGGAAGGTGCAAAGCAGAGGGACATGTGGCTAGAGTCTGCAGCACAAAGATGCCTTGGGAATATAATGCTCCATTTTTTGGACTTTCAGCTTATGGTCTGGGATTTCATATGGTTGAAAGTAGTCACAATGATGAAGGGATAAGGGACATGTCAGCTGTGGCATTAGTGACTGTGTTGGCTGCCATGCGGCAGCGGCGAGTATTGCTAGGACACTATAGGACTGTAGGTACGTGGCCACGCCACATGGGGGCACTCCGACAGATGGCGCATAGCTAACGGCTCGCAGTTGCATGCACGCATGCATCGCTCGATTGCCAACGCGCTCTACTTTGTCGATGGATCCCCATGCCAGAAAGTCCCAAATGGGTTTGCCGTGCCGCTTTTGCGCCTGGGGTCACCGACCGGATCGATGCACTACCGGACAGCGGCTCGTTGCCGAGTGCCGCGGTCTTTGCCGAGCGCTGAAAATCGCGCTCGGCAACGGTGCTCTTCCCCGCGGCCGGGCGAATCGCGCTCCGGTGAAAACCGGCGCTTCGGCAAAGACGCGAGTTCGCCGGCGGCGGCGCCGGTAAAATTTATCGCTCGGCAAAGGTGACATTTTACCGAAGCGTGGATGCTCGGCAAATCTAAACGCCGGCGAAGGTTGACGGACACCGAACGTCCGTCCCAACCGTGGCCTTTGCATAGCGCCCTGCCGTTCCACCCTCGTCAAAAAAAATAGGCCACCGAAGCGCCCCATCAAGACCGCTCGGCAAAGCTTCGGTTTGCCGGCGCCCACCCCGCGCTCGGTGAACCAAAAAAATTGGTTCACCGAGCACCGGGGTGGCGCTCGGCAAACCGAAGCTTTGCTGAGCGGATGGCACCCGCCGCTCGGCAAAGGTGGATCCCGCGCAAGGGTGCTTTTCCCGGTTTTTTGGCCGTATGGCGAAAAAGGGAATTCTTTTGGAGGGAACCGGGGAAAAACAAAAAATTACACTTTGCCGAGCGCCGAAAATCGTGGGCGCCGGCAAAGAACTAGGGTTCGTTCTTTGCCGAGTGCCGAGGTCTTCCGCTCGGCAAAGATTGCCCCCAATTATTGACTCCAAGTACTCACTCTCCTTGTCTCACACTCTCAGCTCTCACTCTCACCACCGCCGCCCGCTCTACATCCCCGCTCGCCGGGCCCCGTCCCATCCCGGCCGCGCCGCCGCCGGCTCATCCCGCGCGGCCGCTCCCCGGCCTCCGTCGTCGGGCGCAGGGGGGAGGAGGGGAGGACGCCACCGCGCCCCGCCCCGCGCCCCATCCCCGCGCCCCATCCCCATCCCGGCACGCGCCCGCCGCCCTCGTCCGGCCGGGGCCGCCCGCCCCCGTCGCCGTCGTCGGGCGAGGGGGAGGGGGGAGGACGCTGCGGACGCCCCCCCCGTCCCCGCCCCCAGCCGGCCACCGCCCGGCCCGTCCCCGGCCCGCGCCACCGCCCCCTCGTCCCCGCGGGCCCGCCGCACGCCCCCGTCCCCCGTCGTCGGAGCGGGGAGGAGGGAGGACGCGCCGCACGCCCCGTCCCGGTCGTCGGAGCGGGGGAGGAGGGGAGGCAGCGCGCGCTGCCCGCGCCCCCGCCCACGCCCCCGTCCCGGCCCGGGCCACCGCGCCCATCCCCGTCCCGCGCGGCCGCAAAAAGTAGGGGAGAAGAAGGAGAGGAGGAGGACGCCCGCCCTGTCCCGTCCCAGCTAGTGCCGCCCCCGCAAGTCGGGGAAGAAGAAGGAAAGGAGGACGCCCCCCGGCCGGGCCGCCATCCTCGACGCCGTGCCGCTCATCGGTGTGTCAGCGACGAGCATCCACTAGGTAACCTCATGCCTCCTATTCCGTTCATGCTTTGTAAAGTAGTAGCTTAGTTACATTGGTGGTAGTTGTTGTTGCCGGCCGTCTTGCCGTTGAGTTCGAGCTTTTGACAGTAGTAGCGTAGTTGTACCTTAGGCGGAGGACAATGATTATATGAATGTGATCTCAATGCATATGCAAGTGTGGTTGCCGGTCATCGTGCCGTTATGTTTATTGCAGGTTTTGAAAAGCTCACCGTGTAGGGGAGGTGCTGCCGAAATTTTGAACTAACCTCTATGCTATTTTTTTCTACAGAGTAGACCCGGTCCGAGCCTAGCAGAGTACTTTGACGACCACTACCGTCTTCCTCGACGTCACCGTAGGTATGAATAACCCCTCTTCTCGTCCCCCATGTCCCTGTATCCGCGTAACCTGGTTAGGCGTCTCCCGTTCGAAAGGGATACGATTGGAGGTATGCACATCTTTGCATATCTACGACCGTATCTGTTTCGGATTGTCCACGTTTTTTGGACAGCCCGCGGATGTGTAGATGAGTTAGTTTCCATGTTCCGCTCCTATTTGAGACAGAGTTTCGGCATCACCTACCTGTTGTTCTCCAGATACACACTCTCCCTTACAGGACGTGTATCAGGAGAACAATGGGGAGGTGCTGCCGAAATTCCGTCTCGAAGAGGAGCGGGGCATGGAAACTAAACCTCATCTACGCATCCGCGGGTGGGATTAGGACCTATCCTCACCTATTAGATAGTAGGAGTGTGCGGCCTTTATGTAGACTGAGTTGGTGGTTACATTACTGGGCTAAAGGATGGAGGACCGTCAGTGGATGTACGAAGGATGGAGAAGCAAGCATGATGTGGACCTTGAATGGGTGAACAAGACCAATGATTTCATGGAGGCTGCATTTGGCGATGCTCCAGCATATGTTCAACTAAAATGTCCCTGCGCCAGGTGTGATAATAGGAGGGCGGCTAACAGGGAGAAGATGGGTCTGCATCTGTTCAACAACGGATGGACACAAAACTATCACGTGTGGGCCTATCATGGTGAAGCCCAACGTGTGAGAGACGAGGTGGTGAGGCAACGCCTCGAGGCTTGTGACGATGATGCCGGGTAGCGTGACCGGTTAGATGATGTTCAACAAGCCCGGTTCGCTCGATCCACGTAATAGGGAGGAGATGGAGGAAGATGCACGGAACTTCTACGAGATGCTTTGGACGCGGCCAGGGCGAAGGCCCAACGTCTTGAGATGCAGTGGTAGGGCTTGTTGGACTTGTGTTGTGAACTTGTGGAGACAATTATGCACTTTGTGAACTTGAGACACTTTTAGCCCTTTTGGATGTGAACTTGTGATGCACTTGTGACATTTATGCTATATATATTGTGCTTGTTGTGGTGAATGTGCCAGATGTTGTATCTATGTGTTGGATATGATATATATATGTGATTTTGATTGTTTGTCAAGGTGGAATTAAAAAAAATAAAAAAAACCCCTGTTTTCTGTTGCTTTGCCGAGCGCAAACGACCATTACGCTCGGCAAAGGGAAGATTTGCCGAGCGCCATGGTCGGCGCGCTCGGCAAAAGCTGAAACAGCGCCGCCGAAAATCATGGTTCCCAGCTTTGCCGAAGCGCTACCTGTCCATGGCGCCGGCAAAGGTTGTAATTTCGCCAAGCGTCAGAGAGGTATAATGCTCGGGAAGTTCCCTGCTTTGCCGAGCGCGGAAGGTTTTGGCGCTCGGGAAGTATCCTTCTTTGCCGAGCGCGGGAAGGTTTTGGCTCGGGAAGTACCCTGCTTTGCCAAGCGCGGGAGGGTTTTGGCGCTCGGCAAATGTTGACCTTTGCCGAGTGTTTCCCGCTCGGCGAACATTGGAGCCGTGACGTCACCAATAACGTTAACGTCTCGTTCGACATAACGGAGAGGATACTTTGCCGAGCGCTGGGTGTTGGAGCTCGGTAAACTTGCCACGGAAGATGCCGAAATAGGCGATAAAGAAGCTCGGCGAAAATCTTCGCCGTCAAAATTTCGCCGAGCTCCGTTCCCCTAGCGCCGCGCTCGGGAAGCCTTCGCCGAGCGCTTTACGGGCTTTCCCGAGCACCCGTGCCGCTCGGCGAAGGAGGCGCGTCCGGTACTGATGATAGATTGTGAACATGGTGATGGCTCGGCGCACCCATGCATGCAGAGGCATGGACGATCATGGACTGCAATGCACATGCACTCTCGTGCGCGCGCGCATTTCACCCACCGAGTGGAGTTGGAGTTCAGGGAAGCTACCTCGCTCGGCCGTCGGTCGATCGACACGTACGTGCGTGGCAGGAGACGTCGTACACGCACTAGCTGCTGTAGCTCACGGTAGCGGACATCTCAGTGTGCCTTTTGTGTCTGATGAATCGTGAAACAACA
This sequence comes from Hyparrhenia diplandra, assembly GCA_015847255.1. Lineage (NCBI taxonomy): Eukaryota > Viridiplantae > Streptophyta > Magnoliopsida > Poales > Poaceae > Hyparrhenia > Hyparrhenia diplandra. The sequence continues at coordinate 152,032 of JADLZK010002896.1, read as the reverse complement.
CCTTTCTTTCTTCTTTTTGGCAGACACGTACCACGTCACGCACATGCTTAGTTCAAGAGATGCATGCCTTCTACTCCTCCGTTTTAAATTGTAGTTCACTTTGGCTTTTCTAGATCCATTTGTTTTGCTATGTATCTAGACATAGTGTATAACTAGATCACAACAAAAATCAATGTATCTAGAAAAGCCAAAGTGAACTACAATTTGGAACGGAGGGAGTAGAACGTACGTTCTCCACCTCAAATAAGGTACTAGCGTTTGCATTGCATCCATTCAAAATCCGGGTGGAGAAAAAACTAAGAATCCTGAATTTAATCCTGATACTGCGTACCTTAGGCGTTCGTGTTGTTTGACCCGGCCCGTGCCGGCCTTCCGCCGCGCAGATCAAACCCGCCAGGAGTGCCGAGGCACGCAGACCCGCGCTGCCACCTGCCACCGCCGTACCCCCACAATTTTTTTGACAACTCACTCTCACTGTTTCTCGAGGAAAAGAAGTTGTCACACATTAACTCATGTGGATAAGTTATCAAGAAGAGTTTAACAAATGTTGGAAACTACGTTCTTTCATATATATATATACAAGATGAGAGACGATAAAAATAGAAACCCGAAGGCGTGTGAAACCGTCCATATTTAAGAAAATTGTTCACTCCATCGTCAGAGCACGTATATGATATGATGGAGTATAGTTGTTTAGAACGTGACGTTGCTGTTTGCTTACCTACTAACTGCGCTGATCTGTCACATATAATCTACTGGTAGAATATAACAATACATATATGATGCCTCCTGTCCTGGCGCCAAAAATATCTGCTGCTTCCTTGCTGACGCATCCAAAATAATCTGAGATATACTACGTGTAGTGTACCAGATAGATAAACGTACGTACTACAAATTAAAGTATGCAAATGCACGACGTCTGCACACACACCACATGGCACATTCATGTACATATATATATATATATATACTCGACACACTATATGACGTGTAGAGTACGTGTAGTTTTTTTTTTTAGCATAAAAAGAGTATACGTAGTAGGATTTGGATCTGCTTGTTGATGCATGGCTCAGGTTGTTTAGCTAGCATGTTACCCGACAGCACGGCAAATCTCGCTTTGCCGCCATATCTAATCTTGTGTACACGTACTCCGTATTACGTACTACTCAGGAAGCATGCCTCAACACAATATCTCTGCACCTAGCTTTTATACAAGTCTAACACGGATCGATGACGGATCTGCATCACGAGCTAGAGGAACGACACGAACCCAGCGCAATGGATTATTAAGCAACATAGTAGTCCTCTCCTTATATATATATATACGTGCAGGAAGCAGGGATGACACCATCTCGCAATACACGTTGTCAAAGCCAAGAAATCGTGTTGGCACGTCGGCACTAGCTACTGATCTTAATTTATATATAGTCAACGGGGATGCGTTAATTTGGTGCATGTAGGCCGGCCACACGTTACTATGTTAGTACACTTACATGTTGTCATAGAGTCACAGTGTTTGATGTTCTTGTTTCACCTAACAATGTATCTAGCTAGAACCTACTATGTACCTCTACATTGTTTATGCAGTCAGAGACTCTCAGAGATCTTACTCTATGGTTTGTTGTGTCGTGTCCAACCAATTAAACCGTCACCTCTATTAGCTCGATACGATTCAATTACATCGAGAAATATATGCACGTATATAAGCATGCATGTCGTAACTAGCTAGTATCTATGGCACCAAATAAGTATATTATAAATCATATATTTTTTTCTTCATATCGAATGATACTAATTAATTAGGTATCATAGGCATTAGTTTTTCCTGTAAATTTAGTTAAACTCAAAATAGTTTGATTTAAAACAAATGTATAAGGTTGATTTAAACTGGGCGGGTTGGCAGAGTGTGCATAACGGCACCACATACGCAGATGGCGAGGTCCATTTAATTCCCATATCATCTTGCAATGTGCGCATGACACGCCCACCTATATGATGCAGATGGCACACAAGAAGAAAATCTTGCAGCTAGCAGCTGCTGCACCAGCGCCACACATCAAGCAGGGCTGCCAAGAATTCAAGATTTGAAAGCAGCAAGCACCTAGCCAGGTAGCACACATATAGTCTGCAGAAATGGACATGAAAGCTACTCCTAACGACAAATCAGTTGCAACTGTGTAAATAAGACCCAAGAGAAGCTTGTAATAACGACAAATCAACTGCAATTGTAAATAAGGAACAAGACCAAAGAGAAGCTTGATGTAACTACTACTACTTAGCATAAATTTCCAGCGCTTACGGCACTTACATTGGTAGACGACTAATAAGCAGGTTCCAAAAGGATAGATAGATGGGTGAGCATCACTCTGTCTCCGTCAGTGGCAGCTGCATGCCCCTTTGTCAGAAATGGCATGCCTGTGCGTGTATTAACGATTTCGAATGGCTGCTAAAAATGGCTGCCTGTAGAGTGTCAAGAATTAATACAGTATAGTGACAACAAAGGAGAGGGATTTGTGCTGGCTGTCTACGTAGAGTGTATAGTGTACACTGTACAGTGACAGCTACATACTGCTCCATCGCTACAGGTAGGTGACGAATGAAAACGAGTTTGGGCGGCCAGCCCAAGGCACTGCATTGCTCGCCGTGGAATCATGATGGTTACTGAAATTGACATGAATGATGGAAACGATGGCTAGTAAGATGTGATTCAGTGGTAAGTGTCAACAACAACGGCGCTGCCTTATATATCTAGAGAGCGCAATCAAGATGTGATTCAGCTAACAGATAAGAACATCATTATCAAGAGTTTGGTAAACAAAATAAACACTTGGTAAATAATCCGTAACAGGCTTTTCAAACATAATAAGTTTGTCAAAAATGACTAAATATTCTTGGTAGACGATTTTCCAACTATGTTTTACTAGAAAATCAAACAAGCTCACTAATTAATGAAGAGCAAGTTAGTCTTTTACTCCCTCCGGTCTAAATTATAGGATATTTTGGTTTTAATTTATCAATCACGCTCATTGCTTTTTATATACCTAGAAAAACTAAAATATCTTTTAATTTGGAATAGAGAGAGTATCAGATTTCACACTCGGTGAACTCCGTAGTTCAAACTTCAAAGCACGGAGAGAATGAAGCTATATTTAGATATATGACTGAATTTCAATTTTTTAAAAAGAACTGTTTGAAGTTTTGAAAAGTGGAAACTGCTTCTTCATATTTTTTCCCTACGGAGGCAGCAGCGTCTGAGTGGTGCTCGTACGGCGCACCTGTGCGATCCGCGCGATGTGGCAGGCGTGCGTGCATTAACGCTAGCGGGACAAGAGGAGGAAAAGACACGGCGGTGCACATGCATGTCGCGATGCTTGGCGTTTCCTGGACCGGTCACCAACCATGGCGCGTGGGGCCCTGACACGTGGTCCATACGGCCCCTCGCAGCCATGCATCCACGTCCTGGGTCGCCGGCGGCAAGCGGCACTAACGACGCGCGACGGCCGGACAGCGACGGCGCACGCCCGACTGATGGATCGATCGGGCACGTATTGTTGCGATCGCGGCTCACGAAAGCGGCGGTTAAGGTACCGATCGGCCGCTCGTGGATCCGGAGACCGGAACCACAAGTAAACCTGCGATATGTGGAGACGACCGCGGCTGCAGGGCACCTCACGAGCTACGCGTCGTGCCCGCGTGTACGTACGTACACCCGGATCTGATCGTGTACGTACGTACATTTCCGATCCGCTCCTCCGGGTGCAAAAGGCTAAACCGACCATGCATACATGGCGCCATGCTCTGGCTCGACTCTCGAGCCGCATATGGGGTACTCCTACACGCATACTACATTTCCGATCTTGCCGGCCGTTGGCGTCTCGTCAGCGCGTCACGTCGTGTCGTGTACACGGCTACTACGCACGTGTCGACCTCCAGCCCGTGTGAGGTTGGTCGATGGCCACGGGCCCCGGCCCTCCACCCATTCGGTCGTTCCGATGCGGGAAACCAACCGATCCATCGCATCGCGTGGGACTTGGGCCTGTCTACGAAGGGTTCTACGAGTAGCGCCAAGACCGACCGTAGTAGGACTGGGGCCACGTTTAGATGGCAAAAAAATTGCAAAAGTAACTGTTCCAACTCCTGTAGCACTCCTGTAGCACGTTTCGTTTGTTTGTGGTAAATATTATCCTACCATGGCGTAACTAGGCTCAAAAGATTCGCCTCGTGATGTACAAACAGAACTGTGTAATTAGTTCTTTTTTTTTACATTCATTTACTGCTCCGAACATATGTCTTTTGGTGTATTTAATGTGATGTGATGGAGAAAGTTGAAAAAATAGCAAATTTTTGGCAAAAAATTTGCCATCTAAACGAGGCCTGGGTACACGGCACATGGGGCCGGCACTCCGACAGGTGGCGCGGATCTAACGGCTCGCTGTTGCTTTGTTGCATGCATGCATCGATTCCTATTGCTACCAACGCGCGCTGCTGTCCGTCTGTCCCCATGCCGGAAAGTCCAATGGCGTTGGTGTGCACCATTGCCGCTTTTGGCGCCCTCACCTGGCTCCCCGACCGACCACATCAGTGGACGATGATGGAGCGGACCACAACAATGCACTCATCTCGTGCGAGCATATTTCACCCACCGAGTGGAGTCGCAGTACATCATCATGGAAGCTGGGGCGTCGACACGTATTGTACCTATATATATAGCTCACATACGGTAGCGGACACCTTTCTTTCTCCTTTTTGTCAGACACAGTACTACCATCACGCACATGCATTGGTTCGCAGTCATGCCTTTTAGAACGTCATCCAGCTTACATTAAGGTAGGGGACGTTTTGAATTCACAGCTTCTAAAAATCCGGATAGAAAAATGTTCAAATCCTAAATTGCATCCAAACACCGGCCTTAGGCTGCACACAGTCACACAATTCAAGAAATATCATGCACTATCTTTTACTCCATTCGTCTGAGACATCGTGTTTTGATCGCTGCCTTATTCAAAAAATTTATATAACTCATAAAATACAAAAATCAGCATTAAAGTATCTCTAATGATAAATAAGTCATAACAAAATTGAAGATATTTATGAATCTTTTTTAAATAAGACGGATGGTAAAACATGATATATGGAAAACCTAAAAACGACACTCTTTTTTGGACGGAGGGAGTATGTTAGAATGCGGATTGTAGAACCTTATTCTCATATGAACATGTCATAAATTGACTCTATAGAGCTAATTGGCGATAGATCAACTAGCAGCCAAAATGCCTATATTGAATCAGTGCTTATTGTTGTGAGGCAAATTGACTATATAGCGTTGCGGACTATGCAGCTGTTGGTTTCAGCGGTTGATGAGCCAACTAATACAAAGAGAGAGAGAAAAAAAATATTATACCATCACTCATAAGTTACGCTGCTTGAGGGAAATATCATGCGTGAGTATGTATGACCTAGGAATGGCATTCACCGAAATTAAATGCAACTCGACGAGTCGACGTGTGCAACCGACGACGACGGAATTGAACGACACCTGATTCGGCGTATCCGATCCTCCTCCGACGGTGGCCCACGCACCCGTTCCGTTCGCACGGGGGCCAAGGCATGCCCAGACTGCCAAACATAACGAGACGCGTTACGTTTGCGTACGCTAGGTGCCGTGTGAGGTGTGATGCCAGCAAACGCTTCCCGTGGCGGCCGCAGCAGTCGATCACATGTTCCCCGTTCCCCACATGATGAATCACACACAATAATAATTAATTAATTGATTAATGAATAGTACTCATATACTAGTATGCTGTAGCAGCGTAGGAGTATCTATCTGCACTTGCACTGCACGCGTCCCTGTCACGCAGGTTGAGAGACGTGACGTGGCACCATCGTGTTCACAGCTTCACCTAGTTTTAAGCACGTACACATTGCGATCCAGCAGATCTCGATTCCAAATCTTACGATCAAAGGTTACTTCCCCCTTACAGAAAGTCAAACAAAACGCAAGCTACGCTGCGCATTCGCGTCGTTTGACCCGGCCGCGCCCGTGCCGTGCCGGCCTGCAGGAGCGCAGGTCAAACCCGCCAGGTGTGCGGCAATTGCCACCAGGCCGAGGCACGAAGATCCGTTGCCACTTGCCACCTCAACAGCCTCCCGGATTAATTACCGCGCCCACGCAATTGCTGACGCTACATGGCTCTTCACTTCTCATACGGAGTAGCTCTGCCCCGGTAGCTTCTCGACGCTCGACCATCCGTCGTCGTAAGTTAACTTGACGCTCATTTCCTGCGGCTTTATTGCCTGAATTACCGTAAAATCTTCTTTGCTCTAATAACTAGGCCGGCCCACAAGGTCGTGATTTAGTAATTTCCGAGTCAACAGAAGCGGTAAAACCAGCAGGAAAACCGTAGCGTACAGTACGTACTCCAGTCCAGTACGTGATACGTGGCCGTGTACGGCGTATGGTAGCGTGCTATCACTACAAGCACCCGTGACCCCGTAGGCCATAGCCGTAGACCTCACCTCACGCATGCACATCACCGAGTTTGGTACAGTACATGTACGTTCGGTCGAGACGGCCGTTCCAGTGCACCGCGCACCAAGTCTGTCCCACAATCATTTGTACTGGCACGTCTCCTCGTCCCGCCACGCGTCCCACTACGCCCAACGGCCCGCCGGCCCGCCAAGGCTGCAGCAGCCGCGAGCCGGCCGGGTCCTCGACGCCGAGGCGCGACGCGTCCACACCACACCCACCCCACCTGCGCGCAACGCAGCCGTCCACCTGTCACAACGGCCTCACGCTGACCGTACAACCGCAACACCTGCTCTATATATACCCCTCTCCCACACCCCAACGGCGCCTTCATTCATTCACCAACACACCATCATTCACAGATCACCCGTAAGAACACGACACCACATCGCAAGATCGAACGAGACTTCTGGCTGCTCCGTCCATAGCGTCGTCGATCTCCGGCCGGCATCAATCGCGGCCTCGCCGTTGGCCTACCTTGTACACATCACGCGCGCCATGGGGAACCACAAGAAGCTGCTCCAGTTCCTGCGCCCGGACCCGGCGGTGGCGGCGGCGCCGACGCCGTCGACGACCAATACCAAGTCATCATCATCAACGACAACATCATACGACTCGGACGACGACGACGACGACACCTACAACGACACCACCACCACGACGTGTTCCACCCCGACGACGACGATGAGCGCAGCGAGCACGACGGCGTCGCCGTACGCCGCGTCCCCATGGACGCAGCTCCCGGTCTCGCCCCTCTCGGCGGCGACGACGCGACGACCGCCAACAAGCACCGGACGGGGCTCCTCGGCTCGCTCGTCAAGGAAGGCGGCGGACACGTGTACTCGCTCGCCGCGGCGGGGGACCTGCTGTACACGGGCACGGACTCGCGGAACGTCCGGGTGTGGCGAGACCGGCGCGAGCTCGGCGGGTTCAAGTCCGGCAGCGGACTTGTTAAGGCTATCGTGGTCGCCGATGACGGACGCATCTACACGGGGCATCAGGACGGGAAGGTCCGCGTGTGGCGCCGCGTTTCGTCGTCGGAGAAGGGGGCGGCGGGGAAGAATACGCCGCCACCGCCGCAGCCGTGGCGGAGCATCGGCGGGTGGGGTCGTTGCCGCGGTTCCGTGACGTGGTGCGGAGCTCGTTGCGGCCGTCGCAGTACGTGCAGACGAGGCGGCGGCATAGTGGGCTGTGGATGCGACACTTTGATGCTGTGTCGGCGTTGAGCCTTGATGCAGCGGCGGGGCTCATCTACTCGGCGTCGTGGGACCGGACGTTCAAGGTGTGGCGGGTGTCGGATTCGAAGTGCCTTGAGTCGGTGTACGCACACTCCGACGCCGTCAACGCCGTCGCCGCCGTGGGCTTCGACGCGCTCGTCCTCACCGGCTCCGCCGACGGCACCGTCAAGGTGTGGCGCCGCGGGACGAAAGCTGCTACTGCTGGGAACAAGAAGAAGAAGGGCCGCCGGGATCAGGACGACGACACGTGGCACACCATGGAGCGCGTGCTGCGGGAAGGCGACAGCGCGGTGACGGCGATCGCGGTGGCCGTAGAGGCCCCCGTGGTGTACGTCGGGTCCTCGGACGGCGCCGTGTCGCATTGGCAGTGGCGGCGTCGCGGCGGCCCGACAGCACCGCCGAGGAACGGCGGCGCGCTGAGGGGACACAAGATGGCCGTGCTGTGCCTCGCCGTCGCCGGTGGACGCGTCGTCGTCAGCGGGTCCGCCGACCGGACCATCAACGTGTGGCGCCGCGAGGAGGGCGCCGACCACTCCCGCCTCGCCGTGCTCACGGGTCACACCGGGCCCGTCAAGGCGCGTCGCCATGGATGAGGAGGTGGTGGACGAGGAGGATGGCGGCGGCGAAGCACCGCGCCGGTGGGTCGTGTACAGCGGCAGCCTCGATGGGTCCGTCAAGGTGTGGCGCGTCTCCGACGACATTAACGGCGGCGGCGGCGGCGGCACACCCGAGCTGACAACGACGACGCATGCGAGCTACTGGAAGGGCTCCTCGCCTTCGCCGCTAAGGTCGTGGACGCCGTACGTACGCGGCGGCGACGACGCCGGAGCCGAGGCACATGGGCGCGGCGTGAGCGAGCGACAAATGCCTACCGAGAGTAGAACGTGGCTAACCTAACCTAACCTAGGATCTAGTGCAGTGTGACATGCATGCTTGTGTACAGCAAACACAACTGTGTAGAGTACAAAGATAATGAAAACGAGCTTATTAATTGGGGCAGTCATTTTTTTTATGTATGCATATATGCGCATGTGAGAAACTGCACAGCTTATTTATACATGTGGACGTCAGTTTCAATTTTCCTGGGTAATTAAAATGGAAATTGACCGCTGGATAGATACGTGCACATAAACAGATCAATATTAATGTCAAAGAGGTAGTGACCGTGATTGTGCTGAATATATATACTTATGCGAACTCAGCGTAGTAAAACCTGTCAATCCAGATTAACTTTTCTCGACTTGTGCAGAAGCTCATGTTTTTCTAGAGATTTGTTTAAATTTTATGGTATTGTTCACGTATGATGTGTTTGCGTATTAATACGTGAGTGCACACGTGCAGTTAAGTGGCTTGTTTTATTTATTCTAAGATTTAACTGCGTTGTTTGGATAAAATGTGTTTTGTGTGTGTTCATTGGGTGAATGCACGTGCATGAAGTTAGGTGGTGCTTGCTTCTAAGTATGAAGCAATATTCATTCATTTATCAACTGCATGCGTACGTTAAACAAGTGAGGAATCACTGTCGATATTAATTCGGATTGAAATAAACGACTTTCACTTTCAGAGAGATAGTACTAGTGTAGAATTTAACTTGTGCGGTCATGCATGCAGCACCGTACTTTGCGTGTGCCGCGTACGTGTTGATGAACGTGTGCGTCTGCGTCCTCTCTGTGCCTGTCGTACATATAAGAACGACACGACGTACGTACGTGCGAGTACCAGGGTGGTAGACACCGCCCAACCACGTATAAATGTACACGCGTGCACCGACCAACTTAACGCGACTGTGGCACCGTACGTAGGTATTCATTTCTATACGCGGATTGATTCAGTTCAGCAGCGTGAAAGAAAGTCTGAAATGAACAAGTTTTTAATACAAAAAAAAAAACATATGAAAGAAAGTCAGCAGCGCATATAACGTGTCACATGATCTAGAATATATAACGATGATACAACTATATTATGCCCCCTGTCCTGGCGCCAAAAATATATCTGCTGCTTCTGCTTCCTTAACTTGCTGACGCATCCAAATCCAAATTAAGTGTATATATATATGTATACTACGTGTAGCAGATCTTGGTTTGCCGATCACCCGACAAGACGGCAAATCTTGATTTGCCGCAATTTCTATACTACTCATAGTCTTCTGTACACACACGTACGTTACGCAGACTTGTACAAAAGATTAAGCAATAATACTCCGTGACACCATCTCGCGCAGTACACGTTGTCGTTAAAGCGAAACATTAGCACGTCGTCACGTACTAGAGCTAATGCATGATATTCTATAGTCAACGGATGCGTTTACATATATGGTTATTTTGGTGTAAGAGCCACACGTTACTATGTTATTAGTACATTTACATGTTGCCACGGTGTTTGATCTTCCTGTGTTTCCACTAACAATGTACCTCTACCTTGGTTATTAGAGGGCATGTTTACTTTGCTAGGTTTGTTGTGTCAGAGGTTTACTTTGCTATGTCATCAGAGGTCTTGCTCTATATGGTTTGTTGTGCATGTGTCCAACAACCGATTGAACCATCACCTCGATCGATCCCAGAAAACATATGATGATCATCTTAAGTTTAATTAACTATATATAAGAAAGATAATACACGTATTCATGAAACCACAAATAGTATATTATTTTATTATTTATATTGGTATATTGAATATACTCATTTTGTGTCTATGTAATGTGTGTTTTTCCTATAAGTTTATTCAAAACTTAAAATAGTTTGAGTTAGAAATTGATTTAATTTGGAACGGGGAGGTGCATGACACGGCACCATGGCAGATGACGAAGTCCATCCAATTCCTATATCATCTTGCAATGCGCATGATGCCACCTATATGATGCAGATGACATACAACAAGAAAATCTTGCGGCTAGCAGCCTAGCAGGCGCACCAGCACCACACACCAGACAGGGATCCAAAGAATTCAAGACCTGAAAGCAAGCACCTAGCCAGGTAGTAGCACACATAAACTGTAATAGTCTGCAAAAATGGACATGAAAGCTACTCCAAACGACTAATCAGCTGCAACTGTAAATAAGGCCCAAGAGAAGCATGTTGTAACTACCACTAGTTTGCACAAATTTCCAAGGCTTACGACACTTTATTCATTGATAGATGACTAATCAGCTGGTTCCAAAAGGATAGACGATAGATATAGGTAAGCACCGTTCTGTCTCCATCAGTGGCAGCTAATACCCCCTTAGCTTTGTGATCAGAAATGGCATGCATGTGCGTGCGTTGACAGTTTCAGATGGCTGCTGAAAATGGCTGCCGGTAGTGTCAAGATAGAGTAATGCTGGCCGGCTATCAAAGTGTCAAGAATACTGTAGAGCAATTAACAGTGGAGAGGGATTTGTGACAGCTACTGCACCATTGCTACAGGTAGGTTACGAAAACAAGTTTGGGCGGCCAGCCCAATGCAAGCTAGACATTGCATTGCTCGCCGTGTGGATTTGGTGATTACTGAAATTGACTTGAATGATATGGAACGATCTCTAGTACTACAGTATATTATATCCGTGCAGTGGTAATTGTCAGCAACAACGGCGCTGCCTTATCTAGAGCGCAAGCAAGATGTGATTCGGCTAACAGATAACAGCATCTGTCTTCAAGAGCTTTTTAAAGAAAGTCCTCAATATTTTTTAAAAACAAAAATACAGGCTCCCAACGTTTCTGTACACACTTGTTAAAATAAACACTTGGTAAATCTCTTTTTTTCGACTCACAAATATGTGCATGTAAGAGCGTCCCCAACAATTTGACAAATTTTGTTTCCCAAATCATGTTGTTTGCCAACTCTCAAAATAATATGGGGAGAAAAAAAAAAAAAGCTCATCTCCGTGAGTTTGACATAATTCACTTCGTAAAATCAAACCATATTTTCATCGGGAACCCTAGACTTCGCACAAATCTACTAGGTTCATAAAAGTAAATCACATGTCTCATGGCATTATGCAGAGTGAAAAAAGTTTATGCCTCGTGACTTAGTCCTTCTTCAGAATGGTGGGAAACGATGACGGGACGTAGGGGGCCACCCAACTCCAGCGAGCTAATGGCCAGGGACGGCGAGGAAGAGCGTCATTGGCCCTACCAAGGCTGACCATGGGGTTGTTGTCTCCATCTCCATCGTGTGAAGCTCCCGATCGAGCAGCCCGTGCCTGCTGGCGATGGCGCCGCTGGTGTCGGTTGTGACACCCCGACCTAGGGATTAATAAGATCGATAGAATACTCATACCAACAAGTTGCAACTTCTCTTCCGTAGCCTAATGGCAAAGAACTCTAAAGTTGTGTTGGTTAGTGAGGACAATCTTGACTCTTAGAGAGTTGCTAGTTGTAGGTGGGCTTGGGTGGGACGTTACATCGATGGTGTTTGCCCGGGCACGCCCAGGCCCACTTCACGTCCAACACGTTGCGCCCAAGCCCACTTTGCATCCAGCACGCCGGAGATGTTTGACGCATGAAGATGACACGCGAGTGTCACGTGCCAAATCCATTGGCCCGTGGGTGGCGCCGGGGCGGTCGTTGACGCCCTAGCGCAGGTCGTTGTTGCGGGAAGAAGGGCGGCGGCGTGGGCGCGCAGCATGGCGGCGCCGACGGGCAGCGGTGGCGTGCGGCAGCGGCGGCGGCCTTGGGCAGCTTGAGGGCGAGGAAGACCGGAGCTTAGGGTTAAACCCTATTTTATTTTATTTCTTTCTTGATCTCAAAAGGATACATCTCCCCTTATATTTATAGGGAGGACTCAACTTGACTCGCAAGCAATCCGAATCTTCCTAATTTGACTAAACTTAACCCCTAAGTAATGACGATAACGAGGACGATGGCGGCGGCCACGCTGGGCGGCGCGCCCCTCCTGGGCCTGGCTGGCCCATGTCAAAGTGTGTGACATTACTCCCCCCTTTTTCGAAAGCAGCGCGTCGTCCTCGCTGCGGCTTTGATCGTTCGTCGATGTCGCTCGGGGAAAGAGATCTTGTTGGAGTCGTGGTGGTGGCCATGGTTGTCGCCTCGAGGTAGCCCCATGCTATAGCTAGTGTTGGGGGCTTGCACAAGGCTGTAGCAATGGGCCGATGTTGGAGTCGATGTTGGAGTCGATGTTGACGGCCATGTCGATGTCGCGGAGAACGGCGACGGTTAGGTGCTGCTCCAGGAAGTCGATGTGCTGCAGCTTGGTGGTAGACGTGCTCATCGCTTGGGGCGCTCGTGATCACTTTGGCATGGGCGCTGGCGTGGTTGGCGTGACATTGTCGGCGCCGCGTCGGACAAGATCGCCACGAGCTGCGACGTTGCTGCTAGCGATGTCGTCGAGTTGGTGTTGTTGTTGTCGTCGCCGGCATCTTCATCATTGAGGAGGTAGTAGTTGTTCCCGAGGAGGACGAGGTCGCCGTTGTGCTTCATGCCGGTGAGGGTGTCTCGCGTGAGGATGGCGCAGCGGGTGGACCGGAAGGCCGGGCCGTACCTCGTGTTGATGTAGTCGGAGATCGCAGCCATGTCGGAGTCGCCCCGGATCTGAGCGCGGAGGGCCTCCATGATCAACTCCCCGGTAGGACGGGAGCGGGGTGGCGTCGTCTTCTGCGGCCATGGACCTCCACAGTTTGAGGATCTTGTGGTCTCGGAATACCAATCTGTCACGTGCCAAATCCATTGGCCCGTGGGTGGCGCCGGGCGGTCGTTGACGCCCTAGCGCAGGTCGTTGTGGGTGGGGAAGAAGGGCGGCGTGGGCGCGCAGCATGGCGGCGCCGCGGGCAGCGGTGGCGTGCGGCAGCGGCGGCGGCGCGCGGGCAGCTTGAGGGCGAGGAAGACCGGAGCTTAGGGTTAAACCCTATTTTATTTTATTTCTTTCTTGATCTCAAAAGGATACATCTCCCCTTATATTTATAGGGAGGACTCAACTTGACTCGCAAGCAATCCAGAATCTTCCTAATTTGACTAAACTTAACCCCTAAGTAATGACGATAACGAGGACGATAGCGGCGGCCACGCTGGGCGGCGCGCCCCTCCTGGGCCTGGCTGGCCCATGTCAAAGTGTGTGACATTACTCCCCCCTTTTTCGAGCAGCGCGTCCTCGCGCTGCAGCTTTGATCGTTCGTCGATGTCGCTCGGGGAAAGAGATACTGTTGGAGTCGTGGTGGTGGCCATGGTTGTCGCCCGAGGTAGCCCCATGCTATAGCTAGTGTTGGGGGCTTGCACAAGGCTGTAGCAATGGGCCGATGTTGGAGTCGATGTTGAGTCGATGTTGACGGCCATGTCGATGTCGCGGAGAACGGCGACGGTTAGGTGCTGCTCCAGGAAGTCGATGTGCTGCAGCTTGGTGGTAGACGTGCTCATCGCTTGGGGCGCTCGTGATCACTTTGGCATGGGCGCCTGGCGTCGTTGGCGTGACATTGTCGGCGCGCACGTCGGACAGCATCGCCACGAGCTGCGACGTTGCTGCTAGCGTGTCGTCGAGGTTGGTGTTGTTGTTGTCGTCGTCGGCATCTTCATCATTGAGGAGGTAGTAGTTGTTCCCGAGGAGGACGAGGTCGCCGTTGTGCTTCATGCCGGTGAGGGTGTCTGTGAGGATGGCGCAGTGGTGGACCGGAAGGCTGGAGCCGTACCTCGTGTTGATGTAGTCGGAGATCGCAGCCTTGTCGGAGTCGTCCTCCGGATCTGAGCGCGCGGAGGGCCTCCATGATCAACTCCCCGGGTAGGGCGGGAGCGGGTGGCGGCGTCGTCTTCTCGCGGCCATGGACCTCCACGCTTTGAGGATCTTGTGGTCTCTGAATACCAATCTGTCACGTGCCAAATCCATTGGCCCGTGGGTGGCGCCGGGCGGTCGTTGACGCCCTAGCGCAGGTCGTTGTTATGGGCAAGAAGGGCGGCGGCGTGGGCGCGCAGCATGGCGGCGCGCACGGGGTAGCGGTGGCGCGCGGCGGCGGCGGCGGCGCGCTGGTAGCTTGAGGACGAGGAAGACCGGAGCTTAGGGTTAAACCCTATTTTATTTTATTTCTTTCTTGATCTCAAAAGGATATATCTCCCCTTATATTTATAGGGAGGACTCAACTTGACTCGCAAGCAATCCGAATCTTCCTAATTTGACTAAACATAACCCCTAAGTAATGACGATAACGCAGGACGATGACGGCGGCCACGCTGGGCGGCGCGCCCCTCGTGGGCCTGGCTGGCCCATGTCACGGTGTGTGACAGCGAGTATGGCTTCCACGGCCGGTTGAGGTACGTCTCCATGCCTGGCTTCGCGTGAGCGAGATCGTTGTCAGTCGCCACAGCAAGCCTGGAAGCAGGTGAGCGTGGATTCCCACCCAGCCAGAAAATTTGCCCTTAGGGGCACATGCCCCCAAGCGCACCAAGATGCTAGGGCACTCGCATCTTTCTCTTTTCTTGTGTCTCTCTTCTTTTGCTTTCTATATCCCCTGTAGCCTCTTCCCTTGCTTCGGTTTGTTCAGCAAAAACATTTGTGATTTCTTCATTGTTTGTAGCTTCTACATCCCTTGGCCTGGAAACCTTTAATCAAACTTGAGATTTTTCTAGTAAACGCAATGCAGGCTTTTCAAAAATAATAATTGTGTCCAAAATGACTAAACATATAATTGGTAACCGGTTTTTAATAAACTATGTTTTACTAGAAAAGCAAGCAAGCTAAGTGACTAACGTAGAGCAGAATAACCTTTTACTCCCTTCATTTCATAATATAAAACATTTTGGCTTTAGTTTGTCGATCACTGTTTTCATATATCTAGAAAAACTAAAAAGGTCTTGTAACCTGGAGCGAAGTGAGTACCGGAGCTGTGGAAGGTCTCGGCACCCCAGCGGGTTAAGTTTTTCTTCTGGCTTGTTTTGCACGGCAGGTGTTGGACAACGGACAGGGAGATTCAAACATGGGCTTCAAGAATCCAACCTTTGTGTCATGTGTGACCAGGGAGCCGGAGACTTTGGATCACATCTTGCTTGGTTGCAGTTACAACAGGGGAGGTGTGGCACGTTTGCTTGCTGAGCTTGAACTTGCATAATGATGTCATCCTGCAACAAGATCGGGCTATCCAATGGTGGCTACAAATGAGGAAGCGGATCCCAAAGCCGATTCGGCAAGGTTTCGATTCTCTCTTCCTGTTAGTTGGATGGAGACTATGGAAGGAACGAAACTCAAGAACTTTTGGTGGAAACGCTAGAACGGCGACGGAGTTGGCTAACGACATCAAAGCGGAGGGCAACGCGTGGTGTGCGGCGGGCTTTAACCGCCTGGAGGCTCTTCGGCAACGTGTGCGTTGAGTGCTTGTTTACTTTAGTAGCACTGCATTGAAAATGTAATCTCCTATTCTGTATCCAGTAGATGGTAGGTTTGGTTGGTAACCTGGGTTACCTAGCCCTCCCGGTTTGTAATTCTCTCGAGACTTTGTTTTATGTTTCCACTGCTTAATGAAAAACGCGCCCGAATGCGTGGTCTCGAAAAAAAAAAAGTGAGTACCGGATCTCTCATTTGGATGCATGGTGCTCTGTTTGTAAACGGAGAGAAGTTATATTGAGAATTGAATTTTTGAAAGGTGGAATTTGTTTCTTTTCTTCCCTACGGAGAGGGAGCAGTGTCTGAGACTCTGCGTGGTGCTCGTACGGCGTCCACTTGTGCGATCGGCGACGTGGCATGCGAGTGTTCAGGTGCAAAGCCTGGCCCACCCAAATTAACGCGAACACGGGAGCGGGAGAAAAAGACACAGCAAAAGCGATGCTTGTTCGCCTTTCCTGATACAGTACGTATCAGGACATGCACGCCGGCCCGTGGGGCCAGAGCCGGGGGCCGTACGTCGTCGTCGTCGCGAGTCGCCGGCCGTTGCCTGATCCTGATGCGTACGTGTGCGGTGCCAATGACAACGGCATCGATCGACCGCGCGGCCGGCCCAGCCTTGCATCAACGTCCGTCCGGTTTCTGCCCGAGTTCACCGCGCCGGCGAGCGGCACGCACAACGACGACGACGCGCGACAGCGACGGCGGACGGCACACACAGACACAGATGATCCGGATATATGCTCATGCCGTCATGCATGGACGAATGGCCGGGTCTGTGTCTGTCTCGATCTCTCCCGGTCAGAAGCCGCCGTAAAGGTACCGATCGGTTGCGCCGGCGGACGCCCGCCCGCCGCACGCACTGTAGCATCCGCCGCCGCCCCGGCTCTGCTCCAAGAGCGCGCGTACGTACGCCGCTGGTGGATCTGGAGACCTGAGGAGCCACTCGAAACCTGCGATCTGTGGAGACGACCGCGGCAGGGCACCGTCTCCGGTTTGGAGCACTGCCGGGAGAGATCGAGACAGATGGCGCATAGCTAACGGCTCGCAGTTGCATGCACGCATGAATCGCTCGATTGCCAACGCGATCTACTTTGTCGATCCCCATGCCGGAAAGTCCCAAATGGGTTTGCCGTGCATCACTGCCTGCCGCTTTTGCGCCTGGGGTCACCGACCAGATCGATGATAGAATAGATTGTGAATGGGTGATGGCTCGGCGCACCCATGCATGGAGAGGCATCGACGATCATGGACCGGCCGGACCACCACGGTGCAATGCACTCTCGTCTCGTGCGTGCATTTCACCCACCGAGTGGAGTTGGAGTACATCAGGGAAGCTAGCTCGATCGACACGTACGCCCGTGGCGCGCAGGAGACGTCGTACACGCACTAGCTGCTGTACGTAGCTCACGGAGGCGGACATCTCAGTGTGCCTTTTGTGTCTCATGAAGCATGAAACAACACCTTTAATTTCTTTTCTACTTTTTGGCACACACATTACTTACTGTCACGCACATGCTTGGTTCATGCCTTCTAGAACCTTTCTCCCCTCAAATAAGGCAGACACATTACTTACCGAGGCACGCAGACCCGCGCTGCCACCTGCCACCGCCAGAGCTAGCTTCAATTAATTCACACACGCCCACTGGATTAGTTAATCACAATTTTTGTCAACTCACTCACTGTTTCTCGAGGAAAGGAAGTTGTCACACACTAACTCATGTGGATAAGTTATCAAGAAGAGTTTAAGGTCAGTTTCAATGGAGGTTTCATAGACGTTTCATGCACATTAAATATGGCGCCACATCAGCAAAAGTCCACTTTTTGCATGAAACTCGAGGAGAGAGAAAGGGAAGAGTTTCATCTTGGTGAAACTCTCTTGGCACGAATACCAACTATCTTTAAGTCATGAAATTAAATGCCTATGAAACCACAAGATGAAACTCTCCATTGAGAGTAGGGATTGCATCCAAGTTTCATTTCATTTTATATGACATGACATTCTTGGAAACAACGAAATGAAACTCACCATTGAGACTGGCCTAACAAATTGGAAACTAATACAAGATGACAGACGGAAAAAAATAGAAACCCGAAGGCGTGGGAAACCGTCCATAGTAAAGAAAATTGTTCACTCCATCGTCAGAGCACATATATGATATGATGCAACTAACTGGAGAGTATGATCTACTGGTACAATACAACAATACATATATAAATATACGATGCCTCCTGTCCTGGCGCCAAAAATATCTGCTGCTTCCTTGGTGACGCATCCAAAATAATCAGAGATATACTACGTGTAGTGTACCAGATAGATAAACGTACGTACGTACAAATTAAATTTTGCAAATGCACGACGTCTGCACACACACCACATGGCACATTCATGTACATATATATACTCGACACACTATATGACGTGTGGAGTAGCATTAGAGTACGTAGTTTTTTTAGTATAAAAAGAGTATACGTAGTAGGATTTGGATCTGCTTGAGTGGCTCATTTTGTTTATTGCCGAAGTTGTCACCGGTGATCGATCGATCACTTAATAGCTAGCTAGCTTGTTACCCCGACAGGACGGCAAATCTCGCTTTGCCGCCATTTCTATACTACTGTCATCTCAATCTTTTTGTACACGTATTACGTAGGATCGATGACGGATCTGCATCATGAGCTAGAGGAACGACACGAACCCTGCACAATGGATTATTAAGCAATATAGTAATCCTCTCCTTACGTGCAGGAAGCAGGGATGACACCATCTCGCAATACACGTTGTCAAAGCCAAGACATCGTGTTGGCACATCGGCACTAGCTACTGATCTTAATTTATATATACAGCCAACGGGATGCGTTAATTTGGTGCATGTAGCTAGGCCACACGTTACTCTTCTGTTATTAGTACACTTACATGTTGTCACCGACTCACAGTGTTTGATGTTCTTGTTTCACCTAACAATGTATCTAGCTAGAAACTACTATATACCTCCACGTTGTTTATGCAGGCAGAGACTCTCAGAGATCTTGCTCTATACTCCCTCTGAGAGATGGCATTAGAAGTCGTTTTGGACAAGGTTTGGGTCAAACATCGGAAATATAAATCATTAATAACTTTTAAGTTGTTGAGTTTGTAAATGTAAAAATTATATGAGTAGATTTATTTTAAAAAATACTTTGATAAAAGTATACATATACCACATCTCCATAAATATTTTTTATAATAATAAGAGGTCAAAGTTGTGTTTTGGAGACCGTGTCGCTATCCTAAACGACTTCTACTACCATCCCGAAGGAGTTTATGGTTTGTTGTGTCATCCAACCAACTAAACCGTCACCTCTATTTGCTCGATACGGTTCAATTACATCGAAAATATATGACGCGTAAGCATGCATATAAAACAACTGTATATAAGCATGCATGTAACTAGCTAGTATCTATGGCACAAAATAAGTATATTACAAAATATATTTTCTTCATATCGAATGATACTAATTAATTTGGTGTCATAGACATTAGTTTTTCCTGTACATTTAGTTAAACTCAAAATAGTTTGATTTAAAACAACTGTAGAAGGCTGATTTAAATTGGGACGGGGAGGCAGAGTGTGCATGACGGCACCACATAGGGCAGATGGCGAGATCCATTCAATTCCCATATCATCTTGCAATGTGCATGACGCCCACCTATATGATGCAGATGGCACACAACAAGAAAATCTTGCAGCTAGCAGCAGGTGCACCAGCGCCACACATCATGCAGGGCTACCAATAATTCAAGACCTGAAAGCAGCAAAGCACCTAGCCAAGTACTAAATCCGTTCCAAATTGTAGTTGTTTGACTTTTTCAACCTAAAGTTTGACCATTCGCCTTATTCAAAAAATTATACAAAATATCATTTCTTTTGTTGTGGCATGCTTTATTAACAAAAAGTCCTTAAGAATGACTTGAATTTGACTGTGTTTGCACAACTTTTTTAGATAAGACGAGTGGTGAAACTTGAGATTGAAAAAAGTCAAACGACCTACAATTTGGAACAGAGGGAGTAGCACACATATAGTCTGCAAAAATGGACATGAAAGCTACTCCTAACGACAAATCAGCTGCAACTGTGTAAATAGGGAACAAGACCAAGAGAAGCTTGATGTAACTATTACTAGTTAGCACAAATTTCCAGTGCTTACGGCACTTTAAACATTGGTAGACGACTAATAAGCAGGTTCCAAAAGGATATACTGACAGATGGGTGAGCAGCAATCTGTCTCGGTCAGTGGTAGCTGCATGCCCCTAATTTGTCAGCAATGGCCTGCATGTGCGTGCATTGACAGTTTCGGATGGCTGCTGAAAAAAGGCTGCCTGTAGAGTGTCAAGAATACTGTATAGTGACAACAAAGGAGAGGGGATTTGTGCTGGCTGTCTACGTAGAATGTATAGTGTACACTGTACAGTGACAGCTACATACTGCTCCATCGCTACAGGTAGGTGACGAATGACAACGAGTTTGGGCGGCCAGCCCAAGGCACGGCATTGCTCGCCGTGGATTCATGATGGTAACTGAAATTGACATGAATGATGGAACGATGGCTAGTACTCTGTAACATCCTAGATGTTAATGACCAATTAAAATTTTGATCATGTCATCATATGCATTGTATTAGTGAACCTTGATGTGCATTAATTAAAATAAGTTTATTTATTTAGAAATTGTATGTGCTTTAGGGTTTGGAGTGATTTTATTTTGATCACATGTATTTTGATCCTAATGATGTGTTTGGTCCTAAGATGAGTATGGATTGAATGTTTTTATATTTATTTATTGATGGTTTGGAATTGTTTTGAATTCAAGTTGATTTGGATCTCGAAAACCCTAGTTTCAAACCCCGGTTTTACCCTTTCCGTTATTTCAAATTCCATGCAAAATTTGACAAAACTTTCAAAAGCTAGTTTGAAGATCTTGTTTTGTTGTACAAAAGAGGTTTATAAAGTTTTTGAAGTTTTTATATAAATTTAAAAGTAATTTTGAATTCAAATTTCTTCCTTTTGACCCCATTTCAAAAAGTCATGCTTCGAGACCGAATTTGAAATTGTTCCTTTTATGAAATGTGTAGAGCATGAAAAGTTGAGAAAAGTTTGTTCTTGGAGATTTTTGAGTTCAGTTCAAGTTTTGGGAGGATTTGACCAATTTCGTAAAGCTAGGGTTTAGGTGCTACAAAGACGAGGGGGAAAGCGAGTTGCCACGCTACCGCTTGTCGCCGGCGAGCTTCGATCCGCCGGGCGCGTCGAGGCTGCCGGCAAATGGTTCATGGTGGCATGGAGAGTCCTTGCGTGTCCTCGTCCGCTTCATCCCTATCCCCGGCAAGAGGAGGGCCCGACGGCATCCCTATCCATTCTCCCGTCCATATCCTCACCGCCCGGCCGCCTCTCTTCTCTCTCAAATTCGCCAGTACTCGGTCCGTGTCTCGCCACTCCACCTCGCCACAAGCCTCGCCTCGTCCTTACGCCGTTTGAGCCCGCTCTCGCACCCTCTCACCGCCTGAGCTACCCGCGCTTGCCATCTTCTTCGGGGCCGGCGAGGCGCGCGCCGCCAAGCCGCGTCGTCCGCTGCTCCGGTGAGCTTTGGGGACAACCATCTTACCATTTAGCATCACCTTGATGTCCCTGAGCATGGTCGGCTCGACCGTTTTTGCGACGCCCCTAGAAACGTCGGAACGCCGTTGCCACCGCCGGAGAGCGCCGCCGCAGCCGCTGTCACCGCCGACAACCCACCTCCACTCGGTCCTAGCCTCAACGGACGTGAGCACCATGCTCGGGGTGAGCCGGATCATGCCAGCGTCACCCGCTTTCCATTTCATGCACGAAGCCGCGGCCGGGCAACGCCCGGCGAGCTCAGCTCGTTCGCAGCCGCGCGGCGTGGCCGTGCTTTGCGGGGACCGTTTCGGGATCGATTAAGTTAGGGATTTTGGTCGCCCGTGCTTCGCGAACCTGTTGCTGCCCTCGCTTTAGCGGGGGAAAGCCCCGCTTAGCCACATTCGCCGCGCCGCCGCCGCCGCCGCGGGTTTGCTCGCTTTCGGGAGTGGCCGGGGACCCGAGCAAACGGGAATAGGAAAATTTTCGGGGGATCCCTCTCGCGAACTCCATGACTCATTAGAATAGTTCTTTACGTAGAAATGTAAATATCAAAGAGAACGAGGACCTTTTTACAAGAAAGCCGTGGGCAACACTGGCAAAGCCATCTTTGGGCCTACCGCTTCTTCCCATTTGGGCCACACAAGCGCTTGGGCTTGGGCGCATGCTGAAGTTGGGCCAAAAGCCATCCCAGGCCTTTTCTTTTAAAAATAAATGTTTTTCATTTGTTTTATATGTGAATAATGTTGTTTCTTTCAAATTTCATAGGAATTCGAAAATAGCTTCAACAATTCTCAAACTTTTTGTAGAGCCTTCCTATGAGTATGTGTATCCATGAAAATTGTGAAACTTGAGTTTTGAATAGTTCTTGCATGATTTAAAAATACATTATTTAATTGAAAAATGCATCTTCCATGATTTTTAGAAAATAAAATATTTATTCAAAATTCATGAAAATTTATTTGGTGCTATTTTATGCTATGTTCTACTTGTATGAAAAGTTTGGAGTCATTTTGAGAAAGTTAATTTATTTATTATTCTATGTTTTATTTGTTTTATTAGAAAAGGTTAAGTGTTTAGAGGATAATGATTTAGGTTTGATGTGTGATTTGGGATTGTTTTGTGAATCTTGGATCATACCACAATCAAATGGTCCTTGAGAACTCCTTAGGCAATGGTGATGATATCTTAAAGTAGTTTAATAAGTTGGTTTTGTTAGGTTGCAACTTTATCGTGAAGGAAAGTTGTACTCAAGTTGTTTGTTGTTTCATGCATTCATCGAGCATCATGTTTACCATTCCATCATGCTAAGTCATGCATCATTATCTACGTGTAGAGCATACGAGTGAGTCGGATCGTGTTGAAGAATCTTTGGAGAAGGTGTTGATGTGGTTTACGATGACCAAGCTTTAGAGAAGGTATATCCACCGTGAGGTGTCGATATCAAGTGTGACTTTGGTGATCCAACTTCGAATCTGACTTTTCCCCGTAATACGGCAAGCCCCTGGATGCATTCAAACCCTTCCTTGATGTTTTAAAAGCTTTATATCACTTATGTTTATGATATGTTGCATTAAGTAATTAGGAGTTGAGTAATAACCTAATTGCTTTGCACTATCATCCTTGATTATTGTAATACCACCCTTGTTAACCCGTTTTTATTTCGAAAATGCTTAGTGATGCTTAGCCTTGCTTTATTAGTTAAGCTATTTTATCAAAATGTTTTATTTGAGAAGATGGTATTTTTTTTTTTTTTGGGAAGAAAGAGATGTAGTGATGAATTTGAGATCGGACGGGGGCGTAGGTTGAAAGCCTAAGGATACCTAGCTGTGCTTGTCCCCGTTGGTCGCTTTAAGGACCGGGCCCGCTGTTTGGCCCGAGTGAAATCGGGACGCTTTTGAACGCATATTGTGCCCGGTGACCTTTTTGGTCAATGGCACGCCCGATCGGGTAATCACCCCGGTCGGTCGACCCTAACTAGCCACATACTCCGTAAGCCGGATCTCGGTGGAGCCAAATCGGAATGGCAACCACGCGACCGGAGTGGAGAGATGGCGGGAGTAGCGTGTACCCACCCTATCGGGTCAAACCGTCATTAGAACGGGGTAGGGAGGTGGAGTATCGCGCTCTCGGTGGCGCAGCCTCGCTTCCCGCTTTTAGACAAATCTGAAAGAAGGTTGATATATGCAAGCTTAAGTGCTACATATGTCGTGGTGGTTAGGGATCCCAGTGGGATTATAATCGGTTCATGAATCGCCGTTGCTTCTCGGAGAAGGAGACCCGATTCCCCCGACCTTCATCGTAGTAAATGATGGAATATGTTTTCGAGGAAAGAGAGTTGGAATGAGAAAAATATGTTTGCTCTAGAATAGGATAACCTAGAGTATATGAGCTACTAATCCGAATTAAAAATATTGAAAGTAAGGATTCACTTATAGTAGTTTTTTACAGAAAAGAGTTCTTGATTCTTGCTAAAGCCTTACCTTGACTCCTAAGACCAAAGCATTTCTCGAGTCTTCTCCTCTTTCTTTGTCGGGTAAGTCTTGTTGAGTACTCCCCGCACTCGGGGTTCTTTTGACCCTTGCTGCGTGTGTTGACTCGTCTTTGTTAACCAAGGTTATGTCTGCGGGCACGACATGATCCGTTGTCTTCTAGTCTACTTTCGGCTTCCACAAATTAATTAAGTTAAGTTTACTCAAATATAACTTACTCACATTTTGTAAAATTAATGTTATTATTCTTCCGCACTCGATCTATATTTTTTTGTAACAAATGTTGTAATGTTGTAGTTACTCCTTTGTTGATCCCGGTATGAGTTATCAACATGGCTTCTTAAGTTATCGGGTGTATCTGCACACACCGCCGTAGGTCTTTGGGACAATGACAAAAGTGCGTGGGCCCGTAATTAGGAGGTTCTCACATATACTCTGCATTAATTATATCCCGAGCAGTGGTAATTGTCAACACCAACGGCCGGCGCTGACTTATCTAGAGATGCAAAAAATCAAGATGTGATTCAGCTAATAGATAAGAGCATCATTATCTCAAGAGCTTGGTAAATAAAATAAACAGTTGGTAAATCTGTAGCATGCTTTTTTAAACACAATAAGTTTGTCAGAAAATGACTCAATATAATTATTAGTAGACGATTTTCCAACTATGTTTTACTAGAAAATCAAGCAAGCTAACTAATTAATGAAGAGCAAGTTAGTCTTTTATTCCCTCCATTCCAAATTATAAGATATTTTGGTTTTAATTTATCAATCACTGGCTCATTGTTTTTTATATATGTAGAAAAGCTAAAACATGTTTTAATTTGAAACAGAGAAAGAGTACCGGATTTCACACTCTCGGTGAACTCCGTAGTTCAAAGCGCGGAGAGAATGAAGCTATATTTAGATATGTCTGAATTTTATTTATTTTTTAAAAAACTGTTTGAAGTTTTGAAAAGTGGAAATTGCTTCTTTTTTTTTTTCCCCTACGGAGGCAGCAGTGGTGCTCGTACGGCGCACTTGTGCGATCCGCGCGTCGTGGCAGGGCGTGTGTGTGCATTAACGCTAGCGGGACAAGAGGAGGAAAAAGACACAGCGGTGCACATGTATGTCGCGATGCTTGGCCTGCCTTTCCTGGACCGGTCACCAACCACGGCGCGTGGGGCCCTGACCCGTGGTCCCTACGGCCCCTCGCGCAGCATCTAGCGCATGCAGCCATGCTTCCACGTCCTGGGTCGCGCTCGCTTCGCCGGCGGCGAGCGGCACGAACGACGCGCGAGGGCCGGACAGGGTGCAAAAGGGTAATAAACCGACCGTGCATGCATGGCGCCATGCACGCCACACCCCATCGACCCCCGGCCGTGCTCCGCACCGCACCGGAGGCGGGGCCGCGCGGCCCGTCTCGACGCTCGAGCGGCAGATGGGGTACACGCGCGCGTCTTGCCGGCCGTTGGCGTCTCGTCAGCGCGTCACGTCGTGTCGTGCACCCGGCTACTACGCACGTACCTGCACGTGTCGACCTCCGGCCCGTGCACACGGCACATGGGGGCCGGCACTGACAGGTGGCGCGGATCTAACGGCTCGCTGTTGCATGTTGCATGCATGCATCGATTCCTACTGCTACCAACGCGCGCTGCTGTCTGTCCCCATGCCGGAACGGAAAGTCCAATGGCGTTGGTGTGCATCATTGCCGCTTTTGGCGCCCTCACCTCACCTGGCTCCCCGACCGACCACATCAGTGGACGATGATGGAGCGGACCACAACAATGCACTCATCTCGTGCGCGCACCGAGTGGAGTCGCAGTACATCATCATGGAAGCTCGGCCGTCGACACGTGGAGTACCTATATACTAGCTCACGTACGGTAGCGGACACCTTTCTTTCTCCTTTTTGTACTACCATCACGCACATGCATTGGTTCGTAGTGATGCCTTCTAACGTCATCCAGCTTACATTAAGGTAGCGTTTTGAATTCATAGCTTCTAAAATCCGGATACAAAAATGTTCAAATCCTAAATTTCATCCAAACACCGGCCTTAGGCAGCACACAGTCACAAAATTCAAGAAATACCAT
The DNA here is from genome assembly GCA_015847255.1 of Hyparrhenia diplandra. Lineage (NCBI taxonomy): Eukaryota > Viridiplantae > Streptophyta > Magnoliopsida > Poales > Poaceae > Hyparrhenia > Hyparrhenia diplandra. The sequence goes on along the minus strand of JADLZK010002896.1, from coordinate 125,786 downwards.
GCAAACTAGTGTCGTTTTTATTTTCGTACATCGTATTTGACCGCTTCGCCTTATTCACAAATTTTGTGTAACTCATAAAATAGATAAATGAGCATTAAAGTATATATACTACGATAAATAAGTCATAACAAAATCAAAGATATTTATAAATATTTTTTTTGGAATAAAGACGGATGGTTAAACATTATGTATGAAAAAAACTAAAACGATACTCTTTTTAAGACGGAGGGACTACGCTAGAATGCGGATTGTACAACCTTCTTCTCATATAAACATGTCATAAATTGACTCTATAGAGCTAATTGGCGATAGATCGATCGACTAGCAGCCAAAATGCCTATATTGAATCCGTGCTTATTGTTGTGAGGCAAATTGACTATATAGCGTTGCGGACTATTGGTTTCAGCGGCTGATGAGCCAACTGATACAAAGAGAAAAAAAATATCATACCATCACTCATAATTTAGGCTGCTTGAGGGAAACCGGTGTGAGTATGTACCTGACGTACGTAGGCATGGCATGCACCGAAATTAAATGCAACTCGACGAGTCGGCGTGTGCAACCGACGACGACGACGGAATTGAACGACACCCGATTCGACGTATCGGATCCTCCTCCGACGGTGGCACACGCACCCGTTCCGTTCGCACGGGCGGCAAGGCATTCCCAGACTGCCAAACATATCGAGACGCGTTACGTTTGCGTACGCTAGCTGCCGTGTGATGAGGTGTGATGCCAGCAGCTAGCGTGTCCCGTGGCGGGGCGGCAGCACGAGTCACATGTGTTTTCCGTTCCCCACATGATGAATCACGGACAATACTAATTAATTTATTAATAGTACTCATATACTCCCTCCGTCCCCTAAAAAGAATGTCGCCGTGAGATGCGTGTATAAGTTTTCACTCAATTTGTAAAAATACGCAACATTTAAATCTTCAAATAAATTTGTTAAAAAAACTAGACTTAAATATCTTTCCGATGATGCTAGTTACTTAAAGATAAATATTTATATATTTTAATATATAATTGTCAACATTTATTTCTCGGAAAACGTAAATGACAATCTTTTAGAGACAGAAGGAGTATCGATTTCCACTTGCATTGCACGCGTCCCTGTCACGCACAGGTTGAGGGACGTGTCGTGGCACCATCGTCTTCACAGCCTCACGTAATTTTAAGCACACATTGCGATCGAGCAGATCTACTACGATCCAAGGTTACTTCCCGTTACAGAAAGTCAAACAAAATGCAAGTTGCGCTGCGCATTCGTGTTTGACCCGGCCGCGCCCGTGCCGGCCTGCCGCCGTCGTGCAGAAGCGCAGGTCAAACCCGCCAGGTGTGCGCCACTATGCCAGCCCGAGGCGGGTAGATCCGTTGCCACTTGCCACCGCGCGCGACGGCCTCGCAGCCAGCAGGCTTCACACAATCACACGCACACGCCCACCGGATTAATTACCGCGCACACGCAATTGCTTACGCTAGCTACATGGATGTTCACTTGTGCTCGATCTGCTCCGGTAGCTTCTCGACGGTCGACCAGCCGTCATTTCCTGCGGCTTTATTGCCTGAATTAGCGTCAAACCAGCAACCACAAGGTCGTGATTTAATTCACAAGGTCGTGATTTGATTTCCGAGTCAACAGAAGCGGTAAAACCAGTAGAAAAACCGTAGCGTACATTAGCACGTACAGTAGTACCTAGTACTCCAGTATTGATGATCTCGTGCCGCCGCCGTCCTGTGGCACGGGCGGGCGCGTGACACGTGTTCGCGTACGGCGTATAGTAGCGTGCTAGCGCTACTCCGATCCGTGACCCCGTAGGCCGTAGCCGTATACCTCACCCCACGCATGCACCCCACCAGTCATCACCGAGTTTGCTACAGTACATGTACGTTCGGTCGAGCCGGCCGTTCCAGTGCACCGCGCACCAAGTCCTCACCCCGCCACCAGTCCGGCAATCATTTGTATTGGCACGTCTCCTCGTTCCGCCACGCGTCCCACTACCCCCCAACGGACCGCACGCTTTCACCGGGTCCCCCGACGCCGAGGCGCAACGCGTCCACACCCACCTGCGCGCAGGCAGCCGTCCACCTGTCACAACGGCCTCACGCTGACCGTACAACCGCCCCACCTGCTCTATATATACCCCTCTCCCACACACCCTCACCGGCGCCTTTCATTCACCAACACAACGGCATCTTTCACAGATCACCCGCAAGAACACGACACCACATCGCAATATCGAACGAGACTTCTAGCTGCTCCGTCCATCGCGCGTCGTTCTCCGGCCGGCATCAATCGCGGCCTCGCCGCTCGTCTCCTAGCTCCGACCATCAGCTACCACGCAAAGCAGCTCAGCCGTGTGCCTGTCCTTCCCTTCTACGCATCACGCGAGCCATGGGGAACCACAAGAAGCTGCTCCAGTTCCTGCGTCCAGACCCGGCGGCGGCGGCGGCGCCGACGCCGTCGACGACCAATACCCAAGTCGTCGTCCTCAACTTCAACATCATACGACTCGGACGACGACGACGACGACACCTACGACGACGACACCACCACCACGACGTGTTCCACTCCTACCACGAGCGCGAGCACGGCGGCGTCGCCGTACGCCGCGTCCCCATGGACGCAGCTCCGGGTCTCGCCCCCTCGGCGGCGACGACGACAACAAGGACCGGACCGGGCTGCTCGGCTCGCTCGTCAAGGAAGGCGGCGGGCACGTGTACCCCTCGCCGCGGCGGGGGACCTGCTGTACACGGGCACGGACTCCCGGAACGTCCGGGTGTGGCGAGACCGGCGCGAGCTCGGCGGGTTCAAGTCCGGCAGCGGACTCGTCAAGGCCATCGTGGTGGCGGGCGACGGACGCATCTACACGGGGCATCAGGACGGGAAGGTCCGCGTGTGGCGCCGCGCGTCGGAGAAGGGGAGACACTGCCGGCGCAGAGCATCGGCGGGTGGGGTCGTTGCCGCGGTTCCGTGACGTGGTGCGGAGCTCGTTGCGGCCGTCGCAGTACGTGCAGACAAGGCGGAGGCATAGTGGGCTGTGGATGCGACACTTTGATGCCGTGTCGGCGTTGAGCCTCGACGCCGCGGCCGGGCTCATCTACTCGGCGTCGTGGGACCGGACGTTCAAGGTGTGGCGGGTGGATGATTCCGCGCCTTGAGTCGGTGTACGCCCACCCGACGCCGTGAACGCCGTCGCCGCCGTGGGATTCGACGCGCTCGTCCTCACCGGCTCCGCCGACGGCACCGTCAAGGTGTGGCGGCGCGGGACGAAAGCTACTGCTGGGAAGAAGAAGAAGAAGGGGTCCCGCGACGACGACACGTGGCACACCATGGAGCGCGTGCTGCGGGAGGGCGACAGCGCGGTGACGGCGATCGCGGTGGCCGTAGAGGCCCGCGTGGTGTACGTCGGGTCCTCGGACGGCGCCGTGTCGCATTGGCAGTGGCGGCGTCGCGGCGGCCCGACAGCACCGCCGAGGAACGGCGGCGCGCTGAGGGGACACAAGATGGCCGTGCTGTGCCTCGCCGTCGCCGGTGGACGCGTCGTCGTCAGCGGGTCCGCTGACCGGACCATCAACGTGTGGCGTCGCGAGGAGGGCGCCGACCACTCCCGCCTCGCCGTGCTCACGGGTCACACCGGGCCCGTCAAGGCGCGTCGCCATGGATGAGGAGGTGGTGGACGAGGAGAACGGTGGCCAAGCACCGCGCCGGTGGGTCGTGTACAGCGGCAGCCCTCGATGGGTCCGTCAAGGTGTGGCGCGTCTCCGACGACATTAACGGCGGCGGCAGGCCCGAGCTGACAACGATGACGCACGCGAGCTATTGGAAGGGCTCCTCGCCTTCGCCGCTAAGGTCGTGGACGCCGTACGCGGCGGCGACGACGCCGGAGCCGAGGCACATGGGCGCGGCGTGAGCGAGCGACAAATGCCTACCTAGAGTAGAACGTAGTATCCAGCCTAGGCGGTACACGACAGTGTGTACGTCGTAGAAAGTTCTTTTTTTATACGCCGTATCTACGTCGAAGTACGTATGGCGCTGTGTATTTTTTTTTCTATTTTTTATCGGTTGCAAGCAAAGGTTGCATTGCATCCATTTGTACAGTAGGCAGTAGTAGTGGCTGGCACGGGGTGACGTGGCCGGCTGGGTGTGGTCGGTGACCAGTTTGCGGCCGGTGGGGCCGGAAGATGGTGCGAGAGGCCTGGTTTGTGGAAGATCCCAAGCAACAACTGCTCGGTGCCACGAAAGTTAAAGGTAGGGAAGAATTTGGGAGGTTTTTTAATTAGTTGGGAGATGTGAAGGTGTTTTTGTGTGGTTTTGGACTTTTTGGCTTGTTTGTGTTTGCAAGAAAAAAGATGTACATATTTGATTTTACTTACTTGTGAGCAAAGGAAAAGGAGAGGAAAAAATGTAGTCGGTTTGGTCCCGTTTCATCGTCATGGCGAGTTGATGAAATGCAGCATCATCATCATCCATCTAGCTTTTGTGTATAGCTCAGCTTGGATCATCGATCGATCAGTGCCTTTAAAGTTGATGAAACAACTTTCTTGTTATTATTATTGTATATGTCGACGTTCACTCGATTGTTTTATTAAAACAAATACTGTCCTACTAAAGAATTATTATTGGCTACGCTTGCAAATCGCCGTGCTAGAACCCTAGATGTGTATGCACTTTCGGAGACAAGCCGACAATGGATTTGTAAAGGTAGGTTACATATACTCTCCACTAGTAGCAAATGATGAAGAGATGCGGTACGGGGAAAGATTAATGGATAGGCGATGAACTATCCCAGTCGAACGGATTAAACGATAATAACCTGATCAGCCACTGATGTCTTGTTTGTGACGGCGTGTGTAGTAGTGTGCGAGAGGAGAGGCAGATGGAGACACCCAAGTGAGGTGCCCGACCTAGCTCCTTTTCAATTTTTGTAGGCGACAGCCGACAGGTAGCTTTCTTCGTTTCCTGGCTGCGACGCATCAATGGAAGGCGACTAGTGTTAGCAGATGGCTAATCGAGGCTAGGTAGACGACGCCGTTCGCCGGAAAAGCGAAACACGGCGAGGAATATTACTTCTATTACAAGAAAGGAAATGTAATTTGAATACAATGATTTGTTTGATACCCTCTCAGGAGCTCTCCAAGCCTACTTTATACTACTCCTCATTAGCAACGTTGCACGCCAGAGACGCCCATTCTGGGCCTGCCAGTCTCACATTCCTGGAGCGCACCCGCTTCGGCGTCTTGGGCCGGCCTTCGCCATCTGTCTTGGGCTGGGAGCTGCTAACATTCTTCCCCCCTTGGAAACGGACATGTCCCCATGCCGGAGCTGCAGGAAAGCGCTGTTGGATGGCTTCAGCATCCTCCCAAGTTGCCAGCTCAGGATCAAGGCCGGACCACTTGACCAGCAGCTGCTGGACAGCCTGAGAACCTCGGTGATGCAACCTTGTTTGGAGAACCTGCTCAGGAACCTGCATAGAATCATCTGGGTCTGGCAAAGTAGGAGGAATTACCGGGGGTGCTGCTGGTGCAGGTTTGAGCAAGGAAACATGGAACACTGGATGTACAGAAGATGTAGGAGGCAATTCCAGCTCGTAAGCAACCAGGCCAACCTTGCTGATGATCTTGTAAGGCCCAAAGTACTTGAAGCATAGCTTACTGTGCGAACGAGGAGCAAGGGAAGACTGCACATATGGTTGAAGTCGAAGATATACCCAATCTCCCACGTTGAAGGAGCGCTCTGAACGCCGCTTATCAGCCTGTGTCTTCATTCGCTGGCGTGCACGAAGAAGGTGCTGCCGAACAGCTGCTAGCATAGTGGCACGCTCTGCAATTGTCGTCTCAATGTCTTGTACTGGAGAAGCAGATGCTTCAGAAAGCCCAAAGTGACGAGGAGAACGACCATAAAGCACTTCAAACGGGGACTTGCCCAAAGCAGAGTGGAGGCTTGTATTATGCCAATATTCAGCAAGAGTTAGCCACTTGAACCATTTGCGAGGACAGGAGTGAGTGAAGCACCGCAAGTAGGTTTCCAGGCATTGGTTGACGCGTGCTTACGCCTGACCGTCAGACTCCGGATGATAAGCAGAGCTCATGGACAGGGTTACATTGGCCAGTCGAAAGAACTCCTCCCAAAAGTCACTGGTAAAGATGGGGTCGCGATCTGACACAATGAACTCAGGCCAGCCATGAAGGCGAAAGATGTTGTCCATGAAAGCTTTGGCAACAATTGCTGCTGTAAATGGATGATGGAGTGGCACGGTGAGCAAACTTACTGAGCTTATCAACTACCACCATAATACAGTTTGCAGGACCGGATGTAGGCAGTCCATTGATGAAATCCATCGTCAGAACCTGCCAATTCTCAGACGGAACAGGAAGAGGAGCCAACAAACCCGGGTACTGAGCGTCGGTTTTGCCCGAGACAAACAAAGATAGCCGGCCACAAATTCCCTGACAGTTTGCTTAAGGCCACGCCAGTGAAAGAGCTTCTTCACACGACTATGAGTGACTGGAAAACCAGAGTGGCCACCAAGGGCGCCGTCGCCGCAAAGCTGAAATGAGACGCCGCTGAAGAGCAATATTGGAGCCAATCAAATTCGACCATCATAGCGAAGGACACCAGCAATCGAGTAAACGGTGGACGGGGCATTTGGAGCAACAGTTCTTGTAGAAGCTTTTGGCTGTCGGGATCAGCATCATATCCAGCCACCACCTCAGAAAGCCACTTGGGTGTTGCTGCAGAGATAGCCTGCAGCTGTGCAGTAGGCTGCGGGTGCCGGGACATTGCATCAGCAGCTGAATTCGATGTGCCAGGCTTGTAAACAATGGTGTACTGAAGACCAGATAACTTGTGATGCATCTTCAGTTGCCATGTGGTATTCAGTCGCTGATCTGCAAGGTGCACCGGTGTTTTGTGATCGCGATAAATTTTGAAGGGTGCATGCCGCGGGTATGATCGCCATTGTTCCACAGCCACAAGGATAGCCAAAGACTCCTTTTCGTATGTCGACAGGGAACTGGTACGAGGACCCAAGGCCCTACTGACAAAGGCCACGTGGGTGACCTCGCTTGCATCGTAACGAAGACCCACTCCGTGAGGATGCATCACCGATCCAAATTCCTTGGTGAAGTCAGGTAAAGAGAGGACTGGAGCAGCGACAAGGGCAGCCTTTAGAGCTTCAAAAGCACTGGTATGAGTTGGAGTCCACACAAAGAAGACACCCTTCTTAAGCAATTCTGTGAGTGGACGTGCCAGCAAGGCAAAATGCCTCACAAACTTACGATAGTACCCTGCTAGGCCGAGAAAGCTGCGGAGGTCCTTGACAGATCGCGTGGCAATGGCCATGCTTGTCTTGGCCAATTTACCAGGATCGGTCGACACCCCTCGTTGACTCACAATGTGTCCCAAATATGAAATGGACCGGCCGGGCGACCGACATTTGGAGAACTTCACTTTCCACTGGTCAGCAGCCAACAACTGAAAGATCTGCCGCAGGTGATCCAGATGAGACTCAAAGGTAGGGCTGTATATGAGGATGTCATCGAAGAATACCAACGCAAACTTGCGAAGAGCTGGATGCAGAGTACAATTCATGGCGCCCTGAAAAGTATTTGGTGCTCCAGTCAGGCCAAAACTCATGACAGTATATTCAAACCGGCCCCCAAAGGGGTTTGAAAGGCAGTTTTGTGCTCCTCGCCAGGCGCCAAACGTATCTGGTTGAACCCAGCTCGTAGATCCAAAGTAGTGAACCATCGAGCATTAGAGAGCTCATCCAACAACTCGTCAACCACTGGGATAGGAAATTTGGACTTCACCGTGAGGGAGTTCAGCATTCGTAATCCACACACATCCGCCACGTGCCATCCTTTTTCTTAACAAGGAGGACTGGGGACGAGAAGGAACTTGTACTAGGCCTGATCAAGCCAGTCTGTAGCATGTCCGAGACCTGCTGCTCAATCTCATTCTTCAGGGCAGGCTTATAGCGATATTGGCGTACCGCTACAGGAGAGGCACCGGGTACTAGAGGAATGGTGTGATCACAATGACGTCGAGGTGGCAAATCAGTAGGCTCCCGGAAGAGAGCAGCAAACTCATCCACAATGCTCAACCGCAGGATCCATCCGGTGGTCCTTCCTCAATCGGAGAAGCAATATGCGTAAACCGATATATGGTGGACTCGGTCAGATCGGGAAGACGACCTTGCGAGTAATATGAGTATCTGCATAAGGTATGCGGAGCCACTTGGCCACCCAGTCAACATGCATGGGTGAGAAGGTTTCCAACCAGTCCATTCCAACTATCATATCATAAGAACCCAAGGAAAGGATACGCAGGTCAGAAGTGAAATCGTGGTCCCCGAATCGCCCGTGACCGCATGTGGTATGTAAGAATCACATGTTAGCAGACCTCCATCAGCTATCTTGACAGAAATTGGATCTGGGAGCAGCTGGACATCAGTGTAAGAAGTCACCAAAGCTGAGTTGATGAAAGAATGTGTGCTACCCGAATCAAGTAAGATGAGCACATTTTGGCCTCTGAAGGACCCTTGGAACTGCATAGTTTTGATTGCTGTCTGACCAGCAGTAGCTGAGGCTGAAAGCTCAAATACTTGTTCACCAGGTTGTGGCACTTGTGGCTCAGGCTCGGGCAACTCAACGGCTGTGTCTTCAAATGAATCTGCACACAAAGCCCAGACCTCCTGCATCGCATGAACTTGGGGCACTGGTGGACATCGATGCCCACGGACCCACTTTTCACCACAACGCATGCAGAGACCCTGCGCCTTGCGGTAATTGCGCAGGGTGGTGAGCTTGTCATCCAGAGTAGGAGCACGGGCCTGAAAGCGCCTGTCAGCTGAAGATTGTCCACCAGGTACAGCTTCAGTCGGAGTAGTACGATGCTGATGTAGAGGAGGAAGCGCGCCCTTGATTACAGCATTGCGAGCAAGCATTGTGCCCTCGGGTTGCTGAAATTCTCGCGGACCACCGGACTCCGCCTCTTCTCCCCGTAATAAAGGTAAGAGTACAAGCAAAGATCCGACCGGTAGGGCGAGCAACCATAAGAACTGAACGGATATCAGGACGTAAGCCATCGATAAAACGCTGAATATGGGCCAGTGGATCGGGATTAGGCTGGTATGGGGCTAGTTGCTCGATGAGTGCAGTGTATTTGTCAACATACTCCTGAACAGAAGTAGTCATGCGAATATGGAACTGCTGACGAAGCAAGAGCTCATCTTGGTCGCCCTGAAACGCCTCAATGTGAGCTTGGAAGGATTCCCAGGACATATTTGGAAGTTGGGGCTCGACTGACTGAAGCCAACGAGCAGCAGCACTAGTGAAATGGTGTGTCGCGACCGTGATCCACATGGATTGGTGAACGTGGTACATGGTGAAATAGTTATTGGCACGGGAGATCCAGAGCTTGGGATTGTCCCCATCGAATTGAGGGAACCGGATTTTGGGTAAATTACCGAGAGCATGGCTATTGTGGTGGCCTGGGTAGGGATTATGGTGGAAATTGTGGTCCGGAGGTGAGTAATTTGGGGACATTGGGGATAGGGGTATGGGTTATTGGGATTTGGTTCGAGGATTGGGTAATTTGGTGGATATTGGTAATCGGGTGAATGGAACGGGCGGTTGTGGTGGGGGAATAGAGGACCGGGCGGTGGATGTGGTGGGGGTGGATATGGTGGTGGCGGGTGTGGAGGCGGTGGTGGATATACCGGAGGCGGAGGGGAGGCGGAGGGGTGGGGAATAAACCAGGGTGGGCGGTGGGTACGATGGCGGATCGAAACCGTGAATGTGATGAAGGTGGAGGATGGGGTTGGGGCGTACCATTGGCGCGGGTGCGAGGAGCCATGTCAGCGAAGGAAACATGCCTCGCATCCGTGTCATCGCGGCCGCGATGCCGTTGGGCGGTCGGTGGAATCGAGAGGCGAGCCCGGCAACCAACCGAGAGGACTACGCCCGCTGCGCTGGGAGAGGCGGCGACCTCTCGTCCGCAGCGCGGCGTGTCCGAGATCGGAGCGGAGGTGGAAAAGCGAGCTCGATCCGTGGAGCGCCACGCGCGAGTCGGCGTTGGAGACTCAGAGATTCCACCGGCGTCGCGTTCCTCACGGGCCTCGGGGTAGCGGGCGGCTCGGGAGATGGCAGCGGCGCTCAAGTCGTCGATGCCCCTCGAAGTGGCCGCCCCGATTGTCAGCCCGCCGGCGGCGATTATGCTGCGCCCGCGAGAGAGATTCTCGGCGCATCCGCGCGGTTCTCGGCCAGCGGAATGCGGGGGCTCCCGAGCTCGCGCCGCCGCAGCGGCTCCTCGATCAGGCGGGAAGGGACTCGGGCGGCGGTGCGGCGGACCGACAGAAGCTTCAACAACTCGTTGAATCGGGCGCCACAATCGGATCCATGGCGCCGCGGATCCGGGAGACGAGTGAGTGAGTATGGGGGTGGAAGGGAAGCCAGTCCCGACGAGGGCGAGGACCGTGGAGTCGATACCAATGTTAGCGATGGCTAATCGAGGCTAGTAGACGACGCCGTTCGCGGAAAAGCGGCTAAACACGGCGAGGAATATTACTTCTATTACAAGAAAGGAAATGTAATTTGAATACAATGATTTGTTTGATACCCTCTCAGGAGCTCTCCAAGCCTACTTTATACTACTCCTCATTAGCAACGTTGCACGCCAGAGACGCCCATTCTGGGCCTGCCAGTCTCACATTCCTGGAGCGCACCCGCTTCGGCGTCTTGGGCCGGCCTTCGCCATCTGTCTTGGGCTGGGAGCTGCTAACAACTAGCAACAGTTCCGTGCGTGCCAAGCGAAGCAATGCAGGCACCGGCCAAGCTAGGGACGGTACGCACGGCGGCTTGCCTCGCAAAGTCCGTCCGTCCCGTGAAATTTCCGAGTCTTGGTTTTGGATGCATATTTGATTTCACGATCGACCATTTCCACTGCCCATATTGTCTGTCCTTGGTGTGTTAATTTTTCACCTGGCCAAAAAGACTAAACTGGTGGTGTACGTATGTACTATACACCATTTCACTACAAAATCGTACGTTAATTTCCGTTGTATCGTATCACGCGGCACGTTGTCGTATCGTACCACCATGTATTCTCTTCGCTGCCGGCCCTAGCTAGCTAGGTAGGGATCGATGTTGTCGCATGTATTGATTTTGCAAGGGCCAAAAGTTGTGTCTTGTCGGATGCTTGCTGTAAGTAAATCCTAATCCTTTGACTAGCGCCGCTGCGATCCTATTGACCGAGCGGAGCCCGCTGAAAAAAAAAAAAATGGAGAAGAAACAAGGTGACGTCGACGGCGAAAATCAAATCGGGAACCGGCGTCGCGTCTGACCACGGAGTCGGAGCCCGGCGAGAAAATGCGAGATCTCGGCGGAGTCAGAGCCGGAAACTAGGCACGTAGAGTGCCGGATCATCCGACGCCTGCTCTGCATTCAGACATCTGGATTTCATGCGCCGAAAATCCAAAAAGATCGACGGCAATTTCATCTGGATTTCCACATCTGGCAATTTCACATCTGATTCTGATCAGAGACAAATCAGACGATACAGAGAGCAGGGCGTTTGGGTGTCTTTCTTTGTGGGAGGAAAGAGTGTCCTTTGACTTGCTGGTTTTTTTGCCATCCGGAAATGTTGACTAGTCGTCAGTCAGGCATCAAACAACGGGGAGGTTTCTTCTTCGTCTTCCTTTTCTTTTCTCAAACAAAACAGGCATGAATTGTTATCCATTCATTCATATTAGGGTATTATAAAAACAGAGTGATTAGTGCTCCAGTACATGAGTAGTACAGCTAAGTTAAAAGGGACAAGAATTTTTAACTCTAGGTGCGACACAAACCTCCATCATCTCCGGTCTCGACAGAGGAATACCCCAAACCAATGGCTTCTTATCTGCTGCTGCTGAGTCACCGCTGAAAACTCCGCAGAAATTGTGGACTAATAAAACCCCCATTGAAACCGGCAGGTAACCCGGTCGAGCCAAGCAAGGCAGCTACCTAGGATCACTTGTTTTCCGGGAGAAGAAGCACCTAGCTAGTACCTTGGAACGGTTCTTCTCTTCTCTAACCCAAGCGAGTGATTGTGTGTCACTGTCAACACTGATCTCCCAAATGGAGGGGCCAAGATGCCTTGCAGCTGGACCTGGCTGGCCGGCCGGCCGGCTATCTTCTCTCTCACTCTGGTCACAGCTTGAGACACGAGGATTTATCTGCACTACGATTACCAAAGCTTCTTTCAGAACCATTGCAGGCTTTGCATATTCGATCATCTGCCAGATTTTTTTTCTTTTTTTTTTGATGAAAATATTCATTTGCCAGTTTTTGGTTTCTGAGAGAGGAATATTCATTTGCCGGTTGCCGTTTCCACCTGTGGCTTTTGGAAAGAACGCAGTAGACTTCAGCATTTAGGCCAGCCCATGTTCCAACCACCAGCCCATCCTTTTGGAGAAAGTGGCCCAGCCCAACCCAGCCCAAAGGAGCTGCCTATCTATGGAGGCAGCAGGAGGGGGAGGTCTGGGAGGGAGAAACAAGAGGAGAAGGCTTGCCAATTCGGCCCAAGCCCCAAACAAACAACGTTGAGCAGGACTGACGAGTTGGGCAATATTAGGATTTTTTTTTGTAAATTTTGCCCTTTTTCAAAACAAATTTCAAATCCGGCCCCTAGTTCAAAACATTTTACACCGATATCCTTTTTGTCGCGCCAAATGCGTGGGCGCCAACTTTACATGTCGTCGCCCTCGCGATGTGGCGACGCGACGTTCACGCCACGGCGGGCGCGTTGACGGTCTTTGGCGGTGTGGGGCCCCCCCACCGCTGCCGCGCCATCATGCGGCGCAATCCACTGGGGCCGGCGCGTGCGTCGGCGCGACGGGCCCGTTGGGGTTTCGTTTTGGGCCCGGTCGAAACCGCGTGGCCCACCACGTATCCGCAGTCACCGGTCCGCCGCGACCGCTCGGACCAGGGGCACACGGCTTCGCTCATTTTACTTTCATTCACTTCCTCTCTACTCACCCTTTCTCTTCCTCAGAAAAACCGCCCCGAAACCTGGCGCCGGGGGCGCCGTCGGCCGCCTGGCCGCCGGGCCGCCGGCTACGGCAGCCCCGCCCGCGCCGGACGCTCCGGCCGCCCTCGCCGACAGATCCATTTCCTCGGCCCGCGGCGCGGTAGGGCGGTGGTGGCTCTCGCCGCCGGCGGCAGGGGCCGGCGCGCTAGCCCGGCCGGCGGCGGGAGGCCTTGCCCCCATTCTCCAACCCCATTAGGTGCTATTTCTCATCCTCCGTTTCTTTGGCTCCTCTATGGTTGGATTTTGGTTAGTATGAAATTGTTAGTGATTGAAGCGTTAATTGGTACAATGTGGTTCGTAGAATCGGTTTAGGATTGGTTTTGGCCGTGGATTTGAGCTAGAGATCGAAGTTGCATGAAAGTAGTTCATTGATGCATGCATGGAGGTTTAGGGTTTGATATTATTTCTATTTTCCAATGTGAAATTATAAGTGATTGGGCCGCTTATTGATGCAATGTGGTACGTGGAAACGCTTTTTAGGATATGTTTTTGCCGTGGATTTGACCTAGATTAGATTTTTCATGAATAAAGTTCTTTTGTTGCATGGAGGTGTTGAGTTTGTTTCTAATATATATTGGCAATATGGTTGTTTTACTTATAGCTTTTATTTCCCCAATAATTTGTAGATGGACCGCTTTAGTGCGCTTTTATATTGGTGGCAAAGTTAGAGCGGATGGCAAGTTTGAGAACATGCATGAACAACTTCATTTTTTTGGTAGACCTCCTAGCTTCGATGATTTGGCCGGCCATTGTCGCGACAAGTATGGATGGCCGCTTAGCTTGATTGGTCGATTTGATTTGGGAAGGAACGAGCACACTATGCAATGATGGCTTTGTCGTGAAGACGATTGGAACAACTTTGTGGAGGTTGTGAAGGGTAGTAGTGTTCGTTGTTTGGAAGTTGTTGTGGAGAAGGTGATGAACCCCGCTTGTTGTGCCCGCTGGCCGAGAACGTGGATGAGGAGCCCGTGAGAGCACCTTTACTCGGGGAGGAAGAGTTGCAACCGGCAAGCAGTTAGAGACAATGATAATGCAAAGATGGTAGGTATGGAAGAGTGCGATGAGGAGGAGATTGGTGCTATGGAAGACATGTTTGTAGGATCGAGGACGATGGAGAGTACGGAGATGACCTCACTTTTAGTGATAGTAGCTCTAAGGAGGTTGTAGAGGACGAGTATAGGTCTGAGCCTAGTACGGAGGATGAAAGCATGAGTATAGGGGATATTGCATCCACCGACGGGTCATTTAGAATGGAGTACACCGATCGCGAGCTAAGTCGGTTGAGGGAGGTCCATGTTGAAGTACCCTCCGTACCCAACTTCATGGACATTAGTATGGTTGATGAAGCTGGTGTGTGACACCTGTCCTGGTTGTTGGACGATGAGGGGACAGAGAGCGAGGAGATGGAGATTAAGAAGGGGATGGTCTTTGACACATTGATCATCTCAAGTTCTTTCTTGCGACTACGCCGTTAGGTATCATAGGCCCTACTATGTTGATCACTGCGACCCTAACAAGCGGTACACGCGGCTTTGCAAGAAGAAATGTGGTTGGGGAGTTTGGGCGAGGAAGCCGACAAACAAGACCCGAGGATTCGAATGTGAAACAACCTCACACGTGTCGGTCTTCTAAGCCGAAGGGGTGCACGCACAAAACACGGCCCGTTATCCGAAGTCGTCGCCTTGTCGGCCTTGTTAAGGCCGATAGCGATGTATCTGGTACCTCCCCGATCGAGAGCATATGGGGGTGGACCGGATATCGAAAGTGAGCTACATGAAGGCATGGCGAGCAAAGCAAAGATGCTATAGAGCTGTTGTGGGGTGATTGGAAGGAGGCATACAACCAAGCTCCTAGGATCCTTACCGCCATGAAACACTACAATCCGGGCTTAGGTGGTATGTCGTTGTTTGGCCGCATAGTGGATGACACCTGACGGCATGCCTAAACATGTTCCGCATGCATTGTTTTGGTGTTTTCCCCCCACGGCCGAGGCATTCAAGCATTGTCGGCCCAGTAGTGCTTGTTGATGCAACATTTCTTACGGAAAGTACAAAGGTGTTCGATGATGGCGGTCGGTGTGGATCCGAGAACCAGCTTGTCCCTTTAGCGCTTGCTTTGGCCGAGAGCGAGAACACTTTTGAGCTGGTCTTGGTTCATGAAGCTTGTTAGAATCCATGTCATCCGTCGACGTCCCCGTAGGATTTGCATGATATCCGACGGGACAATGGATTGCTCATGGCTGCAAGAGAGGAGATAGATGGGCTTCCCCTCTTGAGCATCGATGGTGCATGCGCACTTTGCCGCCAACATTTGGCGGCGACAAAGGAAGAAGGAGGTCGTCTGCGTAAGTTGAAGGTCGTGTGTTGTTGTCGCACGAAGGAGAGGTTTAAGGAGAAGCTTGCGAGTTGAACAAGGTCCTAAACACTCCCGCGAGGACTTGGCTTTAGGGCCGCTTGAGTAATGTGGACAAGTGGGCTCGTGCATTTGATGATGGTGGCCTTAGGTATGGCATGATGACCACCAATTCATCGGAATCGTTTAACAAAGTGTTCAAGGGTATCCGCGGCAAAGTGTCCGTATTGTGGAGTACTCGCTTAAGAAGTGCAACGAATACTTTGTTAAACGCCGAACATTGCCAAGGCTTCTAAAGAAAAATGGGGCCGGGCCGGTAGGAGACACTGAAATTGGCGGAGGCCATAGGTTCCAATCAGGTTGGTGATGCCTACGGACCTTCAAGGCTAGTGTACAACATAATGTCACGGAGGAACCAATCCCAAGCAAGTGAGAAGTACGGTGGCAAAATTATAGGGTGGACCTCCGTAAACCGGAGTGTTCTTGTTGCATTCCGCAGCCTACTTCATGTGCCTTGCTCACACGCCATCACCGCTTGTAAGTTTAGGGGTTTAGACCATGAAGATCGGGCTTTTTCATGTCTCCATTCTATCTCAAATCAAACACCCTAAAAGTGTGGGAATCCAAATTGAAGCCGCACCTAGATCCTTCACAAAGGCCTCCATACTATGGATTGGATTATGTCCCCTAATCCGGATCAAGAAAAGCAAAAGGTTGGTAGAAGGAAGAGAAAACGCCTTAAAGGCATTATGGACGATTCCAATGCCGATGGCCCTAATGTGTATGATTCCAATGGCTATGGTCTCGATATGTATGGTTATGGAGACTTTGATGAGGCCATGGCTCCGGTCCGGTGCTCTAAATGCCACAGGACCTGGTCACACTACGCAGCCACTCATGATAGTTTTCGTGTACTAGGGTGTTGTTTGTTCCACCTTGTTGTAATAATTTCTTCACGCCTTGTTGTAATAATTTTGTAATGCAGTGTTGTTTTAATTATTATAATTCATGTCTTATTTCTAATCTTGTGTTTTTTTGCCCTTTTTCAGGATGGCGCAGGAGGAGTTGGTCCCCTTCGTAGCAATCGCTATGAAAAGGACCACCGAGCGCACATGGCGGTGGACTTGGGCAAGGCAAGTAATTCCCATGTTCATTTTTTGGAAATAAATATTGTGGTCATCGTTTATCATCCTCAGAATCATTACATTCCTTAATTTGTTTCGAACCGGTGGCGCCAAGGCCCCCGAGCTCACAAGCCACACGCGTTGGGACGAGCGGTACGCCCCCTTACCCGCTAGAGCGGGCTTCTTGGGCCTTGCTCGAGCCATTGTGGCCGGGCTCCCGAGATGGATTCGGCGCTAGTGATCGCCCTTCGTGGACCGGATGGCGCCCCGGAGACGCATTCCTTCCACCGCCGCGGTGGAGAGATGACAAATACGCTAGAAGATGTGAGCTACATCTTGGACCTAAAAGTGCACGGTCCACCGGGTGTCGTGTCATCGACACTACGAACCGGAAGGAGTTGGTGTTTCAGTTCACCTGGATCGTACCGGGACGCACCTCCGTAGGGAAAGAGGGAGCACAAGACTTCATGTGTGTCGTCCAATTGGGCGGCGCACTTCAATACTTGCCCGCCCGACGCCGCCGAGGAAGTGGTGGAGAGGCATGCTAAGGTGTGGTTGTGGCACCCGATCGGTTGCTTCCTTCTACCCGACGCTTCCGGGAACACCTTGTCTCGATGGTGGTCCCAATCTTACAGCAGGATTGGGAGGACATTGGCCGACACAGCTGGGGCTCTGCCACGCTCGCATGGCTGTATCGGCAGCTGTGTGAGGCCTGTAGGAGGGTGAAAAAAACCTCGAACTTGGGTGGCTTCGTGTACCTCCCGCAGATCCGGATTTGGGAGCGCATACCCACCGGAAGGGACTACGGAAGGCGGTTCCCGCACGTAACTCATACATGTCTTAATATTCATGTTCTCATCTTAGTTGCACTATCTAATATTCATGTTCTTATACGTGTCTCTTGTTTTTTTTTGCAGGCATGGCCATATGACCAGTATCGGGCTCCATTGATGTATTTGTGGCACGAAAATAAGATGGTCAAGGGCGACTCGGAGATGAGGTACAGGAGGTACTCCAACGACTTGGACTTGTTGACCGGGGTCGTGAGTCATGTTGTTATACATATTGTGATCTACTTTAAAATAGCCGTTGGACTTGTCTAAATGTCTCAATTTTCAGGTGGAGTGGACTCCATATGAGCGTCAACATGTACAGGACTTGAATGTCCCCGCCCGGAGTGATGAAGAGAAGCTGTGCTGGAGATGCAATGCCCCCATGATCCTGTACTATGTTGTGGAGCACCACATTCGAAGAGGGTCATGAAGCGCCGAGGAAGCGGGATTACCCTATCACGGAAGGCGGGACTTGAAGCTTTGCACGAGTAAGTCGGGTTCAGATTTCGCCTTCGTTGCGTCGTATTTTTAATTGTGGAGTCAAAACTAACAATCAATGTTTCAAAGTTTCGAGGAAGAGAAGGTTTGGTGGCGGCAACGACCGGCTCACCATCCATGCGGATTATGTGCAAAGAAGGATGAACGCCGAGAGTGTGGCCGATAGTGGGCCTCGCTCGGTGGCGAGAGAGTACCATGACTACCTGGCTGTACCTCCGCACCGGGTGACTAGAGTGCGCCCGCACGATCCCGCCTCGGTGACTCCAGTCTTCTATGGAGAGAGCGATCAAGAAGACCCCTATGACAAGGTAACTAGGGGGGGCCTACGGCCGAGAGAGCCCCTCTCGTTAACTACACTACTGGTAAGCATTCATGTTCATTTCCTTCAACCTTTCATTCGCATTCAAGTTTTAACCTTGCTCCTGCATTACGAACCACACACAGCTAGCCCACCTTTCAAATGAAGCTGGAGCATACATTGGACGTGCGAGGAGCCAAGAAGGTAGTGACCTTGTAGAATTTGCAGAGGTATTACGCCTGACTCAATATCATTCTAGTTACTTGCATGTGTTTGTATGTATAGTCCTAACTCGCCAAAAACCGACCGCAGAAAGTGAAGAAATTCTGCCGCCGCCGCGCCGCAAGTTGAGTCGCTTTTAGAGCTGAAGATGATGAATTGCCGGCAAGCAGAGAGAACAAAGAGGCCTCCTACCGCAGAGCCGAAAGTGAGCAAGAGCCGGCAGACAGAGAGAACAGAGGCCTCTCGTGCAAGACGGAGTTCCAGGGAAAATCAACTCAACAAACCCCTCAGAAACAAGCCAAGAAGACAGCGGTGATGACATGGACGATGACAGCGATGATCCAGACTTTGAGCAGGACGTCATTGGTTCATCGAACCGTATGATGCTCCTCACGTGAGCCAAACACAAGTTTATCTTCTATCCCGCTCAGCTTGTTGTCACCGCATATGAACATTTGGACCATATCTGAAATTTTGAGTTTTGTAGGGTGGATCTCAAAGCTCACCTCAAGGGGGGCCAAGAAGGCAGGGAAAGCGCAAAGCTAAAGACCGCTCGGACGTTGGCACACCAAATGTCTTACCAACACTGCCTGGCCGTGATCGTCGTCGTAGGCAACCATTTTCCCCACCGTGAGAAGGTGCGTATTTGGCAAATAAGAAGCAACATTGTGGAAATGACAAGTTACAATACATAACTCATGACCTTACAATCCCCATGCGTGCAGGAATCCTGACGACCTTTGTGTGGACTCCGTGCTTTGCTCTTTCGAAAGTGCGGATGGCTTCATGTGCATTATGTGTATGAATGTATGGACTATGTTTGAACTATGTGTGAACTATGTGAGATGTGGTAATGAAACTAGGGTGAACTATGTGAATTGTGGTCACGACACTATGGTGAACTATGTGTGAACTATGGTTGTAAACTTTGGTGAACTATGTCACACTTTTGGTGAATTGTGGTCATGATTTGTGAACTATGTGGTATTATGCTATGTGTGAGCCAAATTATGTATGAAATTTGGTATTATGCTATCTCGTGAACTATGTGTATTATGGTCGTCGGTTATGGATTATGCTATGGTTCTCAATGCCCAAAAAAAAAAAAAAAAAAAAATTAACGTCGCGCCAAACATGTCGGCGCGATGTACCATTGGAACAAGACGTCGCGCCTAACCTCCCGGGCGCGACAACCATTTGTACTGATCGCGTCGCGATGTGCCACGGACACGACGCTGTCCCAACCGTATCGCCAGATCACTGGCGCGACGACGCGCCCACATACTTTCTACGCGCGATCAACAAAGTCGCGTGCAAAACTGTAGTTTTTTCCTGCCATGGCGCCGACGAAGTCACGCCCATATCCACCGGCGCAACGCGTCGGTGAAGCTGCCACGTGTCCTTCCCGCTGCAACGCCAAAGTTTTTTGGCGCGACCGCCGCGCCGAAGCTTTGGGCGTGACGGGCAAAGAGGCTCGGCCGCACAAACCTGCAGTTTGCGTTTCCATGGCGCGACGAAGTCGCGCCGCACCTTTTGGCGCGAGGGCCCTTTCGTCGAACCGCGCCCGACACGCGTCCTCATCATCGCGCGATGCGTTAGCTGCGACACATCGTCGCGCCCTATTACACCGGGCGCTGACGTCGAAAGTACATAACAGCCCTCCTTCCTCCTCGCAGCCATTCTTCTTCCTCCTCTACCCTAGGTTTAGTTCCGCCGCCACCACCCCCTGAACCGCCCCCAACCCACTCCAAAGCCCCCCAAGCCCCTCCAAAGCCCCCAAACTCCCCCCCCTCTATCCCCCACACCCCCCAACCCCTCTCTTCCTCCCAACACCTCTCCTCCTCCCTCCCCCACCGCCCCAAACCTCCTCCCCCACCAAGCCAAGCATCTCCTTCATTGTCTTGTCAATTATGTAAGTGATTCGGATTTACTATTCTTCTTTCCATTCCTAGTAAAAAATTATTTTGGTCAATATAGCATGACACATGGTTTATATTGTGCATGATATGTGGTTATATTATTAATTAGTATGCCATTAGTATATTTAGTCCGCACGTGGTTACAAATGCGATGGTGTGAATTATTAAAATGTAGGATGCTTTGGATGTCGCATAAATGCAAATGAAGATGGTGTGATTTCTTACAAATGCAAATAATCATTCCTTTGAATTTTGTTATGCTTGCTTACATTTCACTCAATGTGTTGGTCATCCGCTTTTCGCCGATTGTTTCAGTAGCTACACTTGTCGCCCATTCGCAAACAACGAAAGCATGCCGAGGCGTGGTAAAAGGAGGCCTTCAATCCTTATTTGAGGCCGCCGGATCCCTATGTCCATAAGCCTCTCCCACCGGTGAACCGGTGCCCAACTCGTTGGTGTGGTGATCCATGCAAAGTTGAATGGGATGAAGATGATGAGGAAACCTACATGCGGAAGTATTGGATGTGTGCCAATTATAAATGGGAGCTCCGGCGAAACAACGCCCTTGCTTTCATGGTGCGTATATTCGTTTTGGTTCCTTTGTTTGATGAGTATATATTAGCTTCCCGACAATTGATTGTGTTGCGACCCCACCTCCACTCTCGTGATTTTATGCAAAGGATCGACCTTGAGATTAGTGAGGAACACAAGAAATTCTTGGAAGGCCACAAGGAGTTTAGGGCATGGTTTCAACGGAGGTCCGAGGAGAATATGAAGCAAGCGGTCGATGAGAAGGCGCCTTGAGGGAGGAGGAAGAGGAAAGGAGGATAGCCGCCGCCGTAGGGATGAGAGGGAGAGGAAGCCGGAGCATGCCCGCCGTGCCAAGGCCGAGTGGGCCAAGGCTTAGATGCAGAGTGAAAATGTTGAGGGTGACGACGACACATCACGGTTGGAAGAGCTCATAGCCTTAGCCGAGGCCGACTTGAAAGCCCAACAAGAAGCCCCGCAGCTAGCCTCACGTCGCGGAGGTCACCGTATCCGCTGTGCCTAATGTGGAGGCCGACAATGCTCCAACGGTGCCTCAAGTGCCCCGGAGGACACCGGTGCGATCGCGGCGGCAACGCCGTCGTGCCCCCGTGTTAAAAACCGCCTTTAATCGGATACTACATGCCCTCAACTTTGTTCCCGTTGTGTCTCCCCGTCCAGAGGACATTGTGCCGACTTGGCAAATTTGCATGAGGGCAGCGAGGACCACTTCGGGAGGAGGCATCGGCTAGCAGATGAGGTTGATGCAACGCATACAACAAAGAGTATGAGGCCTATGTTTCAGGCTCTTCCGATAGCCAAAGCGACGAATATGCAACGGAGGATTCGGACACGACGAAGACAAACCATATGATGGCAACATTTTCAGTGCTAATGACGACTCCGTGCTACGAATATCCGTAGGATCGGGACACGGCCGACGAAGATCCGGAGGATTGGGGCACCAGACGACGAATATCCTGGATGATTGGGGCAATGACGACGATTTGTGAAGTGCAACGCTCATTTGTTACTCTAGTTGTTGTATCTCTAGTTGTTGTATTGAACCATGTATCGAAAAATGAAGTGCCTATCTAGTAGTTGTATCTCTAGTTGTTGTATTGAACCATGTATCGAAAATGAAGTGCCTATCTAGTAGTTGTATCTCTAGTTGTTGTATTGAACCATGTATCGAAAATGAAGTGCCTATCTAGTTGATTTGCTTAATCAACAATTATGTACGGTGTTGGTCTTTTTATTATTGCCGGAGTAAGAAATGTTGTTTGTTGTTGAGTTTCATGAACAAACACGAAGTACAAGGATTGAAATGACAACATCACCATGGCAATAAGTTACACAAGTGGTTCAACTACAATTATAGGGTCCATGCATCATGCACTTCAGAATCGAACAAAAGTGTTACAAACATCACCATGCATCATCCACTACATGACGAAAGTGCGACTAAAAGCTCCATGCATCATCCACCGCTAGTTCAAAACAAAATTTGTCACCTACTCATAAGTTCACATAGGTGACACAAATAGAAGACATCAATCCTCTTGTCCTCAACGCCGCTGGTGTTGTTTCGTCCCGAAAGCACTACCAATCATCATCGCCGACACCCTTCTCCTTCTCCTCGTCGTCCAACGGCGTTGCCCCTCGTCCCTCGTTAGCCTTGTCCTCGTCCTCGTTAGCCTCGCCCTCGTCCCTCACGTGGTGGTGACGTAACTCCACGGAAAAAGAAGGATGTCAAATTCTAACCACAAATGAACGCTAAGCGGTATGCCAATTTAGCACAAATGAAAGAAGGATGTCACTTAATACTCACAAAGCTCTTGTTCCAACACCTTCTCCCCTCAGACACGTCTTCCAAATAAGACCGATCATCGTCAGAAGTGCCTTGTTTTTTTCCGCCAAAACTTTACCAAATCATCGTCATAGTCGTAGTTGTATGGGCTCAACTCTCTTCCAAGAGCTTCATAGTAGTCGCCAGGAAGCATGTTCCATGTATGCCAATCAAGGCGATTCAACACCACCCGCAGCCCGTGTCCTTCTCTGCAATTTTAATCGTAGCATAGACCTCCTTCTCTTCTCATGAGGGGAATTGAATTGGTGTTTTAGGCTCTCAAGTACATCTCCACGACCCTCAAAATCCTCCCACTTGCAAGTCGATCCGTGCTAAGGGAAACACAATCAAACATCGCAAAAAAACTAAAGGGACACATCTACATTACAAGTTCAAGACACTCACAAAGAACTCATTCGCCCTCCATAAGTGTTGCCACAATAGTAGCCAATCCCATACTCGGAGGGACAACTCCTTGCCGAGCCTTTATGCCGCACCGGCACTTCCGATCCGGCGAGACTAAGGCATGGCCATGCAATGTTGCCGTTCCAACATTCTTCTACAAAAGACTTGCTAGGCCATAGACCTATGGGCCCATAGTTGTACTCCTCAAAGTCACATGCCGGAAAACCTTTCTGAAATGTCATAGTTCCAAGTTATAGTCAGTACAACACAAACAAGATCATAAATAACCTGAATCGAAAGACCACTTACATAATCCCGTTGACCACAACGGTAGAATGGAGTGAACATCTCCGGCTTGCTTGGAGCTTGGAGGACGGCTGTCTTGCCACAGCTTGTATGTAGGAGGATTCTCTAGACGGTGGAGTGCAGCCGCAACCTTCTCCGGCTTCCGTCATGTCAGTGGGTTCGGGTGGCGGAGGCACCCACCGAACAAACTCGTAATATGGAACGCTCTTCCAAGGGTCATAAGGAAACAACATAATGTCAACATTAACCTTAGTTGCATCATCAATCCAATCGATAAAAACATGCAACCGCCATGAGCACAATCGACTTCGCCCGCGATGACGACGTAATGGACAACGTAAAAAGGCACGCGCTGGCGGAGAGAGGATGCCTTGACCGCTTCACATAGGCCCGGAACCCACAAATACAAAACGGAGGAGGGACGGTGGTGGGAATGGACCTTTCCCATCATGGTCCTCCTGATGGTGCACCTAACAGGGAAAAATCCATGAAAGCTAGCAAAACAAACAAAATGACAAGTATTACACATGTGGAATATTACATAGTTTCTATTTCATACAAAATGCGAAGTAATACACCATGGGTTGTTACATAGTTTCTATTTCATACAAAATGAGAAGTAATACATCATGGGTTGTTACATAGTTTCTATTTCATACAAAATGAGAAGTAATACAAATAAGGAAAATTATAAAGAATTTAAACCATCTATTTGTTAAATAGTCATAGGCATAATAAAACACAAGAAGAAATATGGTAAACATCCCTTGCAATCAATAATACATGTACAATTAACAAAACAATAAGGAAATCTTCAAAAACCCTAACCAACCCCTAATACATGAACATTCATAAAAATCATCTCCATACATGGTTACACATCACAATCAAACCATAACACAAGAAAAAAAATTATAAATTAAGCAATTCTTCATGAACCCTAATCAAACCATAACACATTAAACATTCAATCCATCAAACAAACTACCATCCATGTATGCAAAATGTCATTAAAACGATGTCACTTAGGGTTACGCTTTTAATTGCACAATTCCACCAAAAACCGACAAAAATTAGCTAGCAAGATGACACAATTACATGAGTAGCAAGACAAGCAAAAAGTCAACTAGCAAACAAACAATGCATTTGGAATCATTTGGGGGAGAAAAAAATGAGGAAAGAAGGCTCCAAAAATCGCACCTGCTGTGGGGACCCAGCAACCTCGAAAAGTGAGAGTGAGAGCAGAGGGACAAAAAAAAAGTACAGGTGGGATCATTTATACCTCTCGTCGGCGCCCCTAAGCCATCGGGCGACATTGTGGGACCCACACGCCACCGAGGCCCAAACGTAAACCCTAACGGGCCCGTCCGCGCCGACGCTGGCCGCGCCGATCCATAGGTCGCGCCCCAAGATGCACAGCGCTGACGCGGTGGGACCCACCGCCGCCACGCCAAACCGGTCCAACGGAACCGCGCCACCGTGGCGGGGCACGGCGCGCCACATGCACAAAGCGCGACATGTGTAAAGATCGCGCCCTATGCGTGTGGCGACAAAAAGGGATACCCGGTGTAATTTGTTTCAAACTAGGGATACATTTGAAATTTGTTTTAAAAAAAGGTAAAATTTTTAAAAAAATCCGCAATATTACCTGCCAGTTGGATCCTCCAAATGCAATGCAATGCCGTTTTTATGTGGATCCTAGCAATGTGGTTAGGCTCTGAATGACTCAGCATGTGGCCGGTTTAACTGAACTTGCGCTTTTTTTGTTATTGCTTTGTTGACAACCTTTGTAGTTTTTTAAAAATCGGGTCGATGTGCTATGGAGATATGCAGAGACAGATAGATATACTCCTTCACACAACCACTTTTAAATGCATTTTTTTGGGTTAACTTCAAGTGCAACTCAAGTAAAAACACCATGAGAAAAAATATATATTTGGAAATTTCACACAACCCCACAGGCACACGAAATGTCATTTAATTTGCTGACTGATGAATGATGATCAACCTAAACAGTTTTATCAAATTCAATCGGAATTCACGCATGAATTTAAAATACATGTGACCAATGTGCTAGACATCTTGCAGTCTCTCAGAATCCCCATTATGAATTCTGTTATATTTTCTTTAGAAAGAACAAAAGGGGAAAAAAACTTCGAGCTTTTCCACGGTGAATTCAAGACAAGTTGTGGCGTTATCCTTTACAGGCCCCACAGAAAAAGAACCAAAACAAACGTTATTATGTATGTACTTCAGGAGCTCTTGAACTGTTGGCCACATACCATACAGACACAGCACACTGGCTTACTGAAACTCAACTGAAGCATAACCGTTAGCTGCGGCCCACAGATGCTAGTTTACTGAAACTGGCAAAGTTGACTTCAGCATCACACATTTCACTCCCAAAAGGAGAGAAGCACCGCCAATCAAACACAAAATTGGTTTCTCTGTTTTAAATAAAAATAAAGACATTTGGCTTCAGCAAGTCAAATGGATGCCATTCGCCATCAGCACCGTGTTCCATTCAGAGAGGAACTCTAGTGGAGAACCATACTGAAAACTGATGAATCGTGTAAGTAAAGTGAAGCTGTATCTAGTAGATCTATAATAAGCAAAGCTCCACCAATATCCAGTGGCACTCAACCAGGAAGCAGTCAAAATGCATAGCTCAATTAATCATTGCCTAGTTAAGGTTCCGACTCTGGATTGTCTGGTTATCATCGCCAGGTTAAGGTTCCGACTCAAGTGGCCACAAAAGCAAAAATATCACAACAATAAATTGTCTGCTTATCATCTAATCAATTAGAAGCCACATGATGTTGAACCACAATAAACTTGTGCAGAAATGACATGCAACATTTGAAATTGTAATGTTTTGGTTTCATAATTCACAATTTCTCAGGCCTAAAAATATTTAGGAGGAGACAATGGTATGCAAATTTCAGGATTAGAACAAGCAGGACAATATATATTGGTTAAAAACTTACATACCCCTCTACCACAAATTATGACGTCCACTCTCCTACTTGAGGAGATGGTAAGCTAGTGCACATCCCAAGTGCAATGAAAGCCACTAGCTCCGGCCATAACTCTTCTTGATCAGTCATGGACCATGTCTATGTAAGTATGTAAAACATTGCCTCTAGCTCATGTTTTGTATGCTCCTCTCATTGTGCTCTCCTCTCTCACAGGCAGTACACGGTATTAATACTTGTTTCGAACATTACACGGGTCCTCTTCGGCCTTGCACGGGGCAGGCCATGGGCCTCTCTTCAGTCTTCACCATGTACCATGCCCAGTAACCAACGGGAGGTAGTTCCATGACTTCAAAGAAAAAACTATAAATTTTAGGTATCACCGAGCACTGCAATTTTGATACATGCCATTTGGAAATTTCGTATCTTTTAATCTCAGAATCTATTAATTTAAAATGGATATCTAGGACAACTATCTTTCCATTAGTATCTGGAATGATGACCTAATAGCAAAATTGAAGCAATAGTCAACAATAAATAAAAATAAAGCCTTCTCAAGTTAAAGCTCTAACTTTGGATATCTAGAATGATGGCTCGCTCTAAGTGGATGGTAGTGAACAGCAAACCCTAGACGACGCCATGGGCTTCAAGCTAATGAGCACTGCTTTCTCTGTGATCAGCAGGAAAGAAACAATTGATCACCTAGTGTTGCTCATTCACCCAACAACCTTGTGGAACGTGGCCACCTTGCTACGAACATTTGGTCACCGCGACGTCCGCTTCCATCTTGGATTGGTGGACTACTTGGAGAGGGCACTGGACCGGAACGAGCGAAAGGGAGCCGACTCAATTTTCCTTCTCGTTGCACGGCAACTTTGGAAAGAGCGAAATGTTGGGTGCTTTAGAAGTGCCAATGCCCAGGTGCCACAATCCCTTGCGGCGCTCAAAGCGTGAAGCTGATCTCTATGTGCATAGGGCGGCGCAAGGAACCTAGGTTGTTTACTAGCACGAGATAGAGTAGCTGAATTTAGTTTGGAGATGGATAGAGCTTTATCGCATATCATGTAAAACTCCGGCCCGGTAATTGTAATCAAACCAATTCTATCTTTTTTTTTTTTTTTTTTAGGAAACTTCGGGGGGGCACTGGAAATCCCCACCCTGCTTGTATTAGCTCCACAGATGCCACGCCCCATAGGGGATTGGTGGGTGGAGGCAAGGCCTTGATTGTCAAAATACATCAAGAGAGGGATAGGGTGTAGATTACATAGTCACTAGTTTACTCCAATCTCTAATCATGCTCATCTTCTTCTTGGGGATACGGCAAAACCAATTCTATCTTAATACAAAGGCACGCAAAACCTTTTGCGCGATCGAGAAAAAAAAAAAAACTGTGATTTGGATATTTGAAAGCTGCGAAAAATATCTTCACTTGTATAAATAGGGAAAATATCATCACTTGTGTAAGGGAAGCCCCAAACAGTATGCTTGTCATCTAAAGAAACGGGTGGAAATAATCAAAATCTTGAGAATATCATGTTTAAACTTTTTCTTTTTTTTCCACAATGGTAAAACCGAATTTCATTACGTAAGCAACAAAATTACTGCGTTTTTAGTACATGACTGACGCTACTATGACTGGACAAAACACATCTACCCTTACCCAACAGCTTACACAGGAAGCGAAAGTTAGGGACAAAGCCAAGCAACATCCCCAGGACTGAAACAAAGTTCCTACTGCCACATATGGCCAAGATTAAACACCTGACTACGGCACATCTATCCAGCAAAATGAAGACTGCATATAAGCAGGATTCCAGCGCGTAAGCTATTTCATCCTGCGAATGGCACCATATTTAAACTTGGTAATAAAACTGATGTTTAAACTTGGTAGTACATATTTGTAAACTTTTTTCTGTTCAAAACTTGGTAGTACATATCATGTTTAAACTTGGTAGTACATATTTGTAAACTTTTTTTAGAATATCATGTTCAAAACTTGATACTACATTAACACAGATGTGCGGTTATAGAACATTTCCATGTAAAAAGTGTAATAAAATTTGTTTATGAGCCCGAAAAAGAATACGACATAACTTCTTCTCCATTATTTGATTGAGTGGAATAATGATTCAAATAATGGAGGTAAGTTGACAATAATTGCCCAAAAACAGTTGCGAGGGTGTTTGGCAAGGGTGTTTGCAGGTGTTTCTCTTTTTTCTGTCTTTGTAGTGTGATCTTCAAACGAACAGGCATCGCTCTTGCTGTTTCACATCATGCAAGAACGATTTCAAAACTCATGCATGCCCAGACCCAGTGCATGAGCTGATGGCCGGGCAAGTACAGGTACATCATCGCTCTTGCATGATACAACTCACTATACTATACAGTTATTCAATGCGACATGCGTGGGGTGTCCGTTTGCCAAGTTCAGTTCGCCACTCGATCTATTATATTACATATATATTGCTTTTGCTCAAACAAACGCTACGCTAGCTATCTGATCCATGCATGGCCATGGAACGTCGTTCTTCTCTTGCCGCTCTCCTCTTGCTCACGCTTGCACTCGCAGCTACCACCAGCAGCAGCGACGACGACGAGCAGCAGGGATACATGCTCGTCGGCATGGAGACTGGCGGCGGTGACAAGATCAGGGTGGTGGTAGTAGCCGGCCAGCGCTACTTCTTCATCACCGGCTTTGCCAGCCACCCAACTGGTTCTTCCGAGACGGCGAGCGCCACAGCCTCCTCATGTCGTTGGGCGGCAACGGGAGCAGCGGCGGCCACGCAGAGGTCGTCGCATCCAACGTGCTTGCTGCACTGATCAAGGGCGGCAAGGCATGCTGCGGCTAAGCTAGTCGATCTCACTCACTAGAGAATAATAAGCTAACGACGTACGGCTAGCTGGTAGGTTTTTTTCAAACTGTGTTGTGTGTGTTCCAGTTCCAAAGCGTACGTTTTATATTAAAGGGTTGGACTATTGATCACAAAAAAAAGCGTTTCATTGTCGTTTGAAAACAACAATTGTTGAAAGTTTAATTTGCACTCCAGTTTTGCGTTTCCTATATATCTGTATATATATGCTCCAATAATTGTTTTCTTTTTGGCAGTTGGATGTCAAAGAGGAGGTCCAACGAGTACGTAGAGATCTGGGGCAAATGAAAACACGGAATGCAAATAAAAAATCAGGAGGCCTATTAACCAGAGCTCGTCTGCAGCTCAGTTCCAAAAGACGTACAATGATAATCAAAGTTTTGAAATTCAGTCTAGAACATGTGTTCAGCTCCAAGGTCTAGTAATTTTGGTGACAGCCAGTGCCATTTTTTTTTTCACCCGACAACAATAGCAAAAAGCGACGACATACTATTTTTACTTCCGCTGCAACGCACAGGATATAGACATGTAGTAAATGGTTATATGGTTATTTGTACACACCCATCCTGTCACTAAGGCATGTAGTTTCCCCAAGTCCCAACCGTGGATAGGAAAATCATTTTGAAGTTTTGAACCAATGATGCAAGCTAGTTCAATTAAGGTTTGCTAGTCTGTCCAAAAAAAATTAAGATTTGCTAGCTAGATAAACTAAAGGAAAAGACAAAATTTTGAATAGGGTACGACCTACATCTACATGATCGACATCGAGTCGCATGTACAATTAAACTAAAGGGTTCCTTCAACAGACAACCGGAGTGAGTTGATCATCAGGCTCTTTGCATGGTCCAACTGCCTACTAATCCAATGCGACATGCGTGTTGTCTCCGCCATTTGCCAAGCCGTTTGCACAAGTACATACATTAAGCATATATACATACTGCCTTTAATTTGCTCAAACAAATAACGCTAGCTGATTCATTCCATGGACATGGTCATGGAGGGGGTACGTCCTTCTCTTGTTGCCGCTCTCCTCTTCCTCATCACGCTTGTAGTGCTCGCTGCCAGCTGTGCCAGCGACGACGGCACCGACGATGCATCAGCTGCAGCTGCAGTGGAGGTGGAGGAGCACCCGCTGGCCGACGACGAGCCATACATGCTGGTCTCCTTCCCACAACAAGGACGGCGAAGAGATCAGGCTACTCGCCGACAAGGGGACCAAGACACTCGCCGCCTCCGGCTTCAACAACCAGTCCGGCCACTGGTTCTACCACCACCGCCGCCGCCTCCCCAAGCCCAACAACACGCCCAGCCGCACAGATGCCGAGGGATTCTGGGACACGCTAGGTGCGATGGCGAATGCCACGGCGGCCAGCGGCGGCGATCCGGATCAGGCGGCTGATGACGACGACGACGAGCGCTACTACATGCTCGTCGGCATGCAGACCAGCGGCGGTGACAAGATCAGGGTGCTGGTAGTTGCCGACCAGCGATACTTCTTCATCACCGGCTTTGCCAAGGGGTGGTTCCGACCCCCCAACTGGTTCTTCCGAGACGGCGAGCGCCATCGCCTCCTCACCAAGTTGGGCACCAACGACGGGTCCTCGTCGTTTCATGGCGGCAGCAGCAGTAGCCACGCAGAGGTCGTCGCCTCCAACGTGCTTGCTGCAATGATGAACGACGGCAAGGCATGATGCTAGCCTGCGAGTCTCACTCACCAGAGAGAATAATAAAGCTAACGACGGCTACTAGCTTGTAGTATGGATTATGCTTTCATTGTCGTTTATGTGTGACTTGTTTAATCTTTTACTCCTTGAAAAATTAAAGATACTCCTTTTGTTGCGACGTACACAGCTTGGAAAATAAGCTAAATGAAACACTCTTTTTTTTTTTTTTTTTTTGGCGCATATGGTTTGCTAGTATAAATCAAAGGAGAAGCATTAAGAGAAATGGAACCTTTGGCATGCATCCTAGCTAGGGTAGGACAGTGCAGTGCATGGTTCTCTGCCGGCGGTGTGCGTCTACCATGTGGTTCTGACAAATAACCATGTGGTTGATCTGCATGCATGCCCAGTGCATGAGCTGATGGGCACGTACAGCATGGCTCTTGCAGGCTTTTGCATGGTCCAACTCGATCAGTACAACTAGTAGTGGTGGTGTAGTTACCCAATGCGACATGCGTGTTGTGTCCGTTTGCCAAGTTCGCCACTTTGTTATACATATACACAGCATACTCCTACTGCTTTTGCTCTAACAAACACTGATCCAATCCTCCAATCCATGGCCATGGAGGGGGCACTACGTTCTTCTCTTGCCGCTCTCCTCCTCTTCCTCACGCTTGTAGTAGTGCTCGCCGCCAGCGCCAGCGGCAGTGGCTGCGGCGGCGACGATGCTGCAGACGAGGTGGAGAAGCAAAAGCAATGCCATCCGCGAGCCGACAAGCCCTACATGCTGGTCGCCTTCCACGACAAGGACGGCAGCGGCGAAGAGATCAGGCTACTCGGCGACCAGAGAAGGCAGAGCTCCGAGCTGATCTCCGGCGTCACCGGCTTCGCCAACCGGTCCGGCCACTGGTTCTACTCCCCCGTCCGCGCGAAGCAGCGCGGCAGCGGCAGGCGCCGCCGCCTCGACCCCCCGCCCCACCCAGCCCCTGTCCAACAACAGGTTCCGCGCAGCAGAGCGTCTCTGGAACACGCTAGGTGTTCTGGCGAATGCCACGGCCACGGCGACCAACGACGACGACGACGACAGCGAGCAGGCCGGCTACATGGTCGTCGACATGGAGACAGGCGGCGGTGACAAGAACAGGTTGGTACTCGTAGCTGACCATCGCTACTTTGTCATCACCGGCCACGCCCAGGGGCTTCAGCAGCCAGCCCAGGTGGTTCTTCAGCGAGCGCCACCGCGTCCTCCCGTTGGGCGCCGGCAACGGGTCCTCGTCCTCGAGCAGCGGCAGCAGCAGCAGCCACGCAGAGGTCGTCGCCTCGAGCGTGCTTGCTGCACTGTTGAACGCCGGCAGGTCATGCGGATGCGGCTAGCCAATCGTCTCAGATCAGCCGAGAATAATAAGCTAACCACGGCTACCAGCATGGATTATGTTTTCATTGTCGTTTATGTGCAAGTTTTTTTTTTTTAAATGTTTTTAGTTTATTTCCAAGATGTAGTGATCAGAGTCAGAGTGTTGCTGTTGTAACCATGGATGTATCCTTTTGTGATCAGAATGTTGCGGTTGTGTGAAAGCGGTTTAAAGTGGATTAGTTGTAATTTTGTTGAGCAACGATTAGTAGTAATTAATAAATTAATAATATAAATGGTGACACTACTAAAGCGGCGATTTTTCTTGACAGCAAGAAGCCATATGCATCGGTGCGTCCTCCAAGTTTGGAGTGCGTCCTCCAAGTTTCGAGTCGAGGAGTAAGCTTCGTGGACGAGGAACTAGCACTCGCTCTTCATCCATTCCCACTCTGTCCATGGACGTGGTGGTATGTTCACTAATTTGGAAATACTAGTTCGTACAGCACAGACTTTTTTTTTTTTCTTCAAAACCGGGACTTCACCCGTTTTTTTAAGAGAAAGGCCACAGGAAGGCCAAGTTTTAATACATCCTAGACGCCCCCTCGTGGCGAGGTGCCGTGGTGAGCCGAAGAGGCGAAAACACTAACAAAAAGGCACCGCTACAACGGTGGAGCTTCGAAAGTGTCGTACTAAACGTAAAACAATTGCGCGACGAAAGGACGGCGGGCGATCAACGGCTCACGGTGGAGGCGCCCGCCGGGCGGAGGCGGGGATCGAGCACATCCACAACGCCGCGCCTGTGCTGCGGAACGCTGTTTTGAAGTAGCTACGCAACCTCCTCGCTGGCGCCCATCCGGCTTGCCCTCCCATCTAGCGAGCATGACGCTGGGCGAGCCTGCGCTTCCGGCCGGGATCCCTAGAAGGACTTTGCAACCAGACGGCCGCTTCCGCCTCGGGGTCCAGCCGTTGTTCTCCACTGGCCGCCGCACGCTGCGACGCGCAGCCGGGCGGCGAGCTGAGCGTGGGGCGGCTCGTGCAGGCAACCCAAAGAGGCGATGAAGTCGCCGACGGTCGCCTGCGTCTAGACAAAGACCGACCGCTGGCGGCGGTAGGAGACGGCCGTGCCGGAGAAGCGCCCGCAAGAGCACAAGGCAACAACCACCTCCTCCGCCTTCTCGCACTCGCCCGCGATGACGACAAAGGTAGGTGCTTCAAGAAGTGTGTCCGACGACGGAGTGGCGCCAAGGCGTAGGCGTAGGCGTAGGCGACGCCGCCACGGCAGCCCATGGTGGCTGGCGCAGCCGCGGGGGGCGCCGCCACCACGGCCGGGCGACGCACGCCCCGCAGAGGGTGGTCGCTGCCGGGCGTAGCCTCGCCTGGCGACACGGCGACCTCGTGACACCACAGCCAGTCCGCGGGTTGAGGATGAACGACGCGGGCGGCGAGGGAGTGTTCAATCGCGCCGCCTAGAAGAGCGGGCCGCGCGACGGAGGCCGCCGCTCATCGAGCATTGTCCACCTAACTCGGGGGATCCGCTACCACGATGCCCAAGCGAGAGAGGTCGGCGGTGTGCGCCGGCGCAAGACGGCGGATGGCCCGCACCCAACAAGAGTCGGGCGGGCCGAGGCGAGGGGGCCGAGCAAAGGATTTGCCCAACGGCAGGGGAAACGGCGCCCCTCGCCTGTGTCGCCCGCCATCCGACACGGCCGATGGCGCCGCTGCTGTCCTGAATACAAACCGAGGCTCCCCGAACGGCGTGGGTCCCGTGCCCTGCACGTGAGACGCAGGCGGCCGGGAGCCACGCCGGTGCCCGCAGTCCTTGCCCTGCCCCTCGCGGCCGGGGCGTAAGAGGCAACGGATGGGGCGGCACACCGAGCGGCGACGTGGTCCCCAGCCAGCAGTTGAAACAAAGCCCGATGAGGGAAGGCGGCACAGACGCCGACGGGCGAGGGAGGGAGGGGCACGCCGACACCCACGCCGGCCGACAAGGGTGAAGCCGTCGCCATCGACGAGGGGCGCAGACGGTGGGAGGGTGTCCTCGCAGGCCCCCGGCCGCGACACGACGAGGACGGCGGTGACCAGCGATGGATGGTGGCAGCAGTGGCCCAACCGACAAAGGAGCGGGACGCTTCGGCTGCGTGTCGTGGCCCCCGAGACTCGGGCGTGCACCACCGGAAGGAAGAGATCGCACCAAGGAGCGTCTGAGTCCCCTGACTGGCCGACGGCGGCGGCGACGCCGACCGCGGCCGTGTTGGCATGATCGGACGGGTGGGACAAAGGCCCGCCTTGCCTTTGGCCCGGGACACGGCGCTGGCTATCCGCGGCGCTCCCAAGACGGAGCTCAGTAGCGCCCCGGCGAGGAGGGGATCGGACAAAGCGTGCCGCCCGACGGTGGGGGCCTCAGGTCAGCGCGACCCTCCTCGTTGTCCAGCAGTCCGAGGGGAGGAGCCGCCCACCCAACGCATACCTTTGGGCCGTCCGGCTGGAGGGAGCGGGGTTGGTGGGAGACGCCGACAAGGCCGGAGCAGCGCCGGAGCCGGAGTCACCGGGCAGCGCGGAAGAACGGAGGCGGCGACGGGTCGGAGTACGGGCCGCGCACGGCACAACCATTGCCCCCAACAACGCGACGCCGAGCCCGAGCGCCGGCACAGGGCAGGAAGGACCGGTCGTCGCTGGGTGGCGCATGAGGGCCGACGGCGACCGGCCCCGGGGGGCCAAGGCGGCTTGAATCGCTCCCGCGCCACTGGGGCCTCAAGCCGCTGCATCGCCCTCGGCCCTACGGGCAGAGGAGGTGGGGGAGGGGAGGGTGTCACCGCGCCGGCCGCACACGGATGGGGCGTCCATGCCGAAGAGGAGAAGCAGGCCGACGCCGCGCCCGCTAGGAGCGTAGTCTCCCGACGGCGCTACCGCTGCAACCGAAAGCCGGGGCAGCGGCGACGACGCCGGAAGGAGCCTGGAGGTCGACGTGGGCGGCCTCGTTGTTGAGGTTCGCTCACCCCGGGCGCTGAGGTGACAGCAAAGGGCGGGGCGGGGCGGAGGGCGCGATCCCGCGGCGACGCGCGGGCGGCCGAGGGGGCGACAGAGGGCGGCGCTGCTCCGAGCTGGCGGGCGCGGGATTGGCTGATCCGCCCCGGGGCGACGCGCGATCCGCCCCCGGGCCGCGACGAGGGAAGGACGGCGGTCGGCGCGATGGTGTTGGACGGGCGGCGCCATACGGCCGGGCGGGCGCGCCGCGACGGGAAGAAGAGGCAGAGGTGGCCTCGGGAGCTGTCGGGGGGGGGGGAGGGCGGAGGGGGAGCGGGCGCCGGGCGGAGGAGCCGGGCGCTGTCGGCAGGGAGCAACGGTCGGAAGGGGCGCCGCCCCTCGCAGGAGCAAGAACTGAGAGACCGTACAGCACAGACTTGAATGTTGAATTTGCTTGCTTCATTGGTTGATCTGTACATTATGCCGTTATAGGAATCAAATTTATCCCCAAAGATGAAGAATGTCATACTTTATTTCTTAATGAAATAGCAATGATTCAGCTATACATTAATATACATGTATGTTTCCTTTTGCAGCCATTGGAGAAAGTTCCGGAAGATGAGGGGAGGACGATGATAACAGCTTTGACCATAGGGATGATGTGTCTGAAAGCCTACCTACAGTTGATGGTGGAAGTGGAAGCCAGAGGAGTGATGAGGTTGATGATGGCGCATCAAAGCCTAATAAGGCAAAGACAGGAGGGAAAAAAGCTGGTGTTACATTGTCTCCCAAGTGCAAGATATCAAGAGGCAAAAGGGCTTATTGCTGGAAACATTTTAAGATTGTCAATGTTCCCATCCAAGAAGGAGAGAGGTGTAATGGAGACAAAGGCAAAGTGTAAGTTCTGCCATAGGAGTTATGCGTACCATCCAGGTGGTGCTACAACAACTCTGAACCGGCACTTGCTGAAAACTTAGTTGATGGATAAATATGTGATGACATGGACGATGGACCTAATTTGTACTCTAATGCATGTGTCTGCATATGACGCTTGCTGCTAGCATATATGATGGATAAATATGTGTTATATACTTAGAGCATCTCTAAGAGTTTGCTATCTCAGCTTGACATCCATATATTTTTGACAAAACAAGAAAAAATTGTCTCCAACAATTTTGGTGAAAAGCATTGCCGTATAGCAACCGCGGAGCTTATTTGTTGCGCGCATATATACGGGTAGCTCACGCGCGCGCATCCCTGGTCCATGCGCTGCTCGTGTGATGGGATGTGCACGACGTTGCTGCTCATGGGTGGCAGGACGTTGCTACTCGCTGCCACACTTGTGTGGTACTACCAAGGATAGCAGCAGCAATAAATTCTAGGAAGCATAGTGAGACTGATCGCACTCACGTTCCTCTAAATCCGTCATTTATAAGAAATATTTTATTCTGGTCATCAAAATTCTCCCCTCTATATTCAGTTTTTCTCGCACTTATCCGTACTTTATATCATCCTCTATCCCAACTTATATCATCATCTATAACAACTACCAATTGATCGGATCCACATGTCATACACACTGCTGTTGTTGCTGATCATCTCTCTCTTTCCCGTCCCCATCAAGATCCCTCCAGCGCTCCTCCCGCCCGCGCCGCGCCTACCACCTCACGCTCCTCCTCCCCCTTGCGCCGTGCCGCCCAGCGCTCCTCATCCCGCCGCCAACGCGCCCTCGCCGCGCTTGTCCCAGCGGCCCGGCCGCTTGGCGCCGCCGCCACCGCGGCCTCCCCCGTAGGCGCGCGCAGATAGACCAGCCTCCGCACGGGCTTGCCGTCGCCGCCATGGTTCCGAGCTGCTGCTGGCGCTCAGGCCAGGGCGCCGGAGCCGGCGCCCAGCCGACCGGGGCTGCTGCAGGCTCGCTTGCACTCGCGCCACACGGATGTGGCCTCCCTGCACCAGCGCCACTCGACGGCGCTTCTTCACCCCGCAGCACTTGATCGCGTAGGCCGGGCCGCCGACACGCCGCAGCGGCCGAGGCATGGCGTCGAAGTAGAAGGAGTAGCGTTCTCCTTAGCTGCACGAGCACGCAGCGATGCCGGGCGCAGTTCCCGAGGGACGCCCCCTCCCTCCGGCGGTCCAGTCCGCCACGGAGATGGCCCCATCGCTGACGGCGAGGGCAGCGGGCAGGCCCGAAGCCTCCTCACCACGCCCCGCGGACGCAGTCGCTGTCCCGCGGCCCCAGCGGCGGCCATCTGGCGGTCTGGCGCTTACGCCGCTTCAGCGCAGGGGGCCATTTCGCAATCCAATGGCGATGGCCGGGCGGACGCCGGGCCAAGGGGAATGTCACCCATCCGAAATCGAGCGAAGTGCCAGCCGCCGAGAAGGAGGGCGGCGGCAACAACGCCGACAAGGAGGGACCTAATCGCCCCCCCGAAGCGGAGGCCCGCATCCCGTGTAGTTTGGCGGGGAGGCGCCATAGCGCCAAGTTAGCAAAACATAGCGCATACCGCCGACATTGCTTCCTGAAAAATCTACCCACTATCCGCACTGTGGTACTTTTTAAACCCATACTCTAAAAGGAAATATTCTATCCCGATCATCAAAATTTTTACTTTATATGTAGTTTTCCCGCATCCATCCATACTTTACGGGATACTCTATCTCAACTACCAATCCACGGGGCCCACACGTCATACGCACATCATCTCTTTTTCCACCAAGTGCCCGCAGCAACCGCGCCGTGCCCCCAGAGCATCGCCGTCCGTCGCCGCGAGTTGGTCGTCGTGTCGCTGCTCCTCGACCAAATTGAGGGCTCGTGAGCTTTCCCTTGCTCCTTTCTTCCTCCGACCAAATTGAGGGCAGCGCCGACGAAGCTTGTTCGCCGCCGGCCATGGCGCGCCTTGATTACCTCGAGTGGACCCGCCGCCACGCCCTCACGGTGCGAACTGCCGCATAGCGGGCGGGCTCTCCATCTCCGGCGGCGGCTCGCAGCGCCTACGGACCTTGTAGGCGGCATGGTGGCGGACATGTGGCGGGGAGCTCCGAATCCGCGGGCGGCGGGCCCGTGCAAGGGGAGGTTGAGTCCGCGGCTACTGGACTTGTGGCGGGGAGCTCGAGTCCGTGTCACGCTGGGGCGGGGGGGGCCTGTGGCACCCCGCGCTAGCGCCTGTTCCTGGAGCAAGCGGCGAGGGAGGCGAGGGCGCCTTCGCCTTTCCCCTTCCCCGTACCTCCTCTTCCTGCCGTGAGCTCGCCGGCCTCGAGCTCGGGCCATGAAGGTGCTGGTGGCGGCGGCCCCCTTCTCCCTCCCCTTCTCCCGCTCCCTTGTGGGGCCACAGCGTGTATCGAGCGCACGCGACCGGGAAGTCCGCCGCAGTAGCGTTCCTCGGATGAACGGATGATAGCGCCCGCGGGTCACGCACTCCCGCCGCAGGCCAAAAAAACGTTATCCGTGCTCAAGTAGGTTTAACGTACAGCGATGCGGAAAGGCTGAGCAGGCAGGAGTGGCAGGTGCTTGTCTTTCCACCAAGGATCTGTGCTACTATGGGTCCGCTTTAGCGTGGCTCCACGAGCCGCTCGCCCGCTCCGGCCTCGGGCCCTACCAAACACCAACGCACAAAACAGCTCGGCCGGCGAAGCCCCAAAGAGCCGGAGCCCTTTTTCTCATGCGACACCGGCCACCGAAATCGAAGCTTCCCCGGCTCCTCCTTCGTGAGTGTGCGAAAGAACATGGTGGTCCTCCACTGTTGAGCGTGTGACAGCAAGGGGCCGGCTGTTTTCATGCATGCGCATGCACATGCACATGCCGTGCCTCACCAGATCTACCCTACTAATGCACCAACCCGCGCATTCAAAATTATTCAAATAAACGATCCAGATTATTTCTTAATCTTCTCTCATCACTCAAACACCATCCGACGCTCGTGATTAAGTGTATGGGCCTTACTCCTA
This sequence comes from Hyparrhenia diplandra, assembly GCA_015847255.1. NCBI lineage: Eukaryota > Viridiplantae > Streptophyta > Magnoliopsida > Poales > Poaceae > Hyparrhenia > Hyparrhenia diplandra. The sequence goes on along the minus strand of JADLZK010002896.1, from coordinate 86,614 downwards.
ACGCCTTCCTCGACGCCCTAATACGCTACGGCGGCACTTTCCCTCTTACGCCGAAATCATCCGCCTCTCGCGATAAGGAAATACGCTGCGCGCCACCACGCGAGATCACGGGCTTCTTTCCGCTCCCACACCATGCAAATCAACTTTGGGCACGTTCACGCCCATATCTTGGGCACGTGCGACCGCCGTGGAGCGGGTCGGCGAAGAGACATTCGCTGTAGCCCCCTCGCGACCGAGGACGGTGCCGCTGGAAGCGCATGGCGGCGGAGCAGCGACAAGTCATGCTACCACACACGAAGTCGCCGACGATGGGGTCGCCGGATACGGCATGGGACGCTTGGCGTGGAAGACGGCGCAGGGTGCGTGGATCGGAACATGCATGCCTGAACGCGAGGCCCATGGACTGCATCTAGGGCTGAACGCGACACCGTGCGCGCACGCATCCTCGCCCGATGAGTCCGCAAACGGACGACGGAGCTCCACGAGGGACCCCGAGCGATGGCGACACGCACCAGTGGACGTGAAGGTCGCGCCAGCCCCCGCCGAGCCTGAAGATCGGACCGCTGTTACCATCGCTGAAATCTTTCCTCGGCAGCGGGCGGCGCCTGTTCCTCACCAGATTTTGGGCATTTCGTTTTTTTTTTTGAATCAATGGATTTGATCGTGGTTTGATTTGTGAGTGTCGCATTGTGATGGTGATGGATGGGCAAGGAGGTGAAGCCGTGGGGAATGAAGATTAAGTTGGAGCCAGCGATGTTGACAGGATGGCCTCCTCCATGTGTTCCTGCACCAGAGATTACCTCCATTTGCTGACTTCGAGGTTGACAGGCTGCGCAATGGATGATGCCCACCATGTGTTGGCTGAAATGCCCTCAAGGTAATAACTATTGATTTCTCGATGATTTTTTATTCATTTTGAGGTGGATTCCATTGTTTCCTTTCGTTTGGGTCGGAATTGGAGTGACAAATATGTGCTCTCAAGCTTTTTCTTATCAATCTCTACTATTGCAATTTAAATGAAAGGAAATGTAGATATGTTGTTTAAGCTCTTGCAAATCAACTTGCTGCAGACCTGTTGAAACTTGAGAGTTGTACTTTGCCTGTTCTGTAGCCACTTCAATGGAATATACCAGTATAATGCATGCACAACTTGTTTTTTTAATTATACAGATCTCATATTAAAGTTCCCAATTGCGTTGTGCTCAAAGGCAGGCTTGGTCAGACTATGTTGAATCCTGCTTATAGGGGAAATTACTCATCCTTTCCATTTAGCTCCTCACGAAAAGTATGTGAGTTGCACAATGCAATTTTACTTCAGTTAAAATATTGTGTTCATGCATGAGAATGACTTGTTCTGTATCTCTTCCGACTACAGCCTTGCCAAGGTGAGCGATGCAACTGAAGCTCAGTGCTATCACATATATGCAGTGTGAGCTCTAAGGTTTATCCATTGTCGATAACAAGCGGTGAACTGCTAACTCTCTGTGCATCTACCATGTTTTTTGGGATACTGTTAAGAGTGTCGGACTTCAGTGTTTCGTGGTGACATGGATGCAGTTTCAGGTCTAGATGTATATATGCTCACAAAATATTTAGAAGGTATGATCATCTAAGAAGTGCATATCCTAGCTCCATCCAATTATATTCTCTATATAGGATGTGCTTATGGATATCTCAGCTGCATGATCTCCATAATAATTTTTTGTTCTTTCTGAATTTTAAGCACTATTCCTGAACATTATCTGTTGTATGTGAATTCTTATTTCTGAGCATTGTTTGTTGCCTATGATTTCTTGTTATTTCTCGATTAATGTGTATATAAAAATTTTCTCTTAGACATTTACATTTAGGGAGTCAACAAAAATTTCTATAAAATCGACATTTTATTGTTTCATATGCATTCTAGAAATGTTGCGTAGCGTTAGCACGGGCACTATACTAGTGTAAAAAAAGAGAAGGAACTGCTAGCAAGGATAGGAGAAAAGATTCCCAATGTAAAAATACAAGAGAGAGAAAAAAAAGAATGACTCTAATAATTTAAAGAAAGATCAGATCTACACCATAGTAATATAACAAGTGAGGGCTATTATAGACATTTGTCATTTTCATCCATTCTATAAACACAGGAGGAGCCGTTTTGCCAAACGTTTTTTTAAAACGGCTTCTGCTCCTTCAAAGAAGCCACTTCTTCGGAGGAGCCAGAGCCGGAGCCATTTTCGGAGGAGCCGAAACCCTACCAAACAGGCCCTACCAAGGATAGCAGCAGCGATAACTCTATGCACCACAGTGAACATGCAGGGAGTGGCAGGTGCTTGTCTTTCCACAAAGGATCAGCCGCACTTGATTGCTTGTAAAAAAAAAAGATATAATACAAATCCGGTCCTTAAATTTTTCTTGGTGTGTCACGCCAGTCAATAAATTTTTAAAATATGTCATTAGGCGTATCCTATGCAAACCAGTCTTACGCCAAGCAACCGTACAAACTATTGATCTAGACCATGAAGCGCCCATCCGATGGCACACAGCGAGAGGGGTCATTTTACAGATTAACGCTCGCAGGACCCTTCACTGTTTCGCAGAAACCCCCTCCCTCCGATGGCACACAGCGAGAGAGGGTCATTTTACAGATTAACGCCCGCAGGACCCTTCACTGTTTCGCAGAAACCCCCTCCCCCTCCGATGGCACACAGCGAGAGGGTCATTTTACAGATTAACGCCCGCAGGACCCTTCACTGTTTCGCAGAAACCCCTCCCCCGCGTCGCGATTGGAACGCCGCGGCCTGAGATGCGCCTGTCTGCTGCCGCCCCCTACCCACCCGCCAGGGCTCCTCCGGCCATCCGTCCCACCAGGGATGTATGTATACGCCGCCGAGGTCCCCGAACGTGCTGCTCGAGAAGAACGGCTCTGTGGCGAACGGGAACGGACACCGCGCGTCCTGCGATGAAACCGCCAAGCACGACGCCGGCAAGGGACGGTGGGCGGTGGCACTTTAGTCAGTGCCGGCCGCATCTTTAACTCAAAAAGTTTGCAACAACTACCTGGTACAGGCAGAGCCCGGCAAGCTTCATTGACATGTTCATTCAAAGGCCTGCTTTTGCGAATCCACGCTTCCAAATTTTTTCAATAAAAACTGCGAGCCAGTAGCATCAGATTCTGGTGGATTCTGTTTTCCGTAGCCAATGACTCCTTGCTTTTTCTGCATTATTAAGATGTACTACGCGCTCATCCATTCGTATGATTCCTAGATTTTTCAGATGTACTATCCGCCCCGTTCCCCGGGAATCCTCACGCAACAGACTCATGTTGTGAGATGGAAAACCGGAGTAGAACGGCTGTGTTGCCGCAGGAACCGGCGGTGGCTCTCCATCTGGAAGCGGCAGTCCAGGGTGGCTCATCTCGAGAGGGAGGGGAAGCCGGAGAGGCGCGGGGCACCGGTGCCGGTCCCTGGGACGGCCGGACGGAGGAGCCCTGGAGACGCGGGGGCGTCCTATCGGCGGCGGCGGCGTTCTATCGACACCGATCGACTCGGTGGAGATGAACAGGGGTGGGGCTGAAACGCCCTGGGCCTGGGTGCCGCTCGCGGGGGAATTTCTGCGAAACGGCGAAACGGTGAAGGGGCCTGCGGGCGTTAATTTGTAAAATGACGCTCTCTCGCTGCGTGCCATCGGATGGGCGATCCATGGTCTAGATCGATAGTTTGCACGGCCGCCATAAGACCGGTTTTGCACGCGGATACGCTCTATATGGGCGTGATTGGTTGCCTTGCACGTTCCCAGCCAGGACGAAAGGGCCATCCAGGGTCCCTTGGTCAGGGCCCAAACCATACAACCACCTTTGTTTGGTTGTACTTTGTAGGCCGATGTGCGTAGGTTGTTTATGTTTGGTTCCCAAAGATGTATGGTTTATTTGAATGTACTAATATAGGCATTCCTGTTTGGTTGCTTGCACGACAAAACGGTGCCAATACCCCCGTACCGATTTGGTGAGGTTACCATCTTTATTCTCCGTGAGAACAAACAACGAGCGGGTGGCCTCTCATCGCCGCCCGACCTCCCACCGCCGTTCACGGCCGCCGCGAGATCCCGTGAGGAGGAAGGACGAGCCGCAGCGGGTCTAGCACGCCCCGAACCCGACGCCACTTGGTCCCGTGCGAGACTCCGAGCTGTTGAGGGAGCGGGCGCGCCTCGCCCACGACATGGCCGCCGCGAGGCGAGGAGCTGGCCCGACCCGGCTGGAGGCGCGGCGCCGCGCGAGACGGTGCACAGGGCAGTAGAGCGCCGCGGCCGAGGAGATGGCGAAGGTGCAACGGCTGCGGAGAGGCGTGCCGCGGGCGGGATTGAAGCGCCGGGTTGGCGCTGAGGCGAGGTCGCCCCTTTCCCCGGCAAGAAGCGCCGCGAGATCCTCCGCCATCTCCAGCCAGATCACGGGGCGTCGGAGAGGAGGAAGGGGACGCGGGAGGAGGAGGGAAGGGCGCGGGCGCCGGCCAGCCTCCGGCCGGCGGCACTAGCAGCCAGACGGACGACGTGAGGCAAAGGGAGACAAGGGAGGTGGAGGTAACCTTATCCTCCAGACCGCATCGCGCCATCTTCCACGCCCACCACTCGATGACCGGCGTGGCCCCGCTCACATGGGAAGCTCCGATTTGAGAAGACGGAGTGAGCCGGATGGAGGGGTCGAAATGAATGAGAAGATGCAGAAAACGATACGACTCACGAACAAAACACGAGCATCCGGTACCAAATGAGCCCGATGGCCCTTTGCACCGCCTGGTGCGGGCAACCAATCACGCCGTATGTCATTATGGTGCCTAAACTTGATTTTTGTCTCTAATCAACCGCATAACGGGTCGATTTAAAAAAATAGACCAACAGCCGCTCCCGGCCCGAACCGATGCATGCTAATAAACCGAAGCTCCTCACTCGATCACTCAATTAGAGGATTCATTCATCATCACCTAAAAAAAGCCGAACTGATGCATGCTAAACAGACCAACTGCCGAACTGATGCATGCTAAAAATAAGCCGAACAGCAGTATCACAACAATATTTAAAAGATGAACAGCAAAATTTAACAGCCTTAACCAAGTGCATATCAAAGCAATGTTTTATAGAGATGAATGTCGTATTAACCAAGTGCAGCCCAGGTAACACACATTGTACTTAAAAGGATACAAAATCTCAGCCGACAAGTATCAAACACAATGCATACAAAAAATCGAGCACTTCAATCGACTATACAAAATCTCGGTCGACAAGTATCGGACACCATGTCTGCGCGCCGTAGAAGCGCAGCCATGGAGAGTCGCCACCGGGGAGTTCGTCCGCGGCTGCCCGATCACGCTGAGAAGCGTCCGCGCAACCGCCACGAGGAAGAGCAGGTGTCGCGAGGAAATCTGAATTGGCGGCACCAGCGAGGAAACTATTTGGTCGCTAATGACGTCATGGGTCCTTAACGGCCGATTAGAGACCCAAATCAAGTTTAGGCACCATGATGACATACTTTAAAAGTTTACGGACCGGGGTGGCGCATCATGAAAAGTTTAAGGGTGTAATGTAACCTCTTAATTACGGGCCCACCGCACTGTCATTGTCCCAAAGACCTCGGCAACCGTGCGTGATACATCCGATAACTTAAGAAGCCCCGTTGATAACTCATACCGGGATCAACAAAGGAGTAGCTACAATATTACAACATTTGTTACAAAAATATAGATCGAAAAGCGGAAGAATAATAACATTAATTTTACAAAATGTGAGTAAGTTATGTTTGAGTAAACTTAACTTAATTAATTTGCGAAGCCGAGTAGACTAGAAGACAACCAGATCATATCGTGCCCAAATGACATAACCTTGGTTAACAACACGAAGTCAAGACACGCAACAAGGGTTAACAAACCCCGAGTACGGGAGTACTCAACAAGACTTACCCGACAAAGAAAAGAGGAGAAGACTCGGGAATGCGAGGTTTAGGGGAATCAAGGTAAGGCTTAGCAAGAATCAAGAATTCTTTTTTGCGAAAAAAAGCTTACTAAAAGTGAATCCTTACTTTCAATATTTTTAATTCATATTAGTAGCTCATATACTCTAGGTTATCCTACTCTAAGCAAACATTTCTTTCATAAGCCAACTTTCTTTCCTCAAAACCATATTCCATCAATTACTATGAAGAAGGGTGCGAGGATCAAGTCTCCTTTTCTCGTGGAGCAAACGCCGATTCGAACCGCTTAAAACCCAGTAGGGATACCTCACCACACGACATATGTAGAACTTAAACTTGCATATGTCAACCCTCACTCGGACCGTCCAAAACGGGACGCCCTACGCCACCCGAGAGTACCGTACACCTCCAATCCGGGACTTTAACCCACGAGGGTAACTTGTACTCCCGCCATCTCTCCACTCCCGGTCTTGGCGGTTTATGCGTTCCCGATTTGGCTCACCTCCGAGATCTCGGGCTTACTCGTATATGTGGCCGGATAACAAATTCTTGATCCAAGGGCCAATCCACCTGGGCGGTCCTTAATTAAACGACCAACACGGGACAAGCACGGCTAGGCATCCCGCCGCTTTCAACCTACGTCCCGTCCGATCTCAAATTCATTTCTACTTCTCTTTCTTTTCGAAAAGGTACCATATTCTCATGTAAAACAATTTTGAAGAAACAAATTTTTAACTAATTAAGCGAGGGCTAAGCATCACTAAGCATTTTTGAAATAAAACAGGTTAACAAGGATGGTATTGCAATAAACAAGGATGATAATGCAAAGAATTAGGTTATCACTCAACTCCTAGAACTTAATGCAATATATCATAAACATAAGTGTAAAAGCTTTGTAAAATACAAGGAAAGGTTTAAATGTATCCGGGGCTTGCCTCGTGGTTGCGGGAAAAAGTTAGATTCCTTAACGAGATCACCCGAGTCATACTTGACATCGATATCATCGGTGAATGGATCTTCTTCGAAGCTCGACCATCATGAACCATCTCACTCTCGTATTCTCTACATGTAGATGATGATGCATGCTTTAGCATGATGAAGTATAAATATGATGCTTGATGGATGCATGAAATGATAAACACTTGAGTACAACTTTCCTTCACGATAAAGTTGCAACCCAACAAAACCAACTTGTTAAACTACTCTACAAGATATCATCACCATTGCCTAAGGAATTCTCAAGGACCATTTGATTGTGATATGATCCAAGTTTCACAAAACAACACAAAAGTCACACAAATCCTAAGTCATTAAACACTAAACATTTCATTTAAACACATAAAATAATAGAGCATAAAATAGAAAATAAGTTAAACATTTCAAAATGACTCCAAACTTTTTATACAAGTAGGTCACATCATTAAACAGTACCAAATAAATTTTCATGATTTTTGAATAAATATTTTATTTTCTAAAAATCATGGAAAATGCATTTTTCAATTAAAGATTGTAGTTTTAAAACATGCAAGAACTACTCAAAATCTAAGTTTCAAAATTTTCATGGGTAGACATACTCATATGAAGGCTACACAAAAATTTTCAGAATTTTTGAACAAGAATTTGAATTTATATGAAATTTACAAAATTTGGTACTATTTAAAAGTAAAGAAAAATCGAAAAACATACTTTAAATGGAAATCGACCATCGGGCCGATTTTGGCCCTGCCACCCACACACCAACAGTTTACCTCAGCCCCGCCCTCACGCCGACAAACCAGGGCCCGGTGGCAGGGAAACAAAGGCTCCCGCTACGACCGGCGACCGCCGGCCTGACTACCCGGATATCTCGGCCGGCTGGGCGAGGTTTTCGACGACTAGACCTGCCCCAACTTGCTCTCCTCTCTCTCCCCGCATCTCCCGACCCCCAAACCCTCACCCTAAGGCACTGGCGGCTCCATCGGCCGGCGATGATGGCGACCTGGGCCGGCTACCGCGGACGGCGGAGACAAATAACCTAGGGCTTCCCACACGGCGAGTATGCCGAAGATCTACAACCGCTCACGACCCTCTTCCCACCAATCGCTCTCAAACCGCCCCTAGCTGGGGGAGGCCACAAGACGGCGACAAGATCAAGGATCTCACGGGCCACGTCGGCTGCTCCGACGGCCACGAACAGAAAAAGGAAATCCGGGTGACACCATCACAACCGTAAGCTCACCCCGACGACGATGCGACGCTGGTTAGGCCTGAGACAGCGGAGGTGGGTTGCCACGGAGACAAATGGCAAGGCGGTGGCACCGAACCGGGCGGTGGCAATGATGTTCGATGTGATGGAGCTCCTACGCAAAACGGTCGAGCGCACGAGGATCAACACGACGAGGCGGCTAGGGCTCAAGGTAGTTCGTCATGCAGGCTCACCGTAATGGGCCGACGACGGCGAGGGTGGTTTCGGCGGCGCAGCCTGCCGGCGCCGGGAAGACGACGCCGCGCCGCGCGTTCGGGGCTTGGGGCTGGGAAAGTGGGTTCAAATGGAGCGCAAGGACGCTGCGAACGAGATGGCGCGCCAATTTAAGGTTGCGGAGCTCAACGACGATGGCACAAGGCGAGATATGCTCGCGACGGTGACGACGCTGGCAACTAAACGAAAAACAAAGACGACGACTTTCCGCCGGTGGAGCGGGATAAAGACGAGCGAATCCGTTCACGACGCCTCCGCAGCTGGTGCGACGTGGGCGAGCAGCTGCGTGGCTTGCGGGCGTGCACGAAGACCGGAGAAGGCCACGGCGACGCCGACGACATGGCGGCATGGGCGCCATGCCGCTATCAGTAACACCCAAACCCTAACTTTCGGAATTTTGCAAATTACTTCCAAAATTTGAACTGAACTCGAAAAACTCCAAAAAGCAACTTGGCTTAAAATTTCAAGATCTACAATTTTCTCAATTGGAAGATTTTCAAATTCGGCCTCTAAATAGGACTTTTTGAAAAGGGGTCAAAAAGGGATAAATTTGAATTCAAAATTACTTTTAAAATTACTCAAAAACTTGAAAAACTTTGTACATATCTTTTGTTCATAAAGAAAAGATCTACAAACTAGCTTTTGGAAGTTTTATCAAATTTTGCCTAGATTTTGAAATAACGAAAAGGGGATAAAGAAAGGTTAGGGTTTAGGGTTTTCGACAAAAAGGGGCAACTCCCGGATTTTGATTCTTTTCGGAGTCTCTTCGACCGACAACGTAATCAAGCATAAAAGAAGCTTATTTTTGTCCAAACCATAGCTTAGCGGTAAGTAACACACCGGGGTGTTACGACCTTTCCCCTTAACGGAATCTCGGCCCCGAGATTCGAGCGAGAACTTTCAAGAAAGCGAGAGAGATTTCCATAGCTTTAAAACTACACCAAAGAGGATAGAACTTGCCCACACGATAGAAGATTACAAAACCATTGAAGATACAAAGAGGGTACAAAGATTACTCCCCGGGTCTAGTGACACATCTATTACATAGCAAAGTCTCACTCCAGAAACTTAGACAGACGAGGACAAAGAAGGAACACCAAGAAAATAAACGACCAAAACGCAAAAGGACCCCAACAGATCCGTAAAAAGATGGGATCGAGGAGGCACAACATGTCAAGAAGGCACGCAATGAATCCTAGGGCCATAAGTTTCCACCGGATGCGACTTCGACCTTCTAAGACTAAATCGACTTCTTCAACGAGACGCCAAGCAAAGAACCTTTGACCGCAACCCGACCGCGAATAAGAACTTGATCTTGCAAGACTAGCTTCCACGCCTTCTTCTCTCGTTCAATTACTTGAGCTAGACAACTTCACCTTGAGGAGGAAATCGACTCGCGATTCTTAGAGGAGATTTGCGATGGGCTTTGGAGAGATGAAGTGGAGAAGCAAGGTACCCGGTTGCGCTTTTATAGTGCGGAGGAGCAGATAGAGATGTTTACCAAGACCGAGAAAAGGAAGCCGAGAGAGAACAGAGAGAGTCAAAAGTCCACGGGTGGAGCAAACCCACCGCCTATGGTGCTCTCTATGCTCGGGCTTGAGCAGGGAAAAAGAGGAAGTAGGGTGACAGATTCCCGAGGATGTGGAGGCAAATAGTAGCCAAAGCCATGGAGGGGTCCTAAGACGGGTGTAATGGCGAGAGTCAGCGCGCATAGCGCCACGTAGAGAGAGGAAGAAAGAGAGTGTGGTGCGAGAGAAGATGCGACCCGACGAAACGAAAAGGGCGAAGCACAAAACCGAGACCGCAACACCTGGCGAAAAGTGCGAGGGGCCGTGGATGCTCACGACGCTTGTAAGACACGGGCGGCAATAGAATGCCCGCGTGATCCCGGCATGAGCGGGACCCAAAATAGTTATAGCTCGGTAGATCCCCAAAGAATTGTAATTAGCAAAGTAACACCAAATTCCGCCGAGAAAATGTGGACAACTTTCCGATCCTTCACGCCCTTTTGATTCTAAAATGATGGCATAAGTTGCTTGACACCGGGTCAACGCCACCTTTCGAAATCGTTAAGCAAAGTCCCTTATCTACCACTTCTTGTAGTCCGTTAATGTTGATGTCTCCGGACTTGCTCTTCAAAGGTCACCTTTCTTGTAACTTTCGAAGGAACTCACCAAACAACCGATCCGACATACGAGTCCTTGGATAGAATATAGATAAATAACCAAGGAAAATCACGGCAAGGGAATGCTTAGTGTAGTTTTGTAATGGATCATGATTAGAAATCATTAATCATAACACCACGGCCAAAACCACAACCACGGAGAGAATCCATATGATAAAAATTAGTGGTGACCAAGGATTTACAAACGAAGGATGGCAAACAAAGGAGTTCCAAGGCGTAGAATCATTATGGAGGTGATTCAAGATCAAAGCCAAGGATATAATACTAGAAGAGTTTGGATAGAAGAGTTTAGAAATAATCAACCAAGATTCTAGGGCGTAAAACCAAGGAGTTATCGAAGATCAAAGAGAGATGTGCATGGCAAGAGTCATCTAAGAGACCCAACAAAAACTTGGTATAGCTATACACGACACAACACAAGTCGTGGCAATAGCTTACACGTAACATCCTAGCTAAACTAGGGTTTTAACCAAAAATCACACACAAAGATCAACAAAGTGAACATAGGCAACAACCAACATTAATAAATCTCATTCAATAGCAAAAACCTCATTTCATAAAACATGTAAAACACCTCATGTGCACTATATGAATGCTAAAATCAACATATGCAATGCAATGATTTCTACTTATAATGCAACAAGATGATCATGAATAATCGAACATGAAGGTCTTTCCCCTTAACAAAATCAAATTCGAATTTCGAGGTGACAAATCCCTTTGGGACAAGTACTGGGGAAAGAAAATATGGCAAGCATATGGACTTGCAAGAAGTTTCTAAAACAAAACAAATTGATATCCCGATTGCGGTCGGAATCAAGAGATGGTTGCAATCAAGATGGTTTTTCAAAAATTTCAAAGTATTATGGATATGAATTTCATTTTTTAACAAGGAAGGAGAAAGTACATTAATTGTGGACTATAGTGAATCATGACCATAGACCCCCGACATAGCGGCGCCCGGCAAGAATTCCTTATGGTCGCGATCCATAGGAGACCCCGTGTTTCGACGCTTTTTCACCTCGGTCACGGATCATGGTTCCACTATAGGACACAACTATTGTAACTCTCAACCAACACATGTCGACTATCAATAGGAAGGATTGACATGTGCCGGCTGAAAAGAATCAAATCTCGGCACATGCATGAATTGAGAAATCAAGGAATAGTCTCGAGGCTTTTAAATAGAGTTGACATGACAAGGTGCAAGCTCCCAAAGATTGGAACTTATGAAGCAAAGATTATCAAATGGAAGTCCATTAACCAAAAACCTGGTATAGGACGAAATTTAGGACAAACAACTATAAAGAAGAATAGTTGTCGAATAAAAGGAGAAAGAATCAACATTATATAGATGATATGATGCATGCTCGCCCTATACGCCTTCACAACATTAGAGTACTGTCTTCATCATGTTAGATGTTAGTAGGTTATAGGGCTTTACTTTATGTACTATCTTTAGGGCACCAAACGAGATGTGGAGAAGCACTTAGCGTAACATTGTCGGTGAAGTTAACTCTCCAAATCGTTCTTGAAAGATGACATGAAAACTTCTTGAAATCTTTTACTTGACTCTTGAGGAAAAAAAAAATCTTCACGAAAGCTTCCAAAGAAGCATAAGGAAAGAAAGAAGATCATTTTTAAGTTGTTACTTTCAAAAACTTTTAGATTACAAAATCATTTTGAAGTTTTCAAAAGTAATATTGTAGTCGGTCCTAAGTATGAGCTCGATACCATTCTGTAGAGAACCTCTTAATTACCGGGCCCACCCGCACCCTGTCATTGTCCCAAAGACCTCGACAAAATTTGTCAGCATACATCCGATAACTTAAGAAGCCCCATTGATAACTCATACCGGGATCAACAAAGGAGTAGCTACAATATTACAACATTTGTTACAAAAAATATAGATCGAGTGCGGAAGAATAATAACATTAATTTTACAAAATGTGAGTAAGTTATGTTTGAGTAAACTTAACTTAATTAATTTCTTGAAGCCGAGTAGACTAGAAGACAACCGATCATATCGCGCCCAAATGACATAACCTTGGTTAACAACACGAGTCGGACACACAACAAGGGTTAACAAACCCCCGAAAGCGGGGAGTACTCAACAAGACTTACCCGACAAAGAAAAAAAGGGAGAAGACTCGGAATGCGGGTTTAGGGGAATCAAGGTAAGGCTTAGCAAGAATCAAGAATTCTTTTGCGAAAAGCTTACTAAAAGTGAATCCTTACTTTCAATATTTTTAATTCATATTAGTAGCTCATATACTCTAGGTTATCCTACTCTAAGCAAACATTTCTTTCATAAGCCAACTTTCTTTCCTCAAAACCATATTCCATCAATTACTATGAAGAAGGGTGCGAGGATCAAGTCTCCTTTTCTCGTGGAGCAAACGCCGATTCGAACCGCTTAAAACCCAAATTGGGGATACCTCACCACACGACATATGTAGAACTTAAACTTGCATATGTCAACCCTCACTCGGACCGTCCAAAACGGGACCGCGTCCCCACGCCACCCGAGAGTACCGTACACCTCCAATCCGGGACTTTAACCCACGAGGGTAACTTGTACTCCGCCATCTCTCCACCCCAAAGTCTTGGCGGTTGTATGCGTTCCCGATTTGGCTCACCTCCGAGATCTCGGGCTTACTTCGTATATGTGGCCGGTATAACAAATTCTTGATCCAAGGGCCAATCCACGGGCCGGTCCTTAATTAAACGACCAACACGGGACAAGCACAAAATAGGCATCCCGCCGGCTTTCAACCTACGTCCCGTCCGATCTCAAATTCATTTCTACTTCTCTTTCTTTTCGAAAAGGTACCATATTCTCATGTAAAACAATTTTGAAGAAACAAATTAACTAATTAAGCGTATTAAGCATCACTAAGCATTTTTTGAAATAAAACAAAGTTAACAAGGATGGTATTGCAATAAACAAGGATGATAATGCAGCAATTAGGTTATCACTCAACTCCTAGAACTTAATGCAACATATCATAAACATAAGTGTAAAAGCTTTGTAAAATACAAGGAAAGGTTTAAATGTATCCGGGGCTTGCCTGTGTTGCAGGGAAAAGTTAGATTCCTTAACGAGATCACCCGAGTCATACTTGACATCGATATCACTGGTGAATGGATCTTCTTCGAAGCTCGACCATCATGAACCATCTCACTCTCGTATTCTCTACATGTAGATGATGATGCATGCTTTAGCATGATGAAGTATAAATATGATGCTTGATGGATGCATGAAATGATAAACACTTGAGTACAACTTTCCTTCACGATAAAGTTGCAACCCAACAAAACCAACTTGTTAAACTACTCTACAAGATATCATCACCATTGCCTAAGGAATTCTCAAGGACCATTTGATTGTGATATGATCCAAGTTTCACAAAACAACACAAAAAGTCACACAAATCCTAAGTCATTAAACACTAAACATTTCATTTAAACACATAAAATAATAGAGCATAAAATAGAAAATAAGTTAAACATTTCAAAATGACTCCAAACTTTTTATACAAGTAGGTCACATCATTAAACAAGTACCAAATAAATTTTCATGATTTTTGAATAAATATTTTATTTTCTAAAAATCATGGGGTCGAGTCCCATCGGACGCCCGCTCCCAAAGCCCACTTCCCTGCGCAGACCTACCGACCGCCTCTCTGCAACCTCCCGCTGCGCCCGCTTGGCATCCCCGCCACGAAGGATCCATCCCCCCATCTCGGTCCCGCCCCCATCTCGCCCCGCATCCGAAAAACATAGCCAATGATCTACGTTGCATCATGCCCCCAGCCCGACGAATCCGCTCCCCCCCCACACGAAGGATCCGCTCCCCTACCGCAACATCGAAACCGCCGGGGAGGTAGACAAAGAAAACACCTTGAAAATCATCGTTGCAACATCTATGAAAACATGTTGCAACATATCAAAAATTGACAGTTGCAACATGAAACAAAAGTATGTTGCAACATCTTGAAATCGAATATTGCAATATCTAGCAAACATATGTTGCAACATAACAAATTTACAAATGTAACATCAGAAAAATGTGTTTGCAACATCTCTAAAAACTCAATTGTTTCAAACAAACAGAGAACACATGTTGCAACATCTAAAAAAAAAACATTTGCAACATGGAGAAATACACGTTGCAACATCCTCAAAATGATCTGTTTGCAAACACCACGGAATCCAAAGCGCCGCGCGATGAGGGAAAAACAGGGGAGGCAAATGGAGGATGGGCGCCGTCGGGTGCAGATGGGATGATGGGTTGCCGTTGTTACCGGATCTGCGTCATGCTCCATGGATCCACCACGAGGAAGCCGATGCTCCAATGGATCCACCGCGGGGAAGGCGGATCCGCCACGAGGAGGTCGGTGCTCCCATGGATCCACCACGGGGGAGGTGGAACCACCGCGAGCAGGCCGGTGCTCCCATGGATCTACCACGGGGGAGGCCACCATGGCTGCCGCCGTTGAGCTTTGCGAGGTGGAGGTAGCAGCAAGCAGGAGGCGTGAGATCGGGGCAAGAGCTCCTCGATCCGCCGCTGCAGCTGCTCCTGTGCTCCCATGGATCTCCAGAGCAGCAACGAGACTAGCTATGGAGCAGCGGTAGGTAGGAGCGGCGGCAAAAACTAGCAGCAGCAGAAGAAGCGGCGCACGGAGTAGCGGCGAGTGGTGGAGCCGGAAGGAAGGAGAGAGACAGCGAAGGTGGGGTGTGGTATGCACAATTTTTTTAGAAAAAGCAGTGTGCGCAGATGGATAAGTTTATTGCGAGCGTTGGCATGCGACTGTCCGCGCGGCACGCGTTGGGCAGCGGCAATTATTGGGCCCGGCCCAGCAACACGTGTCCGATTGGAAAGGACGTACTAGTACAAGCATTACCGAAAAAAAAATGCCTAGGGAAGGGTTGCGTCTGCGGCCGGCCGAGAGGAAGGCTACTACGAACGATAGCATTTTTTTTTTTTTGGTAAGTTAATAAAAATAGTAAACTATTGGGTGGGATTCTTTTTTTTTAGCTTGGTATCTCTAAGAGTTTGCAAAATTCTACTTGATAAATCTCCAAAAACTGTATCAAATAAAAAAACAATCCCTCTCCAATAGTTTTGGCATAATTCGCTCTCCAAAACCCTAATTGGTGGACACACACTTTATGTTGCCGGTGGTTTTTTTCTCACGCGCGCGGGAGTAGTTTTGCCGCGGTTTCTACGTCGTGCGCACCGCCAGGTCGATGAAGTCCACAATCTGTCGCCAGGTATCCAGGTGCGTCACTCATGTAGAAGATCAGCTTCCCCCCAGCCCTCCCAGCTCCGGTTCAATCTCCATAGTAATGAAATTTTTTTGTCCTCTTGGATCCCTTTGTACTACGACTTGGCTACACCTCCACATCAACCTGTTGAACTACATGAATACTCTGAGTGTCTTGTACCATTTTTTTGATCGCGGGCTATGCAAAATAGCGTGAGCCCTTTTTAGGCGCTATTCACCGCTATTGCGCCGCTATACCACAATAGCGGTAGGCTGTTGCTGCCGCTATTGCGCCGCTATAGTGCCTCTATAGTGCGCTATTTGATTCAAAAAAACAGGAACATGAAAACATGTTTTTCTTGAATGCATATATGATACATTGATACATGACATTGCTAAGTGATAAAAAAAGATTATCCATGAGTTCACGGTGCATACAATCAATAGCCTTGAAGGCATACAAGCAAGTGTCTTGCCAGATCACACCATCTGACCATCCTAATCGCAACAAAGAAGGAGAAGAAATCAAGAACTGATGAAGAACAGGGGAGAAACTTGCCTCGGGTTGCTGCTATTCCATCCGGACTTGAGAGATTTTCATTTGGCTGAGTTGACTCTACCATTGATGCCTCTTGATGCTTGCCGCCGCCAAAGCCGAAGAACCCCGCTGCGCCCGTACACCGCCACCGCCGCCTGCTAAAACGCCTCGCCGCCCACCGCGCACAGCGCCCTCGCCGCCCCCGCCCGTAGAACCGCCGCCCGACCTGCGCGCTCTCGCCGGCGCAACAGAGCCCGGGCTCGCCCCCCAAATCCACCGCCGCCCCGCCCGTCGCCGCCGCCAAGCCTCGCTTGGACACCGGATGGGAGAGGAGCCACGATGGTCTAGGGTTCACACTTCACACTACTGAGTCCTCATGTGCACAATAGTCTTGGGCGGGCCTTTTTTAGAATGGGTTGCACCCCGATTACGGCCTTGTTGGTAATAGTGGCCAAATAGCAGCGCTATGGCGCTATTCAAGTTTAGCGCCGCTATAGCACGATATAGCGCCCGATAGCCCCTTAGGCCCATTAGTCAAACAAACCCATCCGAAACATCAGCCCCAGCGCTCGCGTTTGAAAGCTGGCTCCTGCACTAGTCTGTGACCCCTGAGCCTGTGCATTCCGCTCCCGCCCCATGCGGGGCGCAGCCCGGACCCCACCCACACCGCCTCGAGTCTCAACTGCACACGAGAGACCCTGCCGCACTCGTCTTCGTAGCCAACATCTAGAAAAAAAAAAAAAAAAAAGAGAGGGGGGGGAGGGGAAGCAGATGCCCGACCGGTGCCATGAGGGGGAAGAAACACCAAAGGTGGGACATCTAAAAAAAAAAAGATAGAGATGAGACCCTGTTCTATTTTTGAAACACCCAAAAAAAATAACGGTTGTGACATACCACTAATCGTGAGTTGAAACACCTAAAACAGACTTTTGAAACACTTAAAAAATACTCAAAACATATTTGAAAAACATTGCAACATACACCTAATCGTAGTTGAAACACCTGAAAACAGGCTTTTGAAACACTTGAAAAATACCTTGATATACTTTTTGAAACAACAATTGCAACATTTGTTTGAAGCAAGATGAAACACTTAAAACATGCTTCTAAAACACTTGAAAAATACACATGAAACACGATTGAAAACTATTGCACAAATAGGCAAACATCCGAATCAAACACATGCAACATATGTGTTAACACATATGCAACATCCTGATAAACACTGCAATACGCGCCGGGAAAACACAGATGAAACATGTCTCTGAAACATTTGATACACTCAAAGCATGATGTTGCAACATGCCTCTGAAACACAATTGCAACATATACAACATATGCAACATTCACCGATTCACTTTTTGCAATATCATTCAATTGCAACGTACCTTTGAACCTATACTGAAACAATGAAAAATACAGTTGCAACGTAGGGTTGGGAGAGAGATCTCCTAGGATAGTGGCTAGGAGATCTGTGGCTAATGTGCGCCGTATCATTCAATTGCACCATGGTCATCAGATATGTGGCTAATGTGGGCTCCTGGTGGGGAGCACGCTAGTGTGTGTGGAGGGGCATTGTTGAGCTAGGGAGGAAGGACGCCATGGTGGGGAAGCGCCGAGCGTCGAAGAAAATCGGGGGGGGCTACGCTTAGTTGCCCTTGCCGGCGCATGGCCATACCCCCTTCATCGGATATGTACCGCGCCGAGGTTGTGTCCGTCAGGAGCGCCAGCAGGAGGCTGCGATGGCAACCACTCGGCATGCGCGCGTGAGGTCCTTGGCGGGAGCTGCACAGAACATTATCGTAGTGGTTGCCGTCGTGGCCTCCCGCCAAGAACAATACTCATTACAACGCACAATCATTTACCTTGTATATATAAGTATTGTTCTGTGCAGCCCTCTTTCTTAAATGATTTACTATAGACCGGCCATAGATTAGCCTTCAGGGCACATCATATCAAATTTGCCTTAGCCCATCATATTAAGTTTGCCCTAGGGCCGCGTCCTCCAAACCCATATAAGGCCTCGTTCGGTTAGGCTGGAACGGCCTGGAACACGGCCCGTTGCACTTGGAATTGTTTGGCCTGGATTGGAATCAGGACCAACCCGAAATGAATGTTCAAATAGGCCCAAGCCGGAATGAAATCAGTCCATTAATCCAGACCAGGTTGAGTGATCCACCAGGATCCACTCAATCCGGCCCACGAAGGAAAACACCAAAAAAGGAAGAAACAAACAAGGCTTAATAGAGCCGGCACTGTTCCTCTCGCCGCCGGTTCAATCCGGTGGTTATCTCGCGCCCACGTCGCCGTAGCGATCAGCACAGTACAGCGTGGACCTTGACTTCACATGGATGATATATTCTTCCTTCTTTCTCGAGTAGTAAAGCTCCTCCAGAATTACCTCCAGAATTATCAATTCTTTCCAGCTCTAGCTAGGTTTTAAGAACAAGCAAGCAAAGCACAGATCGAGATGCCGGCGGCGGCAGCGGCCACGGCGGCGGTGAAGATAGCCTCTGTGGGCTGGACAGTTTCGATGCTCGGTTGGATCATTTCGCCACTCACATCGAGAGTCATCAACGACGCTTTCACCCTATTTGAAGCAGCTCCAGCGAACATCGGGGTTATTCTCTGGTTGCTGAGGCTACTCTGGGAGAGGGCGGATCTGATCTACAACGACCAGGACATGCAGGATTGGGTCACGGAGCTGAGATCTGACTTCTACGAAGCCGAGGACATCGTCGACGCGGTTAAATACGAAGAACTCGCGACGAAGGTGAGAACAGCAAACAGATACTAAATGTTTTTTGATGCGTTCTAGCTTCTAGCTAATAATTACGTAACTAAGGTAGGAGTATTAAATATGGAGTCTAATTTGTAGCGAGTTTACAAAGCCTATAATTTGGTAACGAAGGTAGGAGTTGCATGAGATCTAGTTAAGATTTCTATTTCTAACCCGAACACCAGGTCCCCACCCCCGGTGAGAATTCCAAAGGATTTATGTGTTTGAGGACTATATATTTTTCTTTATTTGGTCAATTTCCAGCAGGCTCGAATGTTTAGTCCGGAGATAGCTGCTCCACCTCTGAGGCACCATCTCAACTGATGGCTTTCTTAAAAGCCGAATAAATCTCTTTTTTAAAACAGAAAAAGAGGCATCATCTCAAATCCGGTTATTTGTATGTTAAAATCAACAACTTAAGAATATTTCTTTACCTACTAAAATATACACAGATAAACAGTGTGAGTTACTATAACAGATCGTACTAGGAGGAGGTAGCTAGGGGAAGTACCCCGACCCCGAACAAAAGATCTTTTATTATCCTAATATAAGGGGCCTTTTGTTATAGCTCTAGCTTTAGCTAAAACAGCTGAAGCCGTTTTTAGAAAAAAAAGTTTGGCTGAAAAATTTCTCGTGTCATGAAAGGCTGAGAGAGAATAATGGGTATGTTTGGTTCGGTGGCTAACACCTAATCTAGCTTGTTAGAGCCAAATTTAACCTATTTAGTTTTTTTTTTTTTAGAATTACACAGACAACGCAGACGCTTACAACACGCACACATACTCACCCCTATGAATACATGTACTCAAACCCTACCCCTATGAGCACCTCCGAAGAACTGAGCACCCGGCTGATCTGGAGATTCCCGAAGTCACCATTGGCGCCTCGTCGTCCGACGGAACGCCGCTTACCACTTAACGCCGGTAAATCCTGGGAAAATCCCACGAAAAAGATGCGAGCACCGTGATTTGAACTCGGTGGGTAACATCCCACTGGCCGTCCTACCATTAGACTACAAGCCAATTCGCACCTATTTTGTTGGCTGTACATGGATTGGAGCCTGGTTACACGAGGCCAACGATACAGGACTGGTCTGGCTACGAAAGAGCGCAGCTATCGGCCGTTTTTCTCTGGCCAGCCTCGGTCGAGTTCGGCTCCCTCCCCCGGGTGGGTTTGGTCATCTCCGCTCCGCTAGTCTGCCCGCCATCTCCTGCTTGGAGTCGCTAAGGCGGCGCGGCACAGCACCCGCCATGGCCTACCAGGGGGTGCTCGACAAGCTCCTACTGTGGACTCGCGCGACTGGGCGCCACGCAGCACGCCAGGCGGGGTCACCCGGCAAGGCACGCGCGGTGAGCTCGTGTAGCAGTGGTTCGTTCCCAGCCCTCACTCCTCTGCTGCGTGCTCGAGGCTCGCTGCTTCATCTCGCGCGTCCGCCTCTGCTACATAGGGGTGGTAATGGATCATGGTCCTCTTCTTCACAATCCAACTTAGTCTTAATTAATTTTAGCTCTAAAATGAATAGTATTTAAGCTTGATCATAATAGAATTTGATCCTTAAATTTGCTAGCTAAATTGGAGGGCCCTTTACCACCCCTACTGCGCTGCTTTGTGAAAAAAAATCTCGGCCGGAAAATCCAAAATTTTTTGAAATTTTCCGGTCGGATTCGAAATTTTTTCATCTATCGTCCAAAAATTTTAAAATTTTTAGAATTTATCCATACAAATAGGCCCCAAAGCCTTACCCAATTAATCCATGCTCCATTTTCTCTCCTCTTCTCTTCTAGGTTCAAGTTGGCACCGCCAGAACACACTTCGCGCTCGCTCCAGCCATGTCGTTGTCTTGCTCATTCAATAGGCAATTGATAATATGTTTTATTTATTTTTCATGTTAAATGGTTTAGAAATGATCTATGTGTTTTCCTGTATAAAATGAGTGATTTTTTATCTAAATTTTGTCCGAAATTTTATTTGATAAATTTCCAATATGTCCAATATTCTCGTTATCGCGACCTCCGAGATTTTTAAAATACCGGTAGAGGCCCGGGTCGGCCTTCTCGGCGTCGTCGAGGACGCCCGCCGCGATGTCAGCGAAGTAGGCTGTCAACTCGACGTAGACGCGGCGCACCAGGAAGGGTGGAAGGTTGTGGAGCACGGGTCGGGCACGAGCTCCACACGAGCTCGGCAGGAGGTCCGCCCGTGCTCCCACCGGGCGTCCATGCGACCTCCGACGAGCTCGGGTCGGTTCCACGCTCGGCCACCTCCGCGAAGCGCATCTGGTCCTCGCCCGTGAATCGGCACCGCCGGGCGACAGCAACAGCGGTAGCATCCCGTCCTCCTCCGATGCACGCAGCGCGAGCACGGCGACGCGAACGGCCGAACGAGCATGCAAACCAGCTCTAGCATCTTGCTGCCTAGGAATGAGCATGCAACCGCCTAACGATGCCACTGGGTAAGCTGATGGGTTATCCATACCCATACCTGTTAATTATCCATCTGCAATTACCCAGGGGATAAATATCCATTGGGTATGGATTGTCCAATTGGTAAGAGGCTACCAAAGCAAAGAACTGGCAAAACAAAGCAAAAAGCAAAAAGCAAAAGCAGAAAACTAGCAAAGCAAAAGCAAAGAACTAGCAAGCTATTTGGAACAGCGGGCGTAACGGGTATACCTTCCCTGTATACATACTTTCTTGGATAATGCATACCCTCCCTAAATAACACGGGCATGGATTTTAGTATGTTCATTGGATATCTAGTGGCATCGTTACAACCGTCCTTCATCCTTTTTTTTCTTGTGAGGAAAACCGAGGTATGCTGCTCTGCTTGGTTCACCATACTCGACCTGCCGACGAGAAAGAAGCGTTGGTGCTGCTGTTGAGAAGTGAGGTCCGCCTGCTAACAGGGCGGGGCAAAACAGGGTTTTTGGGGCGGGTTCTAATATGGAGTGTGTACAACGGGTTGAAACGGGTTTGTGTCTTTGTTGCGGTCTTGGGGCGGGGCGGGTTTGTCTATGTTGCGGTGCGGGGCGGGGGTGGGTTTGTCTATCTTGCGGCGGGCGGCTGGGGTGGGTTTGGGGGCGGGTTGGGACTTGGGGCGTCTCCCGTGGCTGCTCTTGGTTGGGGAAGGAGAAGACGGCCGCCCGCCAACCCGCCTCCGTCAAGGCGGGGCGGGCGGGTTGAGCAGATTGTTTTATGGGGTGGGGTGGGGCGGGTGAACCGACTCCTCATTTGCGGGGTGGGGCGGGTTTAGGGAGGGTTTGCCCCCACTGTCGGTAGGAAAGTGAGGCACACCAGGTATTCGACTCTAATTGTGTCACAAGTGGTGAACTTACCCGCACAACGCAAAGAAGAGGTGCCTCTAACCAAACCAACCAACCAAACACACTAAATGCTAGCTAAGCTTAGATAGTGTATGCAACCAAACAAATATATCTTGGCTTGTTAAGATCATGCCTAGACTAGACTGGTTTAGTTTTGCTAGCCCTGCTCGTCTAAGAAACAAACCTAATACGCCCAATATACCCCTGAATATCTCAGTTGTTGTAAGTACTAATTTGTATGTTTGCAGATGCTTAATTTAGGTGCTTTTGAAATAAAAAAAAATAATATAAATTATTAGCAAGCAATTATTATTGTACGTGCTTTTGAAATAGGGCTGAGCCAGGCCACGCACTGGCACCTGGGGCCGAGCAGGATGGAGTCCGTGACTCACGCCGTCGCGCGTACGCGTCCGGAGATGTCAAAATGGCAATGGGTACGTACCCGACGGGTAGTGGCCACCTGTACCTGCACCCACCAGGCCTAAATCTTACCCGCACCCGCACCCACACCTGCACCGGGTAGGAAAATGCTTCCACACCGCACCCGACGGGTAACCCGCACCGATGGCATACCCGAGAATTACATATAAATAGCAAACATTCACATGAAAAATAAATCATTCCATACTTCATTTGAACAAGCTAACAAACAGCCTAACAGGCATTACCATAGAAATATAGCATTATTGCAAAGCAAGGCACACGATATAAAATATGGCAGATTCCAGCAAGCTAAAAATTAATAGTACCATGATCCATGAGCATGTAACATGCTTACACGCAGCAAATAAAATCCAGCCTTTCAAGTCCTTGTCCAGGCTTCCAAGTGCAGCATAGTTACTTCCTAACTTCCTAAGCACGTAGTCCATTGTACTACCATAAAATATTACAAGTTCACATGGTTTCATCTATCCACCATGAATTAAACAGAGACCACACAGGTTACAAGTTCACAAAATGCAATTAACAGATAAAGCATCAAAAGGAAGCACTTGCACTTCATCCAATTCTTGCATCATTTGTCTTGTTCCTGTGACCAAAAGGGCGCCATGAGGCCATCTGAACACCACTTCATGTATCCTCAGATTGTAAGTTCCTACATTAGGATAAAGAGGTCAACTTAGTTGCATAATATCAGACTTCACAAAGTAGCTGAAAATGAACACATTACAGGAATGATAAATCACCTGAAGCCCCTCTTGTATGTCTTGAAGACATGACCAAAAGGTTGCAGGCTGTTTGTTTTTCTCATCAACTACAAAACATAAGTGAGCAATTCATTGGTTTGCATGAATAATGAGTTAATATTTTGCGGAAATCAACAACAAGCTAATAGACATAGGAGTAGTGTTAAATATACCTTTATACTTATTTCTCACCAATCTTGAGAGCACATTAGGGCCTCCAACATCTTGCTAGTGAACCTACTACAATGCTCACTTAAAACCCTACCACCAGTGCTAAAGGTTGATTCTAAAGCAACTGTTGTAACAGGAATGGCAAATATGTCCCTAGCAATCTTTCTCAGAGTTGGGAACTGAGTTCCAGCCACCTTCCACCAATCTAAAACTTTGAAGTTCTTATTAATATCCATTAGCAGCTCTTGATCCAAGTAGCGATCTAACTCTGTCTTGAATCCCATTGTTGTTGGCCTTCTACTAGCAAGACGAGCCATCATAGAAGATAAGAAATCATCACTTTGTTCATTTGCGATTCTGCGGGTGCTGCGGGGGGCACTGTTTCCAACATTATCTTCCCCACGGTACTCAAGCATCAAATCAGCCAACAAACTCTTCACCTCCAGGACCCTATCCTCACACTCTCCACCAATTGTCCCAAGCAAATCCTCAAAACAAATCAGCAGCCCTGTGGTCTTAAATCTAGGATCAAGAATAGTTGCAATGCCCATGAACCTTTGAATATCAGTCCAATATTTGTCAAATTTAACTACCATATTGGCTGACATGGCTTTGTACTAAAGGGTTTTCACAAGTTGACCACTCCCTTATCTGCTTCCTAACCTTAGCAATTCTAGTGAAATATATGTTAGCTGTTACATAATCTGTCCTAGATAACATTGTAGTGATGTCATTGAACAATTTAAGCCTCCCTACAACATCCTCAGCAAATTTCCACTCATCCTCAGATGGCAAGCAAGTGTACAGCCTATCTACACGGCTTGCCCTAATGAAAGCAGACTTGTATGGTAATGCATGACTAAGCATGTTGAAAGTTGAATTCCACCTAGTCTTACAGGTCAAGAACTATCTTAGTTGTCGCTTGCACTTTGACAAACTTAGCTATCTCCTCAAACTTTTCAACCCTTTTTGGTGTAGCTGTCCAGTATGCTACACTGTCATGGATGTTTTCTATTGCATCTTTCAACACCTCTAACCCATCCTTTACTACCAGATTGAGAATATGAGCAGAACAGCGCATATGCAACAGCTTACCATCATTCAGGGGCTTATGTCTTCCAATACTCCTCACAAGCAAAGGGATAATTGCATCATTGGTACTGCAATTGTCAAGAGTAATTGCTGATATCTTCTCATCAAGATTCCACTAAACCAAACTGTCATACAATTCTTCACCAATGACTTTGGCCGTGTGAGGAGCAGGGACATAAATGAACCTATAATTCAATAGTTACAAACAAGTTAATATTCCAAGAGTGCTTTGATTGACATGCTATTGAACTAGATCTAAGAAACAAGTTAGTACCTCATGAGAATATTTCTAAGATTCCAAGATTCATCAATAAAATGTGCCGTGATGGCCATGTAACCTCTCTTTTGGTTGTCAGATGTCAACAGATCAGAAGTGATGGCCACCCTTGACTTAATCCCAACCATATATGCAATGATTTTTTCTTCTCGAGCTCATATAGTGCCATAATACTAGATCTGAAATAAAATAGAAAATATTAGTAAATTGATCTAGGCTCATACAGATTGCGAAAAGGACGTGTGCTCATAGATCTTATACCTTATTGTGTTCCTTGTCCCAATTTTGCATAGTGGTTGAAGTGCACCGACAAATCTTCGAAAGCCAACATGATCAACCATGCATAAAGGGTACTCATGAAGAACTATCATGGCACCTAATTCTTTCCTAGCTATATCTTGGTCAAAAGTGTAGTTCTCCGCTGAAATTTTTCCTGCATCTGTCCTATCAAATCTCAAACTAGATTGTACCATTGACTGCCCATTAAGCTTGATCCTCTTCAGTGCACAAGACTTCAAATGGCACTTCAAATGGTTAGTCCCATTCCTTGACAGCCCAGAAAGTTTATTCGAGCAATGGTTACATTGTGCATATTCACTATTCTAGATCCGCACTTTCGTAAACTCATTCCGAACTAAAGATTTGAGCTTCCTCTTAGAACCAACAATAATCTCTTCCTCTTCTTCATCATCATCTATCTCAATTGACAGTGAATCATTGGTCGACTCAAGCCGAGGTGATCTAGAGATTGGTACTTGAATCTGAGCTTTCACGTTGCGGGTTGTTTGCTCCCATTACTATCGCGATTCTGAGACATCTTGTTCGGTCTGTAGAAGCACATCACATTTAAGATTGAATAAGCTAGCAACACTAAAATAATTTTTATCTTCAAACAATCACAAGTTCACAACTAGACATATGGCATATATTACAGAACACAATATTGCTAACAACAGATCACATTGATTTTTTTAGAACTAAGCACATCCAGAGAAACCAACATAAATGAAAGGATCGTAATTAAAAGGCATCGTCTTTGCTTACCCAAGTGAGCGTTTCGGTGTTGATTTCTCACTTTTTGAGCAGCAACTGCAGCTTGTACTCATCGGAGACACAGGAGGCCGACCACCCTTAGTTGATCTTATTATATAAATTTCAATTACAAAGATTGGAGAATAGACATTATCATTTTTGGGAAAATCAACACAAATTAGATTCAATCTTACCTGAGGGAAGGGTGGATCGTAGAAGACTACCCATCGCCCCTACTATAAGCCAACACTAAAGGCTTGTTGGGTTAATGGTTTGGTAGGCATCTTGCTTCCCATCCAGAGATCTTGGCCACCAGGCGACTGATGACCTGGGAAAGCGCTTGGTAGACAGAGCTTCTTGGGACAATGAAACCAAACAGGTTGTAACTCGCCCCCTACCCCCCACCCCCCCTTAGCCTCCACATGAGCCTATCCTCATGCATTTTTTTTCAATTTTCCATGGTGGCCATAAACACTCGACTATCGCCTAGCCCTCTCGCCGACACTCAAAGACCACAACGTCGTGTGGGTGCGCATGCTTTGATTCCCTTTGTATTGAGAGCCACCCTTGCCCTCGCTGCCTCGCCACCCCCTCATGTGAAATCTACAAATACGATGCCATAGTTGGGAAGGGAAATATTTTACAAATATATTGCTTGCATTGCATTCCGTGTTGCAACTTGCAAGATAAATGTTTGTGTTATAGTGGTATCAAGTTGAATTGGGCCTCCATTTTATATGTAAGCGTTCACTTGCCCTCCCCCCCCCCCCCAAGATGCTTTTACCATGATTTTCAAGAGTCTCTTCGATGAGAAGATATTTTCATTTATGCTTTTAGTCCTTTCTTCACTAATTACCACATTCTTGCCTTTAGTAGATCTAGTTTGTTCATGACACATTTTTCCATGTGTTAGCAAGGAAATGCTACTTGGTGGAGACTCAAACATCATTCGATAAGATCGATTGGGCCTATTAGCAAAAGACATTATAATCATTAATTTCATGTGAAAAAGTTTCCTCCCACTACACCAACCTAGGGATGCATCACCATTAAGATTCATAAACATCAAAATACCACCACTACATAACTGACTTTCGATTATCGCCCATCACTTCTTTGGTTTCTTAAAACTGGTAGTGATAGTGTATGACGGCACATCATCGTTGCTTTGTGGCTAAAACCGGTAGTGATAGGACCAACTACATCACCGCCAATTCATATCACTGCCAATTTTAGACAAACCGGTAGTGATATTGGGTCATAACTGTTGGTTCGTGGCGGAGCTGATGTCCGATGAAGACGAACTTTATACCAAAATTGTAGTACTCAACGAGATCAACAACTTTGTTGTTCAAACTTTTTGATTTGAGATCGTTTGGATGTCCAAATATACACTACAAGATTTTATAGAGTTGATACCAAAGGATTCCATATGCTTTATAGTCACAAGTGAGTGTGTAGTGGTAGTTAATGTTCTTGAATGGAGAAGCAACCACAGCAAAAGTTATAGATATCACAAAGTTATGCAACTTTGCAGTTCACAAAGTTTTTTATTTGAAGTTATTATGATGTCCATTTATTTGATTGCAAGATTTCATAGAAGTTAATAAAAACTAAAGCCGTATGTTTCATAGTCAAAAGTGAGTGTGTGTAGTGGTAGTTAATGATCTCGGATGGAGAAGCGACCAAAATAAAAGTTGTAGATGTCGAAAAGTTATGCAACTTTGTAGTTGACAATTTTTTCACTTGAAATCATCTATCTAACAAAAATTATGTTTGATTTCTCAAATTTAAAATTCAAATTTTTAAACGACCTCGAATAAAAAATGCTCAAAAATAAAAGTTGTAGATATCAAAAAGTTGTGCAACTTTGTAGTTGTCAATTTTTTATTTAAAATCATCTATCCATGAAAAATATAGTTGAATTTTCTCACATTTGAAATTCAGATTCTTCAAATGACCTCGATGGAGAAATGATCAAAACTGAAGTTGTAGATCTCAAAAAGTTATAAAATTTTATAGTTGACTACTTTTCATTTGAATTCATTTAGGATCTCAAATATTCATTTCAAAACCAAAGTGACATAAAATGGGGAGGACGAATATCCCAAATGGACATAAGCGTCTTACTAGTGGTTAAGGGATGAACATGAGGAGCAGAATGTTGGGGGTTCGAGTGCTAGTGGTCGCTGGCGCTTGGCGTTTTAAATGCAAAAAATCACGTGACTTGTGGCTTGCGACCATGTGGCCACCTAGTGGGGTCTCTCCTAGTATTAAATTTTATTCTTCCTATTTTTTCAGCCCATTTTTGGGTTTTCTGGAAACCACGTCAGTGATGAGCCCCCTCGTCACTGCTGGTATGGTTGTGCCGGTTCAAAAAAAAAAAAGTAGTGATGGGGTTTTTGAATTGGTAGTTGTGGAATTATGTAGCAGTGTATGTGCACACCAGTATTTGAACCCTAATGAGTGGAATTAGGCACCCTGCGACTCCACTACACTTATGCTTATTATGACATCTAAGTTAACTAGGGTCATTCTATTAATAACACTTCACCTTGAGTGGATATATACTTCAGTGTATAGCTACTCTCATATCTTCAGTACGCCAATGATTGTATGTGCACATACTCATTTTTAAGTTTGAGTGTGTTCATATACCCATTATATGATACTACTCAAAAAGCAAATATGAAAACATTATTCAAATGAACCCTGATTTTTAGTATATTTGTTATAATAACTTCATAGTAGTATAATAATAACTTCATAGTAGTATAACAAGCTTTTAGGGGTGACTGACTTTTTGGGCACTGACTTTTAGTATTGCGGGATGGGTTAAATATGTACGTATTTAGCACACTACATAACCCAATTTAAGATAAAAATATAGTTTACATTTTAGTATAATAACTAACTACAGGAATAAGTAGTGTGTTAGCTCTAGAAATATACTCTAGGTGGTTCTCAAAAGTATAATTCATTCTTCCCATGAATGTACGTAGGTCATCTTGGGATTCACGTAACGGATTTCTGAGCATTTGTGCATGCGCTGATATTCAGATTGATCATAAGAAATAAATGCCAACATTTTCTTTTTTTGCAGATAAATGCCGTAGTTGAATATAGTATATGATTGTGATAGTTTGTGCTATATATTGTTAAAAAAATCACAGTAAAAGGGATATTAATTTGCGTTGTTTTGTATATGAAAAATAGAAATATAAACCATTACTGTGTTGCAATGCAGATGGAGTCACCCTCTAGCATCAAATTGTGGCTCAAAAGGCTCCTAAAAGGAAATAAGGTCAGTAAGTTGCAGAGAACACTACAAGAAAAAAAGCTAAAAATGGATATCAAATTTTGGGAGTTATTGAGAAGCTGCTAAGTCCTGCGTCCACTGCTCCTCCCACAACTATCGAGAGGCCTGGTCATGAAAAAGTATTTGGAAGAGATGAGGAGTGTTGCGATATAATAAACATGCTGCATGAAGTATCTAGTCACTCGGTGATCGGCATCTATGGCATTTCTAAATCTGGGACGACAACCCTTGCACAATATGTTTGCGAATATGAAAAAAAGCAGCCTGCCTATTTTTCACATGTCATATGGATTGATGTTTCTCGAAGCTTCGATATGGATGAGATTTACCGTCAGATGTTCGAGGCAGCTTCAATGGAGAAATGCCCTGATTTCCATAATCCTGATACCCTACGACAGGTTCTGGATACAAAACTTAGAGGTAAAAGATTCTTGTTGGTACTGGATGGCATGCAGAAGGCTGCGAAGGACAAACGATACGAACTTCTCGCTCGATTGAACACCGGGACGGAAGGAAGTAAGATTATCGTTACAACTTGGTCCAAAGACGTAGCGATGGACCTAGGTGCCATGAGCCCTATTAAGATCCGTGAGTTGAGTGAGAAGGATTTATTGGATCTCTTCATGCATTATGCACTTGGTGATGGTCACAAATTGGATAATCGAAGACTACAAAAGTTACAAGAGATTGGGGGAGATATTGCAAAACAGCTGGGGAGATCACCATTGGCAGCAAGAAAAGTGGCAGAACAGCTACGCATGCATATATACTCCTATATAGATGGCAGCCGTTCCATAAGACAACTACTAGTAAATTCTAAGGAAATTATACGACAAGAACTACTGCGAAGCTACAGGCAACTTGATCAGCCGATCAGGAGATGCTTTGTGTACTGTAGCTTGTTTCCACGAATGTATCTGTTTAAGGCCCATGAATTGACTCAGCTGTGGATGGCGCAGGGGTTTATAGAGAAGGAAAGTACTGGCACTGATTACCTTAGTGAGCTAGTGTCATGGTCATATATGCAAGCAGGAGGAAAGCCTGACGACTTGTGGTACATGATGCCTGAGACTATGCACGAATTGGCAGAGGAGGCTGCAGGAACTGATTGCTTACGGGGATACGAGGAGGAAACGATTGACACATCCCGCCGCTCCCTTGTCCGTCATCTTTTCATCAACTCCAGAAATGCAATGAGGTTTAAAAGTGATATTTATGAAATGAAGAAACTGCGGACACTAATCATAAGCGCTGATGGTTTGGGAATAACGGTACAAGTTTTTAAGCGCATGCTTAATGTGCTTACGAAGCTGCGCGTGGTTCAAGTATATCTGGACGCTGACAAACTGATGATGCCGGAGTCTGTTTGTGGCTTGAAGCATCTACGTTTCCTCGGCATTTCGGGAACCAAATTGAGAGTGGTACAGTTGCCGAAAAATTTTGGCAAGCTTTACAATCTGCAGACCATAGAGTGCCGTTCATGTCATTTGGACACTTCGAAAGTGAAAAGGTGGAACAACCTGATCAACTTACAGCATATGCCGCATATCATGGAAAGGGTCGATAACAGGTCCCCAGAAGAGTCAACTCACTCCAAGGTGGATTGACCAATGGTAACTTCCATAGTGTGACTATGGTAGCAGCTTAATGACACATATATATTGCTTTCCCCGCAAGAGCCAATGCACTCCATCGCCAAAAAAAAAAAAAAAAAAAAAAGGCACTCCAACGGTTAGCTGTTTTCCTCCGACTACGAACCACTACTGTCTTGTATTTGGCACTGTGAACTACTATATTGTATTTGGGCCTATGTACGAACCACTACTGTATTGTATTTGGTACTGTGAACTATTATATTGTATTTAGGTGTATGTACGAACCTCTACTGTATTGTATTTGGTACTGTGAACTATTATATTGTATTTGGGCCTACATACGAAGCACTACTGTATTGTAGTACCAGGGGAACCTCACCCGCGTTACTGCGAGGAATTAAGAAAATGCAATGATCATAAGGGAAAATTTCATGATATCATGTCTGCATGATAGGGATATATGAGCTTATTACAGATAGTTGAAATAACAGTGTATTGAGTCTACACAGATATTTTTTATGACCAAAGTGCAAAGCTATTTGACTTGCAATATCTGTCCCGAGTATAACCGAAAAATGATTAAGATTAGACTGGTAGGTGACATAATTCCTCTTGGTTCTTTCGTCATGCCTAATGTTGAGAATAACCTGCAATGGTAAAATGTATTAGTAGCGAGTACAGTATAGATAGCAAAAAAAAATTTTATTGTTAATTTCGTGCTTTGTTGGTTCTAATAAATTACTGAAGTACCTCTCAATGTGTCTTTTGTTGTTTTCCTTGAGAATCAACTGGTTCCTCTTGGTTAAGGTCTAACTTTTAAGCTTTGCCTGTGTGTTGCTGCAGAATATATCAAATGTAAATATGCTATAGATTTTGTAGATTAGGTTGATCCATCTCGTATTAGTAAACAATAATTAATTGTACATTTATTTTATAATTTATAGGTACATGTAAGCACCACTATGGAATGTACTACTCCCTCCGTCCCTATGAAAGCGTTGTTTTTGACTTTTTTGGCTATCAACTTTGACCATTCGTTTTATTCAAAAAATTTCAGTAAATAATAAATTAAATAAATAATTATTAAAGTATCACTAATGAAAAAACAAGTCATAACAAAATAAATATAATTTATATAAAAAATTTGAATAAGACGAGTGATCAAATATGATGGCACGAAAAACCGGGGTGACACTTTCAAAGGGACGGAGGGAGTAAGTGATGTCGTTTGTATAAATGACTAAATGAGTGAACAATAAGGGGTTCGGTGTAGACATGATTAAGGCTGTAGCTATGAAGATGGACTCGTCTGTTTGCTTCAATATTTATGTTTCATATGAAAGAAAAGTACCATCTTTTGGAAGGGGCAATATATGTTGTCTGGCTACACAGCACTTGAAGGCAAAATGATGCATTTCTCATTGTGATAGGTCAACAATAAAGCTTAGACAAACAAAAAGAGGAACCGCTGATGTAAAGAAGAAAGGGCATTTCAGGATTGGCTGGCAATCGCGAAGACCACCATCTAATAGATTTAGAACCCATGAGTGTATCAATAGATAATTGCAAGTGCGTTATGACTGATATGAAGGAGGAATGTAAATGATTTAGAATGCAGGAAAACTATATAACTTATGCATAGATTTATCTTAAACAATTATGGATGTAACTTCTATAAGTACTGATGTTGTATTTCAAGAGTAATGGCAAGTGAGTTTCAATATAATGATAAAGACATTTCTTTACTATCTAAAAAGATGAAAGTAAGACTTTTTCGTGCGGTAAAAAAATACCTTTCACCGTCGCCTCGCTCGTGCGACGACGACATCGTCGATCGCCTCCCTCCCCGTGCGATCTGTGAAAGGAAAGATAAATAAAATAGGAAACAAAGCAAATCATAGGAAATACCATGCACCGGTCCAATCACTCTCGCGATTTCAGGCACCAATCGTGCACACTCGCCCTTCCCTTCCTCACCAATCGCCCCACTTGCAATTCCTCTCCCGTCCCATCCCCAGCCGCGGTCAAAATCGGCGAGGACAACAAGGCTAGGACGCTTCGCCGCCGCCTCCGTCGAGGGGCTTGAGGCCACGGCCACACCGCGTGAGGTGCTTCCACTGGGCGGGGCGACAAAGAGGTTCCTGCCTCCTGCAGCCTTCTTCCTCACCATCTCCGTTATTTTCAAAGCTATTTTTGGTGATTTTAGTTCGTCCGATTTGAGTGCTTTTGGATACGCTTTCCGTTCGATCAATTGATGCTTTGGCGAGTGAAGAACAAGATTACCAAGTGATTTCCATCAATTCCACCCGTGCATCAAGAAATCGATCAATTTTCGATTTGGGCGAAAAACATTGTTCTTGGGCGAAATATGAATTTCCTGGACTGTGGAATTAAATTGGGCGATGATTAGCTCTCCAACTTTGTGGTGATTCTCTGTGCAAAATCTGGGAGCATATGGCTTTGATTTGGGTTGGTTTTCATCGGATTTTTGTGCACTCCTTTTTTTGTTCGTAGGCCTCAGGTCCCTGCTGTTCTTGGGGATCGGTCAGAGGAGTCCTAGCCAAGCAGGCGCAGCTGCTGCTAGCTTCACCAGAGTCGGTGCCCTGCAGGTTTGGAGTGCAGTCCCTCCGCTCCTTCTCTGGTCTCGCACAGGTCGCACCCGGCGAGATGCGCGAGCAGGCCCGAGTCGTTTCTGAACAGCCCTCAAGGTGATGATGAATTATAAAGGCAAAATAGGCAATGTCGTCCTTCAACTCTTGCTCTTGGGTCAAGTTCGTCCCTGAACTCTTGAGAAGACCAATTTAGTCCTCAAACTCTTGCTCTCTGGTTCAATTTAGTCCTCCATCTGAGCTGGGCGTCCGCGTTGGCGTGCCAACTCAGCACCCAGTCAACTTAGGGTTCCAACTGCTATTGAAATGACTAATTTACCCCACCTATATTTGGACTTTGGACATAGCAGCCGCATGGAGATAGACGGCATGCCGCCTGGAGCCGCATGGATCTCCTGCAAGGTTGCGCCGCTCCTAGTAGTGTAGCTCGCCGCCCCTTCCACCATCTCCCTGCCAGCGCGCTGCCCCCTCCCAGCTGATGGGAATGCCTCTGTTGTCATTGAGACAAGTGCAGTGCAGGTGGTGCCACCTCGTCAGCAAGAGCAACCATCAATGTTACAAGTGGGCGTGCAACTGCAAAGATTATATCTAGTTCAACTAGCAGAGCAAGGCCGAATAAATGGTGATAGCAGTATGTATCGTCCAAGAAGGCTTTGTTGTCATTTTTTGCCTTTAGTTTTGTAATGGTTGTGCTACCATCTTCTAGTCGGAAACCTAAAATATTTGTGTCAGCTGCTACTTTGGACCTGAAATATTTTGTCATTTTCATGCCCGTGTATCTTCAGCTCAAACCCCATTCACCTTGCTGTGCAGTAAGCTGCTAAATAAAAATGAGCTAGCTAGGAGAGAGCCGGCTATACATAAACAATGGCAAGGGCAACATGGACTTTTAACGTGTGTATCAGGACAACGTGGGCGTCCAGCTCAGATGGAGGACTAAATTGAACCGGAGAGCAAGAGTTCGAGGACTAAATTGGTCTTCTCAAGAGTTTAGGGACGAACTTGACCTAGGAGCAAGTGTTGAAGGACGACGTTGCCTATTTTGCCAATTATAAATATGATTCATGAAACCTATTTCAAGGACCACTTTAGATATATTGGTTCCAGAAAGCTTGGTTATTCTATATAAAAAAAAATACACTAAGATTACTTTGGAGTGGACATTCTTATTTTTGTAAAATTATCTCATGGACCAGAAGCATAAAGCATGTTTAAGTGATTCACAAGGATGTCAGAATATGAAATGTTAAGTCAGATGCTGCATGTCATACCTCACTCCAACCTTAAGCTTTTCTAATGCTAGCCGTCATCATGTAGTAAGCTGCTAAGCAATGGCACTGAATCTGACACACATGTAAGACACCCCAAGTGATGCAGAGGGGTCACAATATTACAGTAGCTATTTAACTTGGACAACCAAAGTGATTCAGTTATTACATCAATTCTATCTGTGCAGATCAGTCATCTACGGCACTCTTTCTCAGACCAGATTAGCTACCTTGATTACAGCTTTGGCTTGATTGATTCATATGACAGGCCCCTACATCAAAATCTTGAGATAAGTAGGTTGAAGGTGATGTAATCGGTTCAGGAGCTTGTTCATGCCGACACTAAATGGGACGGCTAAGCTCTTCAATCACCAATGGATGCTTTCATGCTCAGAATCATATCTGAAACAATATAAAAAAATATGTTTATCAAAATGAATTTATCTCATTTTCCTGACTTCCTTCCACTCTTACATGTAGGCCTTGCGATACATGTAATCAATTTGCTGATTAGGAGCCTGGCAGCAATGAATATGTGAAACCAACATTAACTATTTTTGACAAGGGAAGCAATATGACCTGTGAGCTTTTATTTTGCAGCAGTTTTACTTACTGATCTTTGATCTTCTGTAAACAGTTGTAGCATCAATGATGAGCCTGATATTAGTAAAATAGGGTTCAAAAAGTTCTGATAAAGATGCACTACCGTTGCTTCATATTAGAGCTTGATTTTTGTTAATTTTGAACAAATGGACTTGAGTATTGATCTGTTGTAGTTGTAGGTATTGAAACTAAGTTTTTCTATTTTTTTTTTCCTGAATGTAATAATGTCTCTGATGGTCCTTTGGAATTTTTTTCCTCAATATCTATAGCATTATTGTCAGGTTAGCTGCAGCCTTGCGTAGTGTTGTCAGGTTCCTATAAGAGCACAAGAAAGATATTCAAGTACTGAGATTCTTGCAGAATGATTCTGCACTTGGAAATAGTATCGTGCCCGTGCCCCTGCGTTGTTTATTCAAATGAATCATAAACTTGTAGCATGATTCTGCACTTTAAAATGTTTCCACCACAATCCTACAAGTTAGTTTTGAGATTATTTAATTTAGAGCTCAAGGTAATTCAGTTTTATTGCACTTCTATCAAAGCTATATGTTTTTTTGCTTGTGCTTGAAAATTGGATGAGGAGATCGAATCATACTGCAATGCTCCTATAGAGTATGGTGTGATGTGATAATGATAGCATCCCTGCTATCATATTATGGCCTAAGTCCTATTAATGTAAGCTTGTTCTACAGTCCTTTGTCGCAATGACAGAGCATGCCATGGGGTTGTTTTAAATGTATGTTAGTAATTTTGTCAACATATTTTCTTTTTGTAGCACAAATACATGTCGTATCCATAGTTTTCTTAGCTGCAACTATGCTATTTCTTGTTTGTTCAGTGTCCTTTACATTAGTAATTTTGTTCTTCAGAGTATCTTTTTTATCTTCTGTTACATTGTTCTGAAAGCCTTTTTACAACAGTTAATTGATATTCTCAAGAAATAATGTATCCATGTTAGAAGGTGCAAATCAGCTCCTCAATTGTTGTGAGACCAATACAGTTTAGTCACTAACGAATATCTTTTGTTAGACATCATTTAGTCTGGATAATTCTGTAGCCTATTTCTGCTAGACATCCCATTATTGTGTGTGGCTTCCAGATACTATAGGTTAATTGAGTCCACAACTATATACAACAATGCATTTTCTCCTTCTGGTTGTGACATGAATTGGAAAGCTTGAGTCCTCTCTGGGGTCCAATTACTGCTGAAGTGCTAATTGTATCAGTTCTCTACAAAAAAAAATGAAGGGCAAATGATTTCAAGCTCTTTTAGTCAAGTTCTATCATTCTTAGCACTACAAAAAAAAAGTAGTGCAAAGCAGGTCAACCATTTTTTTTTTCTCAGCACTATATTGCAAATGTAACCAAACTTATTTGATGTGCAGCAAGTCTGCAAGTGCTTTTATGCACCTCAAGAGATGCTAGGCCGGGATTTTATGATTAAAAAATGATTTTGTTGTCTGACATGTGATTTAAAAAATATATAAATGGTATATGAATATGGCCAAAAATAATACATGTAAGTGATTCATATTTAGTGCATTGTAGGTGACAAGAAACTGCAAACTTCAATTGCATCATTGCGAGTCAACTGTTGGTGGACTGAAGAAACTCAGGTTTGACCATGTCAACTACAGTGAGCTTCTTGATTATTAGTAGACTTAAATTATCCCTTTCACTTAGCAGCTAATCCAATTCAGTGCTACTATTTGTAATGCTTATTGGTTCTGAATCGTCGTCTGAACTCTATGCAATTTATAGTGTGTAGTCTGAATCAGCATAGAGTGACTGAATGGTTTCTACTATTTTGGTCAGACTAAGAGTCTTTTGGCCTATTCAATTAACATGTGAATTTGTGAACTTCAAATTTACCTGCGTTATGAAATCTCCCATTTATGTCAGCAAACTGACAACTCTCACATATAATTCAGACTGTCTCAGTTTTCAGTTGCTCTACCATCTCTCCAGTTACCTATATGAATTGGCATTGTCATCATTACACAATTTAATACACCTCTGATAATAATCAAGGCTGTCGCGTTCCATCGAGGCATGGTTGCCAGCTGTGGTCCTACAGTTATTTGCACTCGATTTGTAGCTTATTTGAGAGACACGATAAAATCTGGGAACTAAATTTGATCAAAAAAAGAACTTTCCAGATGATTCTTCAATCGAAGCTGATAACTGACCTTTTCCAGAGAATCTATAGGTGTATCTTTTTGTTAGTATAGTTTGAGGATTATTTTACAATTGAGCACTGAGACGGCTATTTTGTTGAGTTGTCATAAAAAGCATGTATTTTCTCCATTCTTGATTTTATATGTTGGTAATACACTGGCAGAGAACTGCAACCCATTTGCAGTTTTTTTTGGCTAATAGCACCAGTTTGCACTTTGTTAATTTACTAAGAGGTGATGTTCATGTGCAGGTACATCTACCTTGGGTTGTGTGGCAGCAAAATCGAAGCAGCAAGGCTTGTTTATTTCCGTTTTCTGAATAATAATCCTTTGATGTGCATGCTAGAAGCCAACGGCCTATTGCCTAATGCCTTGCCTGCTTCACAGGTTTATTGTGCAACTTGACTTGGGAGGAAATGGTATTTGCCACACCACAGGTTGGTGCGGTATAAGAAAAAATGTATTATATATTATAGGTGATATTATTGGTTACATGGTAAACAATAATTGCAAGTTGTAAGTCAGTCTCGCTGATTGTCTTTCTGACAGTACATATCGCCCCATAACATCAAGTTCATTTGGTTATGTACCAACTTGCTTTCATATCACTCATTTGGTACCACTGCAGCACTCGTGCCTGCATTCAAGTTAGTGCTGATGCAACAATCAGTTTGTCTATATTTTTTTATGCATTCCACGGCCAAAGATGGGATGTTGCTGTTGCCGTGTTGACATGCTCTTAAATTGGAAGTAGGCATGAGAAAGTTGAACAATTGGACAAGGCTGTGTCAATTTTGCTTATTGGAATCATGATTTCGATAATGGGCGACAATCATGTATGGTTAAGATGGTTTTTAATATCATCACATAAATGTATCATTCTTAGTTAGGCTACACTGAGAGGAAGCCTGATGACTAGGCTCAACCTAAACCAAATCAGTCTAGGTTTTTAGCTGTAGCATTTCGGCTTTGAGAGTTACTAGGGAAATCTAATGGCACATTGAAAACTTTTTTTTGTAAATTGTGTTTTTTTAGTTGTGGCAATGAGTAGTACAAAAAAAATTCAAAAGCAGTTGGACAATCGCGACTCATGTCAGTTGAGGACCTCAACTCTTGTCGTCGTTTGGCCCACTTTAAGGTGCTTGGGTATTTTGTTCCTGCTGCAATGCACGGCTATCATGAGTGAGCACTCCATCATTCTGCAGCAACCAGTGTAGGTGTCTGCCGCCACCTTGCCGCCGTCAACTCTACGATCACCACAAATCTAGAACGGCCGGAATCCCGATCCAAACTAGATGGCCACAAATTTAGGACAGCCGGAATCCCGATCCAAACTAGCCACCGGTACCACCCACCATCCTAAAAGGCTATGTGCTATCTTATTATGCGATCCGTGTGTTTTTAGTAAAAAAAATTGTTATCCCGTAGCAACGCACGGGCACGCTACTAGTCAGAGTCTATATATAGTATTCTTTACCTTTCCTGTGGTGCTGATGACTGTATAGCTTCAGTGGATGCAGCTTTAGAAGTTATTGGAGCCACCTGGGTAACATTGATATTTTCTTTTGCCTGAGGAGATACTGGGGTCACTTGAGAAGCATCGAGGTTTCCTTTTGGCTGTGAACTGCTTGGAAAAACATAATGTATCAGGTGTATTTCTGTGTAAATAATATGGTTTGTAAAAGAAAGTAGAGAAGAGATTCTCAAATACGTTAAAGGCCTAAAAGGAAAGAGTTTATCTAGATAAACTGGTAAATAAAAAATATATAAACGAAACTGAATGTTCATGTTTGTCCGGCTTGCAACCCATGACTATCATGATCAGAGCTTTGCAGAAAATATCTTCAGTTAACTATAACTGACTCCAGGGTACTATTTTTCCATGTCAGAATTATAATAGATAAATAAAAATTTTTATTGGCAAGGAATTGTAATAGAGAAATACCAAATACTTCAAATACTTTATAGAAGGGACATGAATGGGGAAATATGTCATTGAAATTTACCTGCTCTGGCCTGATGATGACTGGATAGCTTTAGTAGATGTTGTTGTGGCTGCTACATCTTCTGTTTGGTTTTCCTGTAGGGAATTAAATGTCAGTAGTAATGTTTAATTGATGAGTTGTAGGTTATTAAATATCAGTATTAAACTTAGTTTTATAAGATGCATAGCTAGGAATGTTTAATTGTTTGGAAAGATAATATTTCTCTACAGACCTTTGATGGTGTAGTATCTTTGGTTGTTTTTTCAAGGTCTGTTGGTAACTGGTCCTCAATTGTCAAGGATTTCTTAAGGATATATTTGATTGGATTCTTTGTGGAATCTAACATACTCATTCCTATATTAAACGGCCTTTTCTTGCCAATGGTTGTTTTGAGAACAGGTGGCTGGTTGTCTGCTTCTATTTGCATATTCTGTGAAGCTTTTAGAGCCGTGCATCTAACTAATTCTTCCCCCACATTGTAGAAAGCGATACAGTCCATAGTGGATGATACATCCTTATTGTGAACGGAATCCTGAACCTGTTAGTTCCAATTGAAATACAGTTAGGAAAGTATAATTTTTTTCTTGTCTTTTTCTGGGAAGGAAAAGCAAGTGCAGGAGCTGTTGCTTACTGTGGAGATTTGACTGGGTATTTGCATGAGCAATATGGAGAATCAGTAGCCATATTATATCATGTCTTGCATTTATTACACGCATAGTAATACCATTTCATGGATTGAACTGTGGCTGTAACCTCTGCAATGCATTTGAATGATTTCCCTCCTTACAATATTTTTAAAGAAGAGAAGGATGAGAAATGATTATTGTTAATATAAAACTGGTTATGAGCAGCATGTACCTCAAAAGATTCAGGCGGTTTCTGTAAACGACGATTATTTTGGGACAAGCTACTGGAGCTAAAACGACGATCATTTCGGGACGGAGGGAGTATGTATCACGCATGTTGTCGTATCGTACCACCGTGTATTCTCTTCACTGCCGGCCCTAGCTACTAGGTAGGGATGTTGTCGCATGTATTGGACTGGCTTTTGCAAGGGGCCGGGAAAAAGTTGTGTCTTGTCGCATGCTTGCTGTAATAATCCTACTAATCCTTTGACTAGCGCCGCTAGCAGCGATCGACGGACTGGATCGGAGCTCGCTGGAACACACAGAGAAGGAAGAGGGTGACGTCAACGGCGAAAATCAAATCGAGAACCAGCGTCTGACCACGGAACCCGGCGACAAGATTCGTCAAACCCAATGCAAGATGGATCGATGCGAGATAGATCTCGGCGGAGTCAGAGCCGGAAACTACTCTAGAGTGCCGGATCATCCGACGCCTGCTGTGCATTCAGACATCTGAATTTCATCTGACGAAACTCCAAAAAGATGCCAAACCGCTTTCCACATCTGGCAATTTCACATCTGATCAGAGACGAGACAGAGAGGCAATGGGAGGAAAGAG
Source organism: Hyparrhenia diplandra (assembly GCA_015847255.1). Classification (NCBI taxonomy): domain Eukaryota; kingdom Viridiplantae; phylum Streptophyta; class Magnoliopsida; order Poales; family Poaceae; genus Hyparrhenia; species Hyparrhenia diplandra. Next base: position 45,348 of record JADLZK010002896.1, on the reverse strand, counting down.
TGTCCTCTGATCTGGGAATGTTTGACTACTCCCTCCGTCCCAAAATAAAAGACATTTGAGTTTTTAGTGCCATAAGTTTGACTCGATTTGTAGAAAATACGTAAAAGATTTAAATCTCCAAATAAATTTGTTAAAAAATTAGATCAAAATATCTTTCCAATTATACTAATTATGTAATATAAATATTAATCCTATTTTAATATGTAATTACCGGCAGATGTTTTACTCGGGAAAAAAACGACATTTATTTTGGGACGGAGGGAGTAGTCGTCAGTCAGGCATGAAACAACGGGGAGGTTTCTTCTTCTTTTTTTCTCTCCCTTTCTCTTTCTCAAACAGGCATGAATTATTTTATTTATTATTTATTTATATTATCAAAATATAAGAGTATTATTAAAGCAGAGTGATTGGTGCTCCAGTAATGAGTGAGTACATATTACTATATCTACCCTACTAATGCACTAACTTTTCTTCGCCATGGCCACACCAGAAAACGTCCCCCGCTGAGGAGCCACAACCGTGCACACACCAAATGTACCCATAAAAATAACAACATTCAAAATAAACAGTCCAGATCTAATCTCACATTTCTCTCTCTTTACTCATTGATAATCCAAGGGTCATGGTTGATTGTGTCAAGCTAATCCCCCTCCCACGCCCGTCTGACGCTGCCGCTGCCGCTGCCGCTATTCACGCGCGGTCCTCAGCACGTCACTGTGAGAATCGGATCCTTCCTAAAAACGCTCGCTGCTCCTGCCGCGGTGTGGTGCGGCCTCCTCCAGCAGCCTCCGTGATCTCTCGTGCCTCCTGCGATCGCTGCTTCCATTGTGGACGTCTAGGCCATCTCTCGCTCAAGATCCGCAGACATAAACGCCTCTTGTGATCGCTGCCTCCATCATGGACGTCCAGGCCGTCTCTCACTCCCGATCCGCTAAGGTATACGCCTCCTGCGGTCGCCGACGTCCAGGGTGCCTCTCGCCCGCGGACATAGACGATCGGTGTCGCCTCGGATCATCGCCCTTTCATGGATTACGTCGCACTCTGGTCCGTCGCTTGCTGCCGCGGCTGGACGTGTCTCGCCGGACAGCAGATCGTCGTTCCTCAACGTCGACTTGTAGTCGCACAGACGACGTCCGCAGATGCGACCGGCGGCCAGGTGCCGGACAGCAGATCGTTGTTCCTCACCGTCGATTCGTCGTCACACAGAGGCGGCCGGCGGCCAGGTGACGCCAATCCCAATAGTTCCCTGTCCAAATCACTTACTCCGCTCAGTCCGCTGCCTGCCTGACGGCAGCTAGCCTGGTACGCACAATCCTCCCTGGTGATTGCTTCCCTGTGCTTGGCTTTCTCAATTTTCAATTTCATTTGATCAGTATTTCAGTTATAATGCCTGTGCTTGCTTCCTGTAACGACTGCAGTGTGGATCAGTACATGTTAGTTACATCGTACCACCTGACCCTTTTATTTATTTCAAAATATCATGGCTATTTCAAAATTATGTTTTTTTTTAGAGTTCGAGGGCCAAAGCCCCAGTCTTTAGCATTAACCAAAGACACAAATGTTATCAGTTTTACAGCACTTGGGTGGATCTCACCCTTCTCAGACGCACACTCAAAGTTCAGTTCTTAGCCCACACTCTACGACAAATTTATTACATGAAAACAACATGTTTAGACTAGGAAAGCATTCTCCAGCTTCATCCAGGTCTTCCCCTGCTCGCCATCAGCATTGTTCTTGGCGCCCTTCAGTCTCAACATTGCTTCCAGTGGCAATTCCATCTCTTTGGTCCCCGCATAGTTTTGAAACAAGAACAGATCCCACTTGTTGTCAACTTGGTTCACCCATGAAGCCTTGCCGGCCTTGTAGCAATTCTCCTTAACTGTTTTACTTTGGAGGTGAACTCTGTCTTCTTGTTCAGGGGGATGAGTATCTCCCAGGTTTGTAACATTGCAGCTATCCTTACTATCAAAAGATTCACATCTATCCAAGGGGTTCCCTGCATACAAATTGTGCACCTTAGTTTCCATAACCCCCACAGGGGCTGCAGCACATGCACAATTATCTACAAGATTCTTTTTGTTACTAAGCCACATTTGGCCAATAGAAATGAAATCTTGACCTATACTTTTACCACAAGCTTCTGATAAGCAAACCCACATTTGTTTTGCAACTACACACTCAAAAAATAGATGATTCACGCGTTTACGGTTCAGAGCAGAATAAACAAGTTTTATCATCAAGGTGAACTCTAATGCTCAGGTTATCTCTAGTAAGGATCTTGTTCTTAGAAAGTAACCAGAGAAAGAATTGTACCCTTGGTGGTATTTTCAAATTCCACACAGCTGGGACATGTACTGGTAGAATCCTCTAAAATTAATAACCTTGTACAGAGATTGTGAAGAGTAAACACCACTAGACTTAAACTCCCGGACCAGAGAATCATCTTCATCACTAAAAACTATGGTAGAAGCTAACTGAACAATCTCAAACCAAGTATTCATCAGTCTTTGATCAACACATCTTCTAAAGGTACATCTAAGATTAGTACCATCCCAAAGGTCAGCTATGGTACTACTTTTCTCATTAACCAACACATAAATCTCCTAAAACTGAATAGCAAGACTTGTTTGACCTAGCCAATTATCTTCCCAAAACTTTATCTTTTTCCATTCCCAATTTTCCATCTATACCCCAAATATGCTGCTTTTGCAGCCCGAGCACTCCTTTGAAAAAAACTGAGAAGCACCTAAGCTAGAAGTACAAAAAGATATTTGGATTATCTATTTTATACTTATGATCAACTAACTGTTTCCAAAGCTTGTCCTTATCTAGATTGTACCTTTTGATCCAATTGGCTAATAAACAAATGTTGAGATCCCTAATATTTGGAATTCCCAAACCACCATATTCCTTAAGCATAGAAACACTATCCCAATTTACCAGATGAAACTTATGACTACACTGTTTGTCATTCCACGCACAATTTGCCATATGTGTAGTTAACATTCTAATAGCCCACTTGGGAAACTTAATAAAGGACAAAAGGTAAACAGAATACTACTTAGCACGATCTGATTAAAACAACTTTAGCAGCATGTGACAAAAGATTTCCCATCCACCCCGCAATCCTTTTTAACTTTATCAACTAGTGGTTGTAAGTCTTCTCTTTTTTTAGGTGCTCATAATGCAAAGGTACACCTAGGTATTTAATTGGAAATTTCCCTAAAGGACAAGTAAAAATTTTGGCTATGTCCATGGCTATCTCATCGAGAGACATTCATAGGTATTATTTCACTCTTGCTAAAATTAATTCTCATACCGGGAGACCTGTTCAAAGCAGGCCAAAATACCTTTAAGATTAACTAGATGATCTGGATTTGCATCAGAAAACAGGATGGTGTCATCAGCATACTGTAAAGAAATGATACCACCCTCCTGGAAACTATTTCCTAAACCACAGATCAGCTTTTCTTTTGCTCCTTTTATAAGCAACCTAGTTAAAACATCTACCACTAAATTGAATAAAAGTGGTGAGATAGGGTCACCTTTGTTTTCAGACCCTTACCGGCTTTAAAGTAGCTGCTATTTTCACCATTAACCACTACACCTATATGACCTCCTATGACAAGGTGTCTAATCCAATTAATCCAGCAAGAGTTGAAACCTCTAGTCTCTAGAATCTCAAAAAGAAAGTCCCAATCTACCCTATCATAAGCCTTCTCATAGTCTAGTTTAATAACTACTCCAGGATCCTTATCTTTATTAATACTATGAACAAGCTCATGAGCAATAACAACACTCTCTAGTATGTATCTTCCTTGGATAAAAGCACTCTGTTGAGGCATAACCAGCCTATTGATTACTTTACCTAATCTAAGGGTCAAAGCTTTAGAAAAAATTTTAAAACTACAATTAATTAGACTGATTGGTCTAAACTTTTTCATGGAGGTAGCTCCATCTTCTTTTGGTATAAGAGTAATCAGAGCATAATTCAATCTACACAGATCTAATTTCCCTTGATGAAAATCACTAAACATAGCTAAAAGATCATACTTAACAATCTCCCAGTATTTCTGGTAAAACATAAAGGATAGGCCATCTGGTCCTGGTGCCCCATCAGAATAGCAACTAAAAACAACCTCTTTGATTTCTTTTTCAGTAAAAGGCTGGGTTAGTATATTATTTTCTTCTTCAGTTAACAAGTCTTGAGGATCCCAGAAATCCTCTGCTAACTTTGCATCTAATCTATCTTCTTTAGCAAACAACTTCTTATAGAAGTTAACAGCAATGTCAATTTTACCTTTCTGATCACTTACTACCCCATTTGGCCCTTCTAATTCCTCAATTCTCTTTTTTCTATTCCTTTGGCTAGCAATAGCATGGAAATATGCAGTATTTCTGTCCCCTTCTAGGATGTTTCTATCTCTAGACCTTTGTCTAGCCTTGATCTCTTCTAGTGCCCAAATGTCTTCTAACTCCTTAGAAATAGCATTAAATCTATTCAACTCAGCAGGTGTTAAAGGTCTATTTTCTAATTCTATTTCTAGATCATTATATTCTAAAGCTAGATCCACCTTAGCTCTATTCATGCTAGCCAATTCATTGGCCGCCCAACCCCTAGCTAATCTCCTCAAAGTTCTAACTCTAAATTGCCAAATATCTAAGCTACTAACTTCCTGACAAGGTTGGTCCCATGCTTTTTCCACTACTTTTTGAAAACTCTCCTTTTTAGTCCACCATTTCTCAAATCTAAATTGTTTCTTGATAATAGCTAAGTTATCTCCTGAGTCTACTAATAGTGGGTTATGATCACTTGGAACTTTTTCTAACCCTTTTATTCTTTTTTTTTTTTTGAGAATTACGCAGTACAACGCAGACGCTCACAACACGCACGCACACTCACCCCTATGAACACACGCACGCAAACCCTACCCCTATGAGCACCTCCAGGGACTCGGGGCAAAATCTACGATCACGGAGATTCTCGAAGTCACCATAGGCGCCTCGTCGTCGACGGGAACGCCGCTTACCACTTAATGCATAACGCCGGTAAATCCTTGGGAAAATCACGGGGAAAGGTGCGCGAGCACCAGATTTGAACCCTGGTGGGTAGCGTCCCCACTGGACCGCCCTACCATTGGACTACAAGCCAATTCGCCTAACCCTTTTATTCTAACTAATGGAAAAGCTCTCTCCCAATCATTAGTAATGAAAATTCTATCAATCCTAGCTAAAATAGGTGGGTCTTGATTGTTTGTCCAAGTATATTTGATATTACTTGGATTTAACTCCAACAAAGCCCATCTATCTACCCACTCGTTGAACAGTTCAACCCATCTATAATTGATACTCAGGTTACTTTTATCAGCAGCTGTCCTAACTAAATTAAAATCTCCAGCAACCATTGTTGGACCCACCCATCTACCCATAACCTGGTGTAGTTCTTCTAAGAAATCTAACTTACCAGATTCATAGGGTGATCCATACACTACAATCCGTTTCCAACAGAAACTTGTCCTTACATCAGTTAACATGAGACTAATGAAAAAATTACCTCTATCAACTACTTGACCAGAATACTTGTCTTTATTAAAACCAACAAGAATGCCACCTCAGGTTCCTTTTGCGGCGGCGGACCCATTCAAAAGGAACACTACCAGTTAAATTTCTAAAATATCTAACATCAAACTCCTCTTTTTTAGTTTCTATTACACCTACTATATCAGCATGGGTGCTTTTAATTCTACTAACTAAAGCAGCATACCTTCCAGTTTTATTTAACCCTCTTATATTCCAAAAAAGACCTATCATTTAATTTTTCTTTTTTGCCTATTTTTCCTACCTATTTTAGTCCAGGATTTCTCTTCTAGCTCTTCTGCTAGTTCCTGGTACCTACTTCCTTTAGGGGTTACTGGGACATCTACTTCTATCTCTTTATCTAAATTCTGAGCACTCTCAGTTTCTATAGCTATTGGCTTGACTACAAAATCTACCATTGGTATCTGACTAGTGCACCCACTTTTACTATCACCTTTGTTCTTACTCCTACTAGCTATATCCAAGACATTGTTTACATCAGAGGTCAACTCCTCTGGTTTGTAAACATTGGAACTACCTCCTAACTTTTGATTCTTAACAAAGTCAATCTCTCTGTGTTTAACTAGGGACAGAACTGCTTGAATAGCTTGACTATCATCTACACTTTGTTTGTCTACACTAACACCAATCTTATCAGCAATATCAACTAAAGACTTCTTAGTAAGGGTTGGGATTTTATTTTTACCTGGCTGATCCTCAAGGTTACTCTTTTTCTTGAAATCTTCAGCTTTTTCCAGCACTGATCTTGTATCTTGAGCATTCCTGATACTCTTCCTTTCTGCAATAACAGGACCCCACTTCTGAACTTTCTTCTTCTCTTTGGCCTCAACCTTATCCATGATCTTCTCATCTTTGTTTTCTCCCATTGGATCTTTTCCAGAGATGATATGTTCCTTCTCTACCATATTAACTGGTACTGCATCTGCACCCTCCAGTTGTTGCTTGTCCTTAGTGATCATGTCAGAGTCCTGAATGGTGTACATCCATTCTTCAGGCAGATTTAGACCCTCATTATCTTCTTCAAAAACCATCTCTGAATCTTCATCCATCTTATCTTCTTCATCATCAATTTCCATAGCTTTAAGTAAGCTCAGACAGTCATTCTCTTCTAGGCTGTGTGGAAAAGACTCTCTTTCATTGGCTGTGAATAACTCAAACAGATTCCTCACTGTTTTACTTCCTTTTGGAGTGGAGTAACTCTTTTGCTGGCTACTTCTTTCTTTGTTCTGTTCATCTTTTGTTGTATTTTTGTCTCCTTTCTGCCCAGGCTCTTTATCTTTCTCTTCATCACCTTCTTCCTCTAGTAAATCATCTTCATCCAAGTTTTCAGTAGGACCACCTCCATTATTATCTTGACCCTCTTCTTTTCCCTCAGATTCCTGACCTTCTACCTTGAAGTTGATGATATAGATTTCATCATTGAACTCCATGATTCTCTGGTTAGGGATGCTTTTCTTGTCTCTGCATTTGATCTTGACTCTGACTGAAGCAAAGAAACTTCCAAAAAGTGATTGCCAATCAACTTCCACCAGTTTTCCTAGAACAGCTGAGACCTGCCTAAATGTTTCCCAGTCACACCATTTAGGAGGTATACCACTGATCACAACCCAAGCTTCTTCTAAACTTGCTATTGGCTGAATGTCTCCACTCCAAACTTTCAAGGATGCCATTGTATTGGAATCATTCATGTAGAAGTAAGTACCATCTCCCATGATGAAATTTTCAATCCTTGTTTCTGGTGGGAATCTTACTAGATATCTGTATTCTTCTAACACTTTCAGAGACCAAGGCCACTCACTATCAAATACCTTCTTCAAATAGCTGATAATCTCTTCCTCTTGTACTTCTCCTGATTCCACAGTGAAAATTGCACAGTTGTCATACCCACTGCATAGCTTGAATCTCCCTTCTTTCTCCATTACATCTACATGAAAGAAGCCCAAGCCCTTGTTGGCACTCCCTAGATACTGAGTCTGTTTAACTGGTTCTGACCATCTAGGACACTTCTCAGATATGTGATCCCTCTTGAAGCAGACAAAACAGGCCTTAGGTCTGGTGCAGTCTGTGCTAAAGTGACCAGCCCTCCACAGTTGTAGCAAGTCAGATTCTTATCTGTATTCTTCTCACTACTCACTTTCACTTCCTTCCCTTTTGATTGCTCTCCCTGTAAGCTTGAACTACCAACATCCACAGTTACGTGCAGCTTTCCCAGATTTGTGATGGACCTTTCTGTGTTTGTTGATGAGAGACCTCCTTTGAAACACTCTGTTGGGATTGGATTGGTCTTCCTCTCCCTCCCCTCGTTGCTGCCCCCTAGGTCTAGGACCCCGTTTGTTGAACTGGCCTCCCGGCACATTGAAAGGTGGTGGGTGATTGAAAGGAGGAGGGGGGCTGCTTTGGTAGTACCCATATGGACCTTGTGGCGGGGAATGGCGGCGGCCCCATCGGTGGTGCCATCGGTGGGTGAGGGTAGTCGGGGGTGCGGGGTGCCATCCCCCACCACCCCGGTCTCCCCACTCTTCCTCCGGGCTCCTAGGTCTTGGCGGGCGGCCTCTCTCCCTCCCGACCATGGATAGCTTGACCTTACTTGCGAATGATTCACAAACTCCTCTCCCCCAAATGTCCTCTGCAAATCGGAGTGGAACCGGCGGCCTAGTCCACCTATCCCCCTCCCCGAGCCGGATGACAATCGAGATCCCAAAATTCCTGCTCTCCCACAAGTCCTTGCGGATCCGGGGCGAGATCCTTCACCCTCTTCCTTCCATGGCTAACCCTAGCTCCTCTCGATCTGGCGGCGGGCGCGGTGGCCCTCTCCCGGGATGTACCAAAGCTGCCCATAAAATTCTGAACTGCCCCTTCGTCTTCCTCCGAACTCTCGCGGCTGCCCTTCGTTTGAACCCTGCCCTCAGATCTCCGGTCCTCTCTCAGGATCTCGACGCGTGGTGGCCGAGGGAGGGGGCCCTTCCCGCAGAGACCCTTGGAGGTAGACGACAGCGGTCTATCCTTGCGATTATATTGGCGTGGCGGTGTGCCGCACCCATGGTACGGGCTCGTCGGCGGTGAGATCACGGGCGGCGGCGTCGGAGTCGCCCCTAATCGCCCTCTACTCTCGTGACCCATCTCGCGCCCGGCTCCTCCACTCTCCTATCCACCCATATCAGCGGCCTCGGCGAGTCTTTATTTCAAAATTATGTTTAAGCACTGTATTTATATTTTTCTGCCGTTTGGTCTTACATGTGGTCAATGGTTAGACTTTGGCCTAAGATCGAGAATATCTGTGTTTGCAACATCGATAACACGGGGATCTGCCATAGCTGGGTGCGGAACCTGATCATGCGAGTCATCGCCATCGCTCCCAAAGATGATCGTCTCCATCGTCAGCGGCCCGTTAGGCCGGCAAGCTCATCATCTTCTCAGCGGTGAGTGATTCAGTTATTAGGATAATTGGATTGGAGCACTGATGGTCATTGCTAGAAGCCATCTGTTTTTGTTCGAAGCTCTAACAACCCAAATTGTTTAACCTCGATGCAGATGGAGCTGTCGTTCGAGCTGCCATTCGCGCTCATTTAGGAAATCAAGTTCTGCAACAGCACCATCAAAGTCGGGCCCCTCAAGGAATCCATCTATGCACAGCACTAAGCCAGGCAAGTGCTCTTCACCAATTCTTACATTTTTTAAATTAACTAAAAGGACAAAATGAAGAAAAAAATGCAGGACAGCTGAACCGACGATGTGGATCATCGCTGCTCTTGAGTTCTCGGAATCTCTGATATGTTTTCGTTGTTGCAGGCGTAACCATATCTGCACATCCACAGCAAGGAATTCCCCTAGGAATGAACTGTATACATCTGTCTTGTTTGATTTTATATATTTATTATTTGGTTCCCTTCTGATATGGTTTGATTGAAATGTGCTAGGGATTAATGCTTGATATGGTTCCATTCTAATATGGTTCCCAAAATTATTTCAGATTACCTGGTCACTGTGGCATGCCTGCCTGTTTGTTACAACAAGCAAATTGGTATGGCCATGGATTTCTGTATATGATACATGATTATGTGCTATCTCTTATAGTATAAGATTAGATTGAAGGATATGAATTTGTGCTCTCTCTTAGAGTAAAAGACTCAAGGATATGAATTTGTGATCTATGGATACTAACTCAGGTCTCCTTGTCCTTGTAGTATTAGTTAGTTATATGTTGATAGGTGGCTGCTGACAATATTTACTTGCCCCTTGTGTAATACATCTAATAATAAGAACTTTCATTTATGCAGTGGATCTCGCACTGAGGTGACTAGATACTGAGATGGGAGAAAGTGTCGGTTTCTTAGGTTAGTTGATATGAAGGGGTATTGTCAACTCATCTTCTATTTTTGCAGAATTTTGGAAGTAGAAGTAAAAACAGAGCAAACTAGATTTGATTGTCATTTCATCTTGCCATAAGTCGATCTTCAGTTGTTGACAACCTCTGATGGTACATGCTAATGTATCTGCCCATTTTCCATTTGGATGCAGGCAACGATCGTAATCAACTTCCTGTCCAAGAGGGAAGGATATGGTCCTAAAGTAGATAACGGTAATATCATTTGCTCGTTGCCTGGTAAATCTGTTTGAACTTTTCTGGAGTTGCTGTGGATAAATGATTCAATTCTGTTGCCTTTTCCTCCCTATTCTTTTTTGTAATCCTTTCTCATAACAAATTTGTAAATTCATATGAACAATGTTCGTATCTCTCTGGCGGGTAAGATTATTTTAGTTTGTATATATTTCAATTCTACTTTTCATTTACCTGAATGTCGCCGTTGCGTTAGCACGGGCATTACACTAGTACTACTAAAAAACCCAAATGTCATCGTCTGCTTTCCGCTAATCGCTCCACCCAGCGCTAAGCCGCTAACCCCTGCCTCGCTAATCTCCGCCCGGTGCTCCTGCCACACTCTCTCACGGAACTGCCTCCCACGACCGCGCTTCGCCCCGCTCCTAATCTCCTGGTCCTGGCCTTCCTTCCTCCTTCGGTCGCGGCTTCGGCACAACCGTCGCACACCCCGATCCTCTCCGCGCGGCGTCCAAATACTCAGTGTCTGCAGGGCGCGACGGGCCACAACGTGCCAGTGTTCCGCTCCGTGTTGTCGTCGGTGGTCGTCAGCCTCCACCGGCGCCGGACCGGGTCCGAGGCCGCTGCATCGGCGGCGGAGATAGAGGCGGCGGACAGCCGGTGCCCGCACCTAGGCCCCTTGTGCGCTCGCCCACAGCTCGCGGCCAGACGGGGTGGCAGCGGCGGCCAGGAGGGGCGGCCTGGATGTGCCCATCGCAGCAGCCGCTGCTGTGTCACACTTCACTCAATTCATGCGACCAGGAGATTGGTACGGAGGACGAGGAGACCCGCTTCCGCGCGGCTGCCGTCACGCTCGTCTTCTGCTACAGCACCACGCTCACGCTGCTCGGATCCGATCCCCACCTGTCCGGTACAACAGCACGCGCCACGCCGCCGACCTGTTGCCGATTGATGTTATGGTAAGCAATGCTTGCCCTACGAATTCCTACGCTCCATCTCTCTGTACATTTGTTTGGTTCCTGTGGGTGGATCCGATTGGTCTGGTTTATTCTGATGGACCCAATCTCTGTTTCGCATGCAGTAGTCTCGTCACAAGGTCTGTGCTATGGTGCTTGTTGTTTATTTCATGAATCACCAATGTCCTATTTCAGGAATCACCATTCTGGAACATCCATCCTATTTATTTTAGGTGAGTAGAACAATTCTGTCGTGTTCCTTATTATGGCAGGGTCTTGCGATAAGATCTATTACTCGTGAGCATCTTGGTTATTTGTTTTCTACCAGTAACTTTTATTGAAGAACACTTTTGTGACCTTTTAGACATCAACCTAGAAAACTTTAACAAACTGCAGAGCTTTTCTTCATTACGATGTTATTTCTTAGTGTTTATGGGCTTATGGCTATGTTTGCAGAAACGTTTGAATTAATTATTCATATGTTTCCAATATGCTAGGATCTTGACTTGCAATTTGGGGAGTTAATAAAATGCAGATCCAGTGCCGGAGGCTAATCTCTGCTTCTCTTTGTCAATCTAAATTCTGAATCTGTTATAGTGAAAGCCATTCAAGGTATGCATCCAACTTACTACGAATCTTATATCGCAACAGGCCAACAACAACCATGAAAATGTCATGTTTCTGTTATTTGTGATGAATATGAAAATGTGATGTAAAACTATATAATCATTTAGCGTTTCATAAATTTTTTGCCATCTGCGCCACATCTTGAAACCTGAAAGATAAACTACCAGACTTTTAAACCTGAAAACTGATGAACTATGTAGGAATGACACCTGAAACCTGATACTACTGCTTGATATTCCTCATAGACCTGCAATCTGAAATTCTGTGATTTAAAGCACAATATTTGCAACTTTGTTTTCAACTGAATTTGAGTGTGGGATTCAAAATCAAAACTGCTATGCTGGTGTATAATGTATCCATGCTGCTCTTTCTCTGCCATTTTTAAACTAAAAAAATTCTAATTGTTTATCCATAATATGCACTACTTTTTTTCACCTCACTCATGGGATGCTCCTTGAGTTATATGTAGATTGGACAACTGCTGACACTACACCACAACCCTTAATCAGCAACTTTCGGTCCGTTGCTATATGGGGGGTACAGCGACTTTCAGTCCGTGGCTAAAAGATATAGCAACGGACCTCTGCAGATGCTAATGAAGCCGTGGTTAAATATATACAGCCACGGACCCTCTTTTAGCCACGGACCGTTCGATGGTATAACTTTAGCAACGGACAATCAGTTAGAGCATTTAGCAACGGATGGTCCATCGCAATATTGAACTTATAGCAACTGACAGTCCATCGAGCTCAACTAAATTGGGACAAAAAAAATAAAACAGGACCAATACAATATTGAAATTATATTGTATAGATTTTGGATGACATACAAATGATCACATCATTCATACTCTCAAATATCAAAGGAGTACATATGTAATTATGTCACTAGCATGTTAACATCAAACCAACATACAAGCCATACAGGCATCAAACATTGTTTCCTTATTGTTCAAAAGCCATCAACTAAATGCGATCAAACATTGATCAAAAGCTAGCACCATCAGGTTTTTGTCCAAAAATAATAGAACCTAGCACCATCAAGCCGAGTCTAAAAAACAAGGACCACCAAGTTGTACTCCAAAGGAATCACCATGTCTCTTTACTCCACAAACTGCAACAAAGAATCACCTTGCTGAATTGTCCAAGCCATCACCTACAGACATGGTAAATTCTAGGAAGAATGAATATGTATGTTTATAAATCTTTGACTTTAGATAAACCTGGATAGACTTATACTGTCAAGTAATAATATGCATTCTATTAAGTAACACAAGGTAATTTCAATTTGCATAGGATAGGTACATGTGAAAATCTGTGAACGGTTCTTTAGTATATTTTTTTGGGGAAGGTGCTAGTGCTATATTTTCATAGTATATTTTTTCGGGAATGCTAATCTACACCTGTTCCTAGACACAACCTCTGCACTTGGGACAGTACAACGATTTATCCAAACAGATTCAAATCCTGTACACACTAGCAAAAGAATATAGCTAAATATCCAAACAAGATTAGAAACCAAGTAATGATTAATGACAAGGGCTAAATTTAGATTGCAGAAAGTGACAATGGTTGAGGGAATAATAATTGAACTTTATATGAATGACTGCTGCACCAAGTTTCTGAAATAAAGAGACCCAACTATAAAGTCATCATGCAAACTTTTTTTATTGCTGAGCTACATGAGCAGTCAGGTAAAAATGAGAGTATATTCGCCTTCTTCATTTATAATGATATTTCAACAGATGCCACATGACATACTTGTTTAAGGGCAACTGCAGTAGGTGTAACATAGTACAGCACACAAGTGTAGTCACCTTGAGTAGAGTTTGCTTCCAGCACTACTTGTTTTTGCAGGAGGTCTTCTTGGGCTATATTTTTCAAAGGGCTGTCCTAGACGACCACTCCATTGAGCTGGAACCAGAGAAGAACTATACTTGAGTAAGCAATCCATGGATCATTCAGTTATTATGCAAAGAAAGAAATGGACCTCTGTCACCTTTTTACTTATAATTCTGCTTTTATATTGTTAAAATAACATATATCAGCATGCAAAATCTAGTGCAAAGAAATGATAACTGAATTGCAAGAAATGGATCATTCAGTACTTAACAATTTCACTTTAGTACTCAAAAACATGCATTCACTAAAACGACCAGAACATCTCAGAACAGATTATACAAATCTAATAGCTAGTGTAGCAACTCTTCAGTGTTATATTGGACAGGAAACAAACTCTTTTTGCCATAGGCACATATTATCTATGGGGCAAATCAAAGTAGCCTGCAAAGGATAATTGCATTGCCACACATATTATCTATTGAAGAGAAACGTACACGTGTAGAATCAGGCATAGCTAGCATTGGATCAACACCACACGGGTCCGTAGCACTGGTGCTTCTGTACATAAGGAAGAGCATTCAATATGACATTGCTAAATAAAAGGTAGTACTGCACTCACATCTCAAATTCATATTCAGAGTTCTAATATGTAAATGAGATTGACAATATGATGGGACACACAACTCATTATTATGAAGTAAAGCATTAAAACATCCCTGCTACGTACTATATCATCCAGTATAAAATCTGAACCAGATGCAATGGCTATAGAGTAGCAACAAAATTTAGAGACAACTAACCAGCACAATATTTAGGATTTGAGGACTGCAGAATGGAAGCTTGCACAACAGTCATATCTCTGACAATCTCACTAATACAGTCGATGTCATCTGGATATTAAGACAAAAAAACAACAAAAGAAAGCACTTAACCAGACAGAAATTAGTAGAAATGTAAATTATAGGCTCACAACTTCTCTACGAGTTTCAGGTTCAGTACTAATTGAACAAGGATCACAGCTTCTCTATCTAAGTTGATTCTCTGGGATTACATAACTATAGGTTTCTATATAGATAATGACAGGTTCCATCTTTATCGTTATAAATTGTACTAAAAAACAAAATCAAACGAGTAAAACACTATTCTGACAGTATGGATTTATCAAATCGGTCACTTGAAGGCATAAGAGCCCCAATAGTTTAATCTAGAAGGCCTGCTGCAACAGCATCTCCTAATTTCAAATGCCAAATCCAGTAGCAAATTGTTAGTGGTAACTAGGCAGGATTGCTCTAGAAGGCCTGTTGCTTAGATACACTTAAAATAAGTGCAGACATATTACCTTTGCCATGAACTCTAAGATTAGCATTAGAGTGTATCACAGATGATTCCTGAAAACATATGAGCAATAGCTATTCATACTCAGCACAGGCAGCAAAATAGAAAAAAACAGTAATTATCATGGGACTATCCACAGAAGCAAAATAGAAAAACAGTAATTATCATGGGATCCTTACAAGTACAACCACACACTTCAGATCAACAGATTACAAACTATCCACAGAACATCCGACCAAGTGAACTGCAGAGAAAAGCACTCGACTTCTCACTAGAACATGTGAATTCAGGATTCAGCAATATAAAGCTAAGCACCCAGGACCCTGATTTCGTTAGTACCCTCCTCAGTGCAGAGGGAGTGTCTAGCCCTGGAGGTCGTGTTATTCTCAGGAAATCTCTTTGGTCAAGTAACAATAAGTAGTACAAAGGACATACGAATGTACAGGTGCTTTGAATATTTTTGTGCAATGTGCATTTGAACTTATTTCTGCGAACTTCATTCTTCCATTCAAATCATGTACTGAAGGAAGCTGCAGCTCAGTTTATAGTTTGAGATTTAGCAGCAAGTATATAAGTAGGGAAAATATTCACGGGACTTTGCAGTGACCCAGGCAAACGAACGAAGACAGCTCTGTCCTACTCCAAGACATTGAAAGCAGAGCAGCATATATGACTTACAATACATATACACATCTGAGATCAGATCAGATCCAAATACAAATAGTTCAAGACAGAAAAATCACTAACAACATTGTTATATTTGTGAGCTGATTAAACAATTCATTTAAGAGAGCACGTGAGATACAAATTACAGCTAAACTAGTACTGTTAGCTGGTTCGTGTTATACAAATTACAGCTAAACTAGTATAGTTAGCTGAATCTATTGCAGACTGGACTTTCATCTAGCCATAAGAGTCAGGAGCCTTCGATCCTGCTACAACTAAAAGTCAAGCAATAGCATTCCATATGTATTTATATTTATACTAGTGTCAACTGATGCTACTGTTAAGCATCTAAGTGCGAACACAAATCACTAAATGCAGTACTGAAATGCTAATTGGCAACAAAAAGGCTTCTTCCTCACCACCATATACTAGTTTAACATTTTCACAGGTCATTGGTAGATAGCACTTCTTATTAACTAAAAAGAGCAAGCTAAAAATTCAGAAAACATGTAGATAACCACAATAGGCCTACAATTTCAATAACACTAATCCTTGGGTAATAGTAAAAGTTGAATGTGATGTTCTAGGTATTCAAGCTACAAAAAATTCAACAGAGGCCTATGTAGCCAACTATTTGCATACCCAGTTTGCACGAAACAAATATATAGTGCCATGGATCTATGCAGCAAAGTTCCCAAACGTTCCATCTAATTACAAAAAAAAACAAACTTAAGCTAATAACCATGGATCTGCAGCAAGAACAACAGCCATCTCCCCTGCAGCATCACATCTTGTGCTTCAGTACCATACTAGTACACGTTAGCCCAAACTAATCCCAGGCACCAGGCACCATCAGCTTGAACTGATATTAAATCCAAGGTCACTAGATCTTGACGCAAAGAGACAATAAGAGGAAGGAAGGGTGGGGAATCACCTGGATCTGAAGGTGGAGATTGAGTTGGTCTGGAGGGTCACTTATGAGCTAGGGCAGGGCGTCCGGGAGGTCGCAGTCGCGGGCGGGCTGTCCGGCTGCGGTGGACCTCTAGGCCTCCGGCAGAGTCGGGGTACGTGCAACCGACGGCAGAACTGGAGGCCGACGGGTGCCCGTCGATCCAGGTCGGCGAGGTCAGAGGCGGGCGTCGGCGGGGCGGCGTCGTCGATGGCGGGCATTGGCGAGGCGGCGTGGTCGGCGGCGGGGCGGCTGCGGTGGCGTGGTCGGCGGCGGGGCGGCGGCGTGGTTTGAGACGCGCGGGTGAGCAGAGTCGAAGACTTAAGTGTGCGTGTGTGGCGGCGGCTGTGTGACTGGGGAAGGGGTGAGCACGGTGGGACTTAGGGTTTAGGTCAATTTTGGGCTAAAATTTATGCGGGAAAGGCCCAAAAACATTGCGCCAAATGAAATTAACTTCAGAACGGATGATCCAACTCTGTTACAATTATTCAGCGACGGACCGCTCAACGCCGAAGCAAAATATTTACAAAGAACGGATCATCCATCGCCGTAGTTGATATTAGCAACGGTCAGTCTGAGACAAACTTTTAGCAACCCACCATCCAACGCAAATGAAAAGTTTTAGCAACCGCAGTCGGTTGTTGTTTAAGTGTTGTGGTGTAGTGGGAGATCGTCGTGAGTCCAGATTGTTTTAGTTGTTAGAGATAAATTGATTTCATATTGGTTGAGACAATTTCCTGCTTACGCTTTGGTTGAGACAATTTCCTACTTAATAATTGGTTGAGTAATGAGTGGATAGATTCTCTGTCAAGCTTTTAGTTTCAAAGATAAATTGATTTCATATTGGAATAACAATAGCAGGCTGCTGCCGTTTGGTTCTGAAGCTAACCAGTCTTCAACTTGATCACTTGGCTGCTGCTTCCTGCTTGCCTGTTGATGGCCAGATGCTGCTGCTACTGGCCTGCTGAGCAACATAGCTTTACATAGATGATGACTGTCTCTATTTATTAATAAAAATCAGTACTTCTAGAATCCTTTCAGCTCAGATGTTGTTAAGCACACAACAACAGATTTTTTTGGTGTTTTTAAATAAATGTGTTGTTATGAATGTTCAGTGCAAGATGACTGGATTAGAGCACAAATATTCCAGGGGGCAGCCATATCCCGAAGAGTTCAAGTATCCTGAAGTGCTTTCACATCCCTCATGACTGGACTAGAGCACATAAGTTAAGCTAATCCTGAAGTGCTTTGACGTTTTCTCAAATAAAGTTTGTTACCATGCCACTTGTAATATTAGAAAGACTAGCTACCTCATTCTTGCCATATTGAGTGCTGCATAATTTGATAATCCTCCTCACAGCTAGGATTGAAGATCACATTATCCAGTAAGAAAGTTTTCGGAATCTTGGAATTTTTATTCATCTTGTTTCTGAGTAAGATGAATGTTGGGAGTCTAATCGTGGATGATCATGTCTCTCTAGAGCGCGTCTTGTCTGCAAAGTAGTTACACGGTTGATACACATGGACTAGCTTGCACGGACGATGAAGCGAGACTGTGTATCTGCCGCGTCTGGCAGATGCTACTGCCGTTTGTGACGCTTCGGTGACTACTTACATAATGATAATATGAAGTATTTGTGACTTTTGTGTAGAAAAAAAAAATGTTGTCAAATCCTTAAACTTTCCATTTGGCCAATTTGGGCTGTCAATGGAATCAGGTGGGCGATCATATCCCTCCACTGATCTCTCACAACTCTCACTGAAACAATTTTTTTATATGATCCTCCTATTACCTTTAAATTTTGACATGGATCATAGTACATATAATCCCAACAATCATACTACTAAGTAACAATCATTTCATTCCCGGTGCAATGCACGGGCACTTACCTAGTCTAAGTTAAAAAGGGACAAGAAATTTTTAATAACTCTATAGGTGCAACACAAATCTCCATCATCTCCGGTCTCGACAGACGAATACTCCAAACCAATGGCTTCTTGATTGTCTGTTGCTGCTGAGTCATGCTGAAACCTCTGCAGAGATTGTGGACTAATAAAACCCATCGAAACCGGCAGGTAACCCGGCCGAGCCAAGCAAGGTAGGATCACTTGTTTTCCGAGAGAAGCACCTAGTACCTTGGAAGGGTACGTTCTTCTCTTCTCTAACCCAAGTCCAAGTGATTGTGTGTCACTGTCAACACTGATCTGCCTAGCAAATGGACGGGGCCAAGATGACTAGCTTGCAGGCTTGCAGCTGGACCTGGCTGGCCGTGGCCGGCCGGCTATCTTCTCTTCATCCTGGTCACAGCTTGACACGAGGATCTGCACTACGATTACCAAAGCTTCTTTCAGAACCCATGTATGCAGGCTTTGCTTATTCCTTTGCCGGTTTTTTTTTTAATTTATAAAAAAGAGGAATATTCATTTGCCAGTTGCCGTAGCCACTTACGGTTTGCGGCTTTTGGAAAGTAAGTACGCAGTAGGCTTCAGCATTTAGGCAAGCCCATGTCCCATGTTCCAACCACAAGCCCATCCTTTTGGAGAAAGTGGCCCAGCCCAAAGGAGCTGCATGCTATGGAGGCAGGGAGGAGGAGGAGCAGGAGAGGGACTCCTTTCAGCACAAAATTAAATAGAGATTATCATCATAGTGACTTTGTATCTTATTTCGTGCTCATTTCCATGTGAAAAGTGTAATAAAATTTGTCGGTGGATCCGAAAAAGAATACAAACATAACTTCTTCTCCATTATTTGAATCGGACAATGATTCAAATAATGAAGGTAAGTTGACAATAATTGCCCAAAAACATTTGCGAGGGTGTTTGGCAAGGGTGTTTGCAGGTGTTTTTTTTTTTTTGTCCTAATAGTGTGACCTGTAAAGTATGGCAGACGGTGAACGTTCGAAGGAAGAAGACAACCAATTTGTTCTTTGATGTACTCTTACTTTTTTTAGACGTCGTCATGTGTCTTTTTGTCTATCTTTTGTATCAGCTTGTTTTTCTTGAGATATATCAAATGTGACACTTTGAGTGTCTTTATTTATTTATAATTTTTTAAAAAACTTTGATCTTTATTGGAATAAAGACACATTATTTTTGAACTGTATAAAGGCACACTTTGACCACTCAGGCATAATGTATGTTAAAGCTAGGCAAGGGACACATCACAAAGGCAGTTGATGGACCCGACGGGCGTGGGCCAACTAAGATTTTTTTCAAACAATGGGCTTCCTCATTTCCATTACACGTAACGGAAATACAACAGAGTAGAGTTCAGAACGTTCGAAAGCAAAAGAGATGTTCGAGACAGGAACATGGGGGAAACGTTAACCCGAAAGCTCAAAGACCGACCTAACAGCTAGGGAATTTTGACCAACGAGACACCATTACAGACACGAAGCAGCGATCACATATGCCTATTCCTACTCCACATCACCATCTCCATCACCTCCGGTCAGCAGCCTGTGTTGCTCGCGGCGTCCCTGGTCAAGCAGATTGACAACGATCTTCAGCATAGCTTCAATAGCTTGGGTCGAGACCTCCTTGTCTTCATCCTTCAGTAAATCTGCCTAGAATTGCATCAACGCACAAGCATGGCTCCGAATCTCTAGAGGGTTATGGAATTTTTCCCCTCAAAGCAAATTGCATTAGGGATCCATTTTTCACACCAAACCCATCCTTAGTCAAAGGAATGCATCATTGGCGCCAAGACAGTGTGGTGGGCCAGCTAAGATGAAAGAATCAAAGAAATGAAACAACCACACGAACCTTTTTGACTGACAAACAAACATGGAGTTCTGCAGGGAGGCGTGGTGGGGCTCTGGCTGTGGATTTTGCACCAAGAAATGCAGTAGTACTAATCTTTGATTTTGCACCAAGGGTTGGTGGAGTACTAATCTTGACTGAAACAAACATGTGGTTCTTCTGCCCACAATAGCAAGTGGTTCTGCATGCATGCCCAGACCTGCAAGAGCTGACGGGCAAGTACAAGTACGTACAGCATCGCTCTTTGCATGCTCCAACTCACTACTAGTACAGTTATCCAACTAGTGATTCGCGCGCGCCCATGCGCGCGGGCAATGGCCGCATGAACATTGTTAAAGAAAATGTAATGTCCATATTAGGTGTCAAAGTACTAAGTATTTACTGCAGCACCAAATGTTCACATATGGAGTAGATTTTCTTCAAAGTACATGCACATACACCACAAATAGCCAAATGAGTTCGGTCTAGATATATTACAAAAAGGACATCAACGGTTCACTTCATGCAGGTAGTTGACAAGGTAGTTGACAATGGAGAAGAGCGGCGATGGCACCGAGAAGGGAACGCTGGGTGGTTAAAGCTTCGGTGGCAGAGCAAGTTGATGAAGCTAGATCCAATGGCCGCTCCTGGTGGACCCAAGGCTGAAGTCTGAATCTGCAGATTGTTTAAAAGTCAGATGGCGGTGGTGTACATACAGTTTGCAGCCTAGGTACAATACAGGGTTTTTGACCTAACCATGATCAAGGTGCCGTGGTTGCCCTCGGAATCCCAACAAGCTACACATTAATGGAGCGTCTTTGCCTCGATAGCATTCTGCTCCCTTTCATCTGTATGTCGGGATGAACATTGTCATCGTAATCAAATGTAGATAGGAAGAAAACAAAGCATGTTGGCTTACCCTGTAGCTCGTCTTCAAATCTTTCACGAAGCACATCACTATCATAGTCTGCTGCAGGGGTGTGTTTCTGAAAAGAGTGGACCACAGCATGTGTAAGTAAAAATTTGTATTGCTTGAGCAAGGGGTTCGTAAGTAAATTACCCTTGTAGTCTGTAGGGGCCAAGCGAGGTATAAAAAGGCTATATTCATTCTTGGGAGAACAAGGCCCAACCTTTCAGGGCAGCAATGTATTCCTGGGTGAAATGGCCACAGCCAGATGCACCTGCAACATCTATAAGGGGCCTAACGGAGCAAAACAGCGGTACCACATCACACATATTAGTATTACTGCATCTAAAGAAGAACCTCAATGAATCGTTCTAAGAAGCTAGCATCTGACTTAGCAATCTTCTTTTGATTTAAATATTTCATGTGTTTACAAATGAGACTCGAGAGGGTGATAGGATGCTGGGCATATAATGCAACCTTCCGCTATTAAAAAGGACCGCAAAAACTGATTAACCCCAAGGTAAATAGAATTGCAAAGTAAACGTCTACAGAGACAAGAGCAGGCACATACGCTTCCTTTTCTGCTGGTTTGATGGGATAGGGTTAGTCACTGGTGAAGAAGCTAAGGAAGCAACCATAGAAGGGAATTAAATTAAGGCGTTATGTAGAGGGCTAACCAACCACAGTTTCACATGAGACCATGCAAATATGCAGAACAGTCACATACATGGCTCTCCTGGAGGTAAACAAGCCGTTGGACGGCCACGGGGCCTTCATTTGGAGGCTTATCAGGAATGCTCTTCCAACAGGTCTAAGAAGCAGGAAGAATATCGACACATATTGACAAAAATTGTGCTTACTGTGAAAGGAGGAGAGTGACTCTCACCTCTTCTTCCATTGTGATTTTGCAAGGGCTGTTTGGTTCTCCTCTATAATGCTTTCGGGTCATCGGCTCCCGATGAACAGGAAGGAATCCAAGGAGCACTTCAATACATTGTCACGCATACCATTTACGAAGCACAGATGATGAGGGTATTCACCACCCTCGGGTATCTGTGGAGAGCAAGAAATGAAACTCCACACATATTACTCGTTTCAGCCATATATGCTTAGAATTTGTCATTACATTTCAAAATTTATCACCGTAGGCGTTGTTGTTGCATGGGCCGCATGCAAAAGGACAAGACTGGAAATCCTACAAATGCATTTGGGTAGCGAAAATTCCTAAATATTTCCAAGACATTCAAGAGCATTCAGGCGAAACAACGATGGTTTGCTCCTAGAAGTTATGAAGCTGCTGGTAATTCGAAAATTCGATCTATGAAACGAAAAAGAAAAAAATCCCGTTGTATAGAAGATAGTAAGGTTCATTAAATTTATTTACTACATCAGGCGGCCAAAGTAGTTCAAAGTTTTCCAAAATGATGTGCAATATTGGTCAAGGGAACAATGATAAGGCACAAAAATTAATTCTTTGGATTCGATCTAAGCCAGACCTACATGACACAACCGGTTCACACAATACCGAAGATAGCAAGCAAAAGGTGGTCATCGGCACCATGCACACACAGGCCTCCATGAATGTAATTAGCCACACAAAGCTAGCACAATAAGGCAATTAGAGGCAAAGCACACGAAATGTAGCAGCCTAGCACGAGGTGCAAAACTCTCAAGGAAAATAACATACTATAGGAAGCCTTCCAATGCAAACGGTATCAACTAAACAATTAATAATTGAAAAGTCTACTCATAAGGCACTCTCACACGGCTTATACAAATTATATAAAAAAAAAGACCTTTGACATATAAGAAAACCTAACTCTATAACTCATGCTCAAGTTCGGACTTAAAAGCTGGGAAGCATGTAATCATCACTTGGCCTCGGACTTATGCTCCTTTGTTATTCCTTCCCTAGATAAGAGTCATCGGTGGCATCGACTTTCTAAAGCCCAAAACAACGACAAAACCAAGACCAAAGCGTCCATGGAAGCATGCAAAGCCATCCACCCTAAGCCATCAACCCGGCTAGGCTAAAGGAGTTGCTTAGAGGTGGATGTTTCACATGTTTTTATGACACTCCCAAGAAACACCAATAGCGTAACCAACTCCGAAGTGCCCCCTCCTCTCAAACTGAAGTCGCCATCGACCATGCACTCAAGCTCAACAGATTACTGCCAAACCGATAATCACAACCAAACATACCTTCGAAAGATTCTAAATCCACAAGGTAGCGATAGAATCATGTGACACATGCAGCCCAAGCCATCAACCCGGTCAAGCAAGGAGTTGCTTAGGCATGCATGTATTGCATGACTCAATAATCTGCCACATCCATACATGAGCATAACTGCCCATAAAGTTCCAGTAAAGCAAGAGCCAAAATCCGGAAAACACAAGCAATGCAAAGAAGAGGAGGAAGAGCGAGGGGAAAGGTGACGGTGGCAGCTGGACTGCTATATCCGGTATATTCAGCCGGAAGAGCAGCAGCACCGCCGAGCCTACAGAGCAAACACACTTCAATCAAACATGTAGACCGACAATATTGAGCGGTAGGAAGAACGGATATGAATTGAGAACACAAAACGTATCACTAACAAATCTACAAACCTCTCCTACACATATGACCTTGTGCAAAGAACGCCTATGCAACCGCACGAAGTGACAAGATCATTGAAAAAAAAAAAAATGCCATAAATTGTCTATGTAATCGCACAAGTTGTATATTCTGTTGCATATCTGCTAGTAATCGAAAATGTTTGATGATTTGGTATCGGCCAACAAAAGGTTAACACTGTAGAAATATATTTCATAGTATATCTCTTTTCGACCATGAGAGCCCAAACTTCTTCAAAGACAGAACCACAAATGTTAAATAATTCCTCTTTCTACCTCGGACCAAGTATAATAGAAAATATATTAACACTTGAGAAATATATTTTCATAGTATATCTAATGAATGTTTCATGTTATAGATATATATTAATGTATTTTTCTATAAATTTGGTTAAAGCTAAAGATATTTGAATTAGGAGTTTGGTACCCAAGCATGAGCATAAAACAAAGACAAACTAGCCAATATTTTGAGATCTCACGTAAAACGGATCACTTATACCGCACATAACTTTGATAATATCTTCTGTATGCCAACTCACGAATTGTAAACAAATGCAAAGAAAGGATTCCCACCATGAACAAGAATATGAAAGTCGGTCAAACATTTGAGTAGATCGCACAGGACATGTTACTATGTTAGCTTAAAAGAACTAAGAATTTCTACATATAGGGGCACCATGGCAAGTTGTGCAAGGGATTCGGTGGGGGAACGAACGGATCCGCCATGGAGGCGTCGTGGAGGCCATGGATCGACCCCCGGGAAGGTCGGCGAGTGAAGGAGAGGAGGAGCGAGGGAGGGAGGCTGCCTTCACCTTGGGTTACCGTGTCGGAGTCCTCGCCGGCCGGCCATGCCCGAAGCCGGCTGCGTGGTGGGCCGGGCGGCCTCCACGCCGGGCGCGGGAGGCGGCGCCGTCGGCGAGGGAAGAGGCCATCCGCGGACGGGCAACCGCCGCGCCG
Source organism: Hyparrhenia diplandra (assembly GCA_015847255.1). Classification (NCBI taxonomy): domain Eukaryota; kingdom Viridiplantae; phylum Streptophyta; class Magnoliopsida; order Poales; family Poaceae; genus Hyparrhenia; species Hyparrhenia diplandra. The sequence goes on along the minus strand of JADLZK010002896.1, from coordinate 20,600 downwards.
TGCCGTGGATGGCGGCGAAACAGGACCGGGCGGCGATGGGGCGCCGCGGCTGTGGTGCCTCCATCACCATCGCTATCGCCATGGCCTCCGGCCCGGGAGGAAAGGAGAAGCAAGGGTTAGGGTTAGGTTTGAAACCGCGGCGGTGACGAATTTGAAAGGCAGCAATCAAGGAGGAGGAGGACGGTGTGGGGGAGGGGGAGCGGGCGCCGCCGCCATGGCTGCTCCGCCGGCCACCGCTAGGGGGAGCGCCGCCACCACGCCGAAGGTGGGGGCGAAGCGGCGGAGGCCTCCCGCAAACGGCGCGGGATTGGGAGAGACGGAGAGGACGAGAGTGTTTTTTTTTTTTTTTACCGGGAAGAGGGGCGGTATATATCCGGGTCAGTAACAGTAGTAAAAACAAGATCCAGACGTTCAAGTCGAGATCGGACGGTCAAAAATTTTTTTGCTAGCGTGGACGCCGTCGCCACGCGTTTGCTCCACAGCAAATATTACTTTTAAATGCGACATGCGTGTTCGTCCGTTTGCCAAGTTCAGTTCCAATGATACAACATGGCTTATATTTTACATAACATAATTAATACAGCATATTGCTTTTGCTCAAACAAACGCTAGGTAGCTGATCCATGGCCATGGAACGTCGTTCTTCTCTGGCCGCTCTCCTCTTGCTCACGCTTGTAGTGCTCGCAGCCGCCAGCAGCAGCGACGACGACGATGCTGCAGCTGCAGCTGCAGTGGAGGAGAAGCAGAAGCAATGCGATCCGCTGGTCGTCAACGAGCCCTATGCGCTGACGGCCTTCTACAACAAGGGCGGCGAAGAGATCAGGCTACTTTCTGACAAGGGGACCAAGACACTCGCCGCCTCCGGCTTCGCCAAGTGCCAACCGGTCCGGCCACGTACTGGTTCTACCGCCGTCGCCTCCACAAGCCCAACAACAACGACACGCCTTCCCTCGGCAGCCGCACAGATGGCGAGGGATTCTGGAACACGCTAGGTGCGCTGGCGAATTACACGGCGGCCAGCGGCGGTGATCCGGATCCGGTGACCGCCGCCGCCAACGGCGACGACGAGCAGGGCTAGCTACATGCTCGTCGGCATGCAGACCAGCGGCGGTGACAAGATCAGTTGTTGCAATGTGTTTCCGGCGGTCCCGCGGTCTACCCAGTGCATGTGGTTCTGACCATGTGGTTCTGCAGGCATGCCCAGTGCATGAGCTGATGGGCACGTACAGTATCGCTCTTGTACAGCAGCTCTTGTACAGCATCGCTCTTGCATGGTCCAACTCGATCACTACTGGTGGTGCAGTTATCCAATGCAACATGCGTGTTGTCCGTTTGCCAAGTTCGCCACTTTGTTGTTTCACAAAAAAAAAAAAAAAGTTCGCCACTTTGTTATACATATACACAGCATACTCCTGCTTTTGCTCAAACAAACACTGATCCAATCCTCCAATTAATCCATGGCCATGGAGGGGGCACTACGTTCTTCTCTTGCCGCTCTCCTCTTCCTCACGCTTCTTGTAGTAGTGCTCGCTCCCAGCGCCAGCGCCAGCGGCGTCGTCGGCGACGATGCCGCAGCTGCAGCGGAGGAGGAGAAGCAAAAGCAATGCCATCCGCGGGCCGACGAGCCCTACATGCTGGTCGCCTTCCACGACAAGGACGGCGGTGAAGAGATGAGGCTACTAAGCGACCAGAGAAGGCAGAGATCCAAGCTAATCTCCGGCGTCACCGCCTTCGCCAACCGGTCTGGCCACTGGTTCTACTCCCCCCGCAGCAAGGGCGGCAGCGGCAGCGGCAGGCGCCGCCGCCTCGTCCCCCGCCCCACCCAGCCCCAGTCCAACAACAGGTTCCGCGCAGCAGAGGGCCTCTGGAACTCGCTAGGTGTGCTGGTGAATGCCACGTCGACGGCGACCAACGACGACGACGACGACGCCGGGTACATGGTCGTCGACATGGAGACAAGCGGCGGTGACAAGAACAGGTTGGTACTCGTAGCTGACCATCGCTACTTTGTCATCACCGGCCACGCCCAGGGCTTCAGCAGCCAGCCAAGGTGGTTCTTCAGCGAGCGCCACCGCGTCCTCCCGTTGGGCGCCGGCAACGGGTCCTCCTCGTCCTCGAGCAGCAGCAGCAGCAGCCGCCACGCAGAGGTCGTCGCCTCGAGCGTGCTTGCTTCACTGTTGAGCGCCGGCAGGTCATGCGGTTGCGGCTAGCCAATCGTCTCAGATCAGCCGAGAATAATAAGCTAACCACGGCTACCAGCATGGATTATGTTTTCATTGTCGTTTATGTGCAAGTTTTTTTTTAGTTTATTTCCAAGATGTAGTGATCAGAGTCAGAGTGTTGCTGTTGTAACCATGTATCCTTTTGTGATCAGAATGTTGCGGTTGTGTGAAAGTGGATTAGTAGTAATTTTGTTGAGCAAGGATTTTAATAATAGAAATGGTGACACTACTAAAGCGGCCGGCGATTTTTCTTGATAGCAAGAAGCCATTAAAGTAGGTAGGAAAGACCTGACAACTATTAGGGAAGTTTCAGGGAGAAACAAGATAATAAATAAGACAAATCAGGGAACACGCAACTCGTCAGTTCGTTCTAGACACGGCCCGTTCATACAAACAATCATACACCCATCACCATCTCTCGGCTCATACGCAAATTCCTCTGCCCTTCTCTCATCTTCATTTAAGGTTTGCCACTTACGGTTTGCGCTAAGCAGAGTTTAAGTCTCTCAGAAGATGTTGAAGGTGGCGGCCTTTGGAAAGTACATGAAATAGGGCTCAGCTTCAGCATTTAGGCCAGCCCATGTTACAGCCAGCAGCCCATCCTTCTGGAGAAAATGGCCCAGCCCTGATGAGATGAGATGCTTGCTATGGAGGCATGAGGAGGTGAGGCCCGTGATTGGTTCTTAGGATTAGGATTATCAGCCCAAACACAATGATGGTCTATAGTGACTTTGAATGAAATTATGTGCTGACATTAAAAAACTTGACATATACTGTAGAATTCTTAATAAAAGAAATTAACATGAAGGTAAGATGATCCTTATGTCTATATTTTTTTTGTATGTGCGGTAGTAATCGAAATGCACGATGAGTTTGTCTTTAAAATCTTCTGCCTCTGGTTGCAACATTGCATTTTTTTTAAAAAAAAATGAGAAAAAAATATAGTAATCGAAGATGGCAGCAGCTGATTGGTCATTACTCTTTTGCCTTATGGAAAGCTCTAGCTGCACGCACGCGTCGTTCACTATCGCTATCGTTATCCCCTTTTTTTTTTTTTTTCGTCGCCGTTGATCAAACACGCACGCAGCGTCGTCGTCTTCCCCTCTCCGCCCCTTGTCTCTACTCTCCTCTTCCCTTCTCCCCAAAGCCCCCCAAACCGCAACTGCAATCCAGATTCATCCTCGCCGTCGCAGCTCGCTCGCGTCGCTAGCAAAGCCCCTCGCCAATGGAGCCCTAGCGGCACGTGGCTCTACCCTACGTGTCTCGATGGTTCTCGCGGAGGCCCTTCGCGCGCGGCTGCTGGCCGCGCTGCGGCCGTGGCTGGCGACGGACCCCGCGGAGCTGCGGGTGGACCCGCCGGGCCTCCTCTTCGCCCGCGCCCGCGCCGTCGCGCGCGGGCTCCAGCTCGACGTCTCCGCGCTCAACGCCGCCGCTGGGGCCGGGCAGTCCCCGTCCTGGCCCGCCACGTTCGACCGCGCCGCGGTCGCCGAGGTCGAGCTCGCCGCCTCGCCTTGGGCCACACCCGCGGTCGATGCCATCGTGCGCGGCGTGGACGTCGCACTCACCCTCAGGTACATACAATTCCGTTTGTGCCCAACCATTGTGGCATTGTGCTGTAATGGAGCAGTATCTCTTATCGCGTCTTTGTGAAATTGATTGACTAACTAAGAGAGTGACGCGTCAATGGTGTTGGTGTCTATTCTGAAGGGAGCCGGCGCCGAGGAAGCAGCGGCCGGAATATAAGGAGTGGGTATCTAAGGAGAAGAAGCGAGTGCTTGCATCATTGGACCCTCAGGTACTTGCACATCATTACCCGCCTGTATTTTTAGTCAAGCTATTTCGATGCTTTGCTTAAACACCGACAACAAGTTCCGCTTCCTGTTCTACTTGTTTAGGGTGAAATGTTGCATGAGATGATTGAAGGTGTTGTTGACTCGCTGGAGGATAAGTTAGCTTCACTGTTCTCGACTGTGCTTCTGAGCTGTGGTCAGGTGCGGTTTGTCGATGTCACGATACAAGTTCGATACCTTGATGACTCCCATGTTGTTGTATTGAGGACAACCGACTTACGGTTTGGCCCTGAGCCTGGTTTCTGTAGCTCTTTGTTCAGAGGACTGGTTGGGTCTTTAGTGTCATCCAGAAAGAGGAATAAGTTGTCTGTTCAATGCGCTGAGATTGAATTCCTGATGAAGGAGAATGATTCTGTAGATTGCAGTGCATCTTTCACTGGCGTATCTGCTTCAATTCGATTGGATAATCTACAACTTTCTGCCTTTGGCATTCATGTTCCCAAAGCGTGCTGGGAAATTTCACCAAAGTTTGCTCCTTCTTTGATGGTGATATTGGATATTGCAACCCAAAAGGAAGATTATGTGGTAAGGAGCGGCAGAGAGCTTTGGAAGGCTGCTGCACAAAAGTTTGACAACCCAGTAATGCGTCGAAGGTTTTCGTTAAGCAAAGCCGTAAGCTATGCTGCTTTCTGGCGGAGCTATGTCCATGCTTATGTACTGTTGCTGACATTAGTAGGGTATCCCTCAGACAAGATTGTAGCAAGGAACTGTGGCGGGGTATCAAGGAACAAGAAACTCTTGGATACTATTAGACATCAATGGGAAACTGTTGTTGATCTGGAGGATAAAATTCCTGTAGAAGCTATTGCTAGAGCACGGTGCGCTGCACGTTCAAAATTGATTGTGTCACATCAACTGAAAAAGCAGGAATCATCAAAAGCAGTTCTGGTTTCTTCTTTGTTGAAAATTCTCACGCCCTTCTTATATTTATGGAGTTTTCTTGTGTTCATATGGAGGTCAGTGTGGGCGATGATGGGCCCTAGAGACAAAGCATCATACACATATATTTTTCCTGGTTCTACTTATGATGTTGACATGGAGTTTCATGTCAGCGTACACCTTGGGGAACTGTCTGTAACCTTGTTACCAGTCGGTGATTGTTTCACCGATACAAAAAGATCAGACAGAAGAAGCACTCAGATTGAGTTAGCTTCGGTGCATGTTGTAATCAAGTCATCATGCTTACTTTACTCATCTGGTTGCACTACACAATCATTTTTCTAGTTCTCGGGAACTGAAGACATACCTTTCCAGTGTCCCAGAGTTGGTACAGGCAGACAGTAGCAACAGTCCCAGGAGTTCATCTTTTGGAACATCAGAGTTCACCAAGGACACTGACTCTAGGATAATCCTCTGGTGCGACTCAGCTAGTATGAGCCCCTTCTCCCAACAACAAGCCGACGGATCTTTTGACTCAATGATGATTTATCAACTGCCCTTATAAAGAGCAATATGGATGAGTTATGGTCAAATTGGATGATAATTAGCAATGCATACTATGAATCGGGTGTGATTCATCATGAAAAACCTTCTGTTATTTTTGAATTCAAATCTGTTCTCATTGATCCTTACAGAAGTATAAGTGGTTACCAGCAATGTAGATTCACAATTGGGAGACTAAACCTTGATTTGGATTATTTATGTGCTTCATCAACTTATCTGCTGTACAGACAGTTCATGCACCACAAACAGCCAAAAGAACTAACTGAAAGATCAGCTGATTTTTTGAACAGTGGTGATACCTATCTAGACTCTACAAGTGGACTTGTTGACAAATTGAGATCATCGAATCATAGAATAAAGGTTGCAATGTTGGATGTGATTCCAGAGAACACTCTTCATATTGTAGCACTGATTGCTGGTCCAAGTATACGGCTATTCTTTGATAAATATAATATGATGCAAAATAGCAAAGACGTATACAAGCCCTTGCTTTCTCAGATGAATAGCAGGTCCTGCATAGTTTTCAGTCTAGCATATGTGGAATGTGCTCTTTGGCCAGCTTCTCTTTCAACTCCTCCAAGAGCAAATTCTCATACCAAAGAATCACATAAAACATTTGTTAGTGCGGAGCCCCAAGAACATCATGAGCTACAAATAGAAAGTAGTGCAAAGAATGTTTATCAAGGGCATGTTATGCTTGATGCTTGCTTCATCTTTGCTGGTTTAACTCTTCTGATAGATAATCTAGAGGCAAATCAGCAGTCTCACATTTGTGGACCGCTGTCATGCAGTTTCCTGATTTCAGCTAGCAGGTAGCATTTGTTGACCTTTCATTTTTGTGGGCGTGTGACTCACTGACTCTAAAAAATTTTCGTTCAGTATGTTACCTAAGCTATATATTTGGTCTGGTATTTGCCATGAGAAGTTCAGTCTGAAAGGTTGTCTTAGCAATAAGCTATGATGAACAATCAAAGTTGTTTATTGTACAACTGCTATTTGTTGTGGAATCAGGTTGCATGTTTCAACTGCATTTAATTCTTCTATTTCACTGTGCAGGAACTATGTCTATTCCTTCTTTGGGGTGAGAAATGTCATCTCAACTAACTTAGAAGGAAGGATGGTTGGTTTCCTAGCTTTCTTCTGCATGGATGAACTCTTCATGGTTTGCCAGGTATGCACGGAAGATTATATCAGTTTTTTTTTTGACATTATTAAATCGTTTATTGATATATATTTATCTATGCTTTGTGAAGGGGTTTTGTAAAGAGATCGAATAATGCATGACTTAGATTTGCGTTACACGTCAGAATTAGAATTAAGAACAACAAATGGAATTTTTCCCTAAAGTCATTTCATGGCTTATATTTCTGTACCAAGTATTCTACTCCTTGTAATTCTGCTTTAACTCACTTCACTTTACTCTACCTGTGGTGGTTATCAACACTCTGCAGCTTATCGAAAGCATGCATTTGGAGGCATTGAAGTCTGATCCTGGAAACTTTAAGTATTCTGGAGATTTTATTGGAAGACTAGCATCGTTTTATAAAAAAAAAGATATGAAGGGGAGCACAATGGAGTTTGTTGAACATATTGCCCAGGAAGACACAGTGGATCCTCACGTAAAACTCGGTGTTGAAATGCATCTTGATTTGAAGTCAGCAGACATCATCTTTAGTGCTTCACGTGGTGGACTTTTGATAAATCCTGCTGTGTTTATCAATAGTTTTGTAAACTACATCAGCAGCTCACCTGTATTTGAGGGCATAGCAACACAGGAATTACTTGATGCATTAGCTCTAGGTGTTGGGTTCTGCATCAAAAGTTCTTCTGTGAAACTTCTGCTTAATGGAGGATGCACAGACTTACTCGTTAGTCTATCTGGAATTCAGTGTGTGATATTATTCGAGAATCAATCTCAAATGAGTACCTATAATGATATACTCCAGCATGGACACATATCTAGTGGCTTACTGCATAGCAAGAACCAGCTCATTATATCAGAATGTGTCTTTCATATTAGTGTTGGTTCCAATATCAACTTGATTGACAAGAACTTGCAACATGAATCTAGAAGTCGTCGCATATCTGCTTCTCTAGGAAATTTGTATTCAGTTAAAATTGAATTTACAGAAGTTTTTGTTGGAGACTACAGAATACACAGTTACCTATCTGAATTGAAACAGCACAGCAAACATAAAATCTCGCTGTTGATCCATGATGATCTTCAGGTTATCAAATGCAAAATCCAGGTGCACCACTCCTCTTGAAGTCTTTTCTGCTGATTCTGCTAACATGGTTTCTGATTAGCTATATTGACATTGTTTTGCATGCTTTTATTGTGAAAAATGTCCAGCTAAGAAGCATTTAGTTTATTTCTGAGTTGTTCCTGATTGGCATCTGCCTATTCATTGTCTTGCTTTTAAGGCATACTTTATAACTGCTATTGACAGGGTGGCGTGATCTTTCTGGAAACAATTTCATTAGCTAAGCTTGTTCTGTGTTGCAAAGTTTACTTATGGTTGCTTGTGGATCTCTCACTGCGGGCAACATCAAACTTAGTCAAAGATAAGGTAGCTCCAACTTCTGCAGGAGGTGACTATATTGTTACCGACAGGTATACTGAGAGAGGGGCAACAACAGTGCCTTTAGGTGTTCATGTTCAAAATGAGGAGTCCCAATTAAGTGTCATCAAATGCCTCGACCTTGAATTAACTTGGCTGTCCCTGACTCTTGTTATCGTGGATAAATCAGGTAATTATTTTATGTGCCTATACTTAGTTCAATTGTGCTGCCAATAAACTATATATCTTTTCCTGCATTTAGGTACACATCAGGGATTAACTTTTGAAGTTGATGATGTGAGTCTTCAAAAAATAAATCTTGGCATGGAGTTTTTGTTTGAAGTGAAGCGCCTTTTCGATCTCCACTGTTAGTAGTATCCGCAAGAATTCCTGTGAACAATTGAGAGATGTACCAGTACCTCGTTTTCGATCCAGCAAGTCTGTTGATCTTTCACCTCAGTCTGAAATTCAAGAATATCTCCCATTTGTAGAAGCAGAGAATATGAGTAGTTATGATCAAGAAGCTCCTTCAAGCTCAAGTTCTGCACTTGGAAGTTTAACAGAGTCATCACTAGATTTTCCATCACATGAAAATCAGATCCTGAAGCATTTCTCTGCTTATCTCAAGATCGAGAGAAAAAAAATTGGATGGTCACTCTGGTCTGGAACACTTGTGTGGTGATTGGTCGGGAAGTGGGTCTCTTTCTGGTTTGGAGGTGGCAATGTCACTCTCAAACGTTGAGGTGGTGCCTCAATCTCTCTCTCTTCTCTCCTGGACTTGTTATGCTTTGTCTGTAATTTATGGGTGACTAATAGTTCTAAAAATAGAAAAAAACAAGTAGAAAATGCAGAAAAATTAGGAGAACTAGCATCATATGACACCCAGTTATGCATTGTAGACCAAATGGTTTGATTTGTATTTTCCTCTCCATGTTCAGAATTGGAGGTTTGGCACATTTATGACTGCATACTACGCTATTTTCATCATTAATTCCATCAAGAATATAGAAATGAATCATCATGCCAGGCATATACTAATTCCTTGCAAAAGTTTTCATATATCTTTCTGCCAACATGTGCCATTTGCATCCACTTCTGTGACAGGCACTCAGTTTTGGCAACATAAACTGAGAAAAATATCTCATCAGGAATATGGAAATGGATCAGTTCATGAGTATAAAACATTTGGTTATGGTTATCCAAGTCAGATTTGGTCCAGGTCTACTACACATTATGTTCTATATGAAATGAAATTACAAATCATCCAATGAGTATAGCTTCTATCTGCAGATGATATCGTCGCTACTTGCTCCTATTTATGTGATAATGAGTTCTGGTTCAACTCAGAAGAAAATACAGTCTGGTGGCACCAGCCACCAAGCACAGCTAAATCCCATGGATTATACTATACCTGATGGTAATTCTGCTTCATGACAGACATGCTACATGCATCTTATAGACCTAAATAACACTGTGCTAATCCACGTATTACTGCCATAACAGGAGCTATTGTTGCCATAAGGGATCTTAATCAACAGATGTATGTATCAGTCAAAAACATTGGAAGTACATACCAAGTGGTTGGTGCATACCATTATTCCCTTGCTGGTGAATGCGCATTGTTTAAGGTTATAGCTTGATACCTTTTACTAGAATTAATTTCTCTATTTAATGTTATCGCTTGATACCTATAATCCTATATACTGGAATTGATTTCTCGCCATTAATCATAGTTATCTACAAGGGATGCTGCACCTATATGTGATTTTTAGAAATACTATATCACCTTTTTTTCCCAGGTGAAACGCCATAAGAGCTGGAGATCGAACGCACAGTGTATTTCTCTTTTGTCTTTATGTGTAAAGAATAATGAAGGCAAAGAGTTGGCACTTAGTTTTTCTCAAGGATCAGATTTCGTTGAAATTTCTTCTGATGTTGACAAGCCGTGTTCAATTTGGAGCACACTTCCTTTCAGGGTTGATAGTATTGATGATGACAACAATGATGGAAAACCTTACATACCAAGAAGTTCGTACCATCTTGTCAACAAGAAAAACAATTATGGCATTGCATTTGTTGATGGCTTGCTAGAGTTTGTGAAAAAGCCAGGAAATCCATTTAAAGTGCAGGTTTTTGATGAGTCTTTTTTTTTGATGCTTCAAGACTTAACATTAACCAGATGAATTTGGACAATAACACTTACTTAGATGTGGGCGATGATGTGCCTTTTTCTGTGAGGGATAGATTGGCAAGTGGTGCAAGTTCTCAACATGTAATCCTCAATGTTGACAAGATTGTTTTTACCATCACTCATGAAGTCTCTGATACTGATAATGTTTTCCCACTTGTTCAAACCTGCATAAGTGATGTCCGTGTTGTTACACAAATATTCCCATCTAAAATCAGGATTCTAAGTTCATTCAAAGTCTCAGCACAGTACTTCATCGCATCGAAGAAATCTGTGGTCAGTCTTGTGCTAATATCTATATTTGTTTTCCTGTCTAATTGTATTTTGCTGTTTCTTACAAACTGGCAAGGAGATTTGGAATTGAGTTCTTGCTATCTGACACACAGGGAAGAACTCATCTCTCCTATCACCTCCTATAATGTTCTTTCGATTTAGGGTTTTTACTGCAGACCCAGTAACTAACTATGGAAAGACGGCCGGCGGCCGTTTTTCTTTCAATTAAAGCAGGTGTGATACTTTAATAATATGCTTGTTTCAACTGCACAGAATTGTTTAGCTGCAATATAGTTAATTACTTTTATTCTTTTCTTTTAACAAAAGGTTCATCTTCATTCTTGCAGGTGGATATATTTATCAATGAACTTTCATTTGACATCCTTCTATATTTGGTTGGAAAGTTAGACTTGATGGGTCCATATGCTGTCAGAAGCTCGGCTATCTTTCCTAACTCCTGCAAGGTAAGCCAGGCTGCAAAGTACTGTTTGCTGATTTGTTGTTAGAGAAAAACACACCATGGCTGATTGGTTCGAGCGAACAGGGCCAAACTTCTATTTATTTATATCATTCAAGATAACCAGAGTTGAATTTCATTTTGGATGTGAATATGAACCACATTGTTACATCTACCTTTTTAATGATATGGCTGACAGTTCTGCGATCCTATTTTGCCATATTCTACACATTATTTCACAGTAGCGTATTCCATACATACTTATTTTTTTTTTTGTGTCTTTTCCTATTGCCTCTTTCTTGAGGTATGACTATACTCACCATTGCTTCTGCAGATAGAGAACGGCTCTAGGTTGGCACTTGTGTGTCATTTTAAAGATAATGGGGATGCAATAATTCCTGGGCAACAGTCAACTTCAGTTTTCTTGAGGTCTGTTTATTTTTTTGGTTACTTAGAGAATTCTTGTCATCTTAGCAAGGGATATGTTTAATGCTTTGCACATTGTCATCATTGGATAATGGATCATGACTCATTCAGTCCTCTGGAATGGATGTTGATCCTTCCCTGTTTTGTCTGACACACCATGTTTACACATCCTCCAGGCACTTAACATTTGATGATAATATTTCACATGATCAAAATGTGGTTTCTATTTGCTTACTCAAGGAAGGGGTATTTTCAACTATTCCAATCAGCATTTCTCTCCATGAGTCTGGTATCTTTGCATGGAGAACCCGCATGTCACCAGTCAAAGGTATTTATGTCAGAGAATATTCATTCATAGAAATTTGAGTAGTTTTTAGATTTTTGGATATATGTTTCCAAAGTTATGTTTTTGTTCTGAGTCTGCTTGCTTTAAAGTAACTTTTGGTTCGAACTATTTCCATTAACTCTGTAGACTCGAGAACCTTTTCTGGACCGTTTATTGTGGTCAAGGTGTCCCAAAATTCTGAGGTAGGGAAAGCAAATGCTTTTGTACTTTTCCTCACATAATGATTATTGTATGCTAATTTTGTCTTCTCATAATGCTAAGTAAATGCAGGAAGGCTTATCTCTTTCAGTTCAACCTTTGTTGAGGATCCATAATAAGAGTGACTTTCCTCTTGAACTTCGGTTTCAGAGGCCTAACAAAGGTAGTGAAGAGGCTGCATTTGTCACAGTTGGAAGTGGAGATATGGTTGATGAATCTACTGGAGTATCTGGCGCCATGGATTTGTCTGGTGGACCGAAAAGAGCATTGATGTCTCTAGCTCTTGGCAAGTATCTATACATTAGCTTGGCATGATGATTCCCATTTTGCATGACGAAATAGCTCTTATTAGCTGCTAAGTCACTGCATGATGATTGATGTGGAAACTATTAGAGAAAACGGATAGGAAAGGCCCTCCATAGGACCACACTTTACATGAACTTTACTTAGTTCCCTTTGGGTATTAGCTTCACTATTTAGTGTATATTCAAACATCATATCTTCTCAACCTTCTAAATATGGCAACTAGATGATCGCAGACCCTGGGTATAGTGATCAACTCACTTAACACAAGTAGATTGCAGTGTAAGTGTGTCCTTAGAAGCAAATCCTGGAGTGCTGCAGCCCCAGCCAAGAGCCAAAGGGCCCTCTCATTGGCTACTTCTTACAGTCATTCTTGTGTTTTCAGAAGATGCCTTCATGGTAAATTATTAGGCACTGCTTGCCTTGCACCCGATTACATGAACACTTGTGAAGTCTAACAGATGCAAGTTTATTTGCATTAAGGTTTCTCACAAACTGTAAATGTCATGTGTGTCATAACCCAAGTGTTCATATATTTTTCTATTTTTTTTGTATGCAGTGCTACTGTTTTTTTTTTTGACTGTAAAAGACTAGGGAGATCCCCACAGCGATATTTTTTTATATATATATATGAAAAAAAGGAGTACATACTTACAAACAGGAATTATCTATGTAGTGCTACTGTTATCAATTAAGAGCCAAGTAGTGCTCTAATATTCAAATATCAATAAAAATGCAATCCCGATTATAAACTAGGTTCAAATATTATCACCCCATATACAATGTGTTGTTCATGCTCCTTGTGGTTGCAACTTTTTATTAAGCATCCAGGTGCATGAGACTAAAATATCAATTATTCAGGTTAGGTAGTAGTTATTATACTACACTTATCTGACAGCTGCACAATCCATTTCAGGAAATTTTATGTTATCAATTAGACCTGATATTTCAGAACATTCTGAAAATATTGGCCAGCAAGCTTTAGTGAAGTGGTCAGAGGACATCACCGGTGAAAAAACCATCCGAATATCTGGGGTTATAGAAAAGCTTAACTATAACCTAAGGAAAGCCTTCAATGTTGATTCCATGAAGTCTTCTTTCAGCTCTCTAAGTTGCCCTGTTTTTTCCAATGGTCATCATGTTACAGATCTTCATTTTTTAATTCATATTCTTGGTAGAGATGTGCCTGTGCAGCCTACGAATGGAATTCACGTTTCTGAAAGAAGTGCACCAGTTGCTTTACAGTTCCAGAGAGAAATTTTCATATATCCAACTGTACAAGTGTATAATTTCTTGCAAACAGACATACATGTGGTTTTGACAGATTGCCAACAGGGTAAACTCTTATCCTTGAGTATTTAGTTTTGGAAAAGTGGATGTTCCTATTGAAGGAAGAAAAGAAGAGAAGGATATGTTTTACTTATTCGTTTATATATATAATACAGGAAATGTCATAGAAGATGGCTTTGGCGGTATTGGCAAGCAGGCAACGATCCTAAGTGGTTCAAGTGCTTATTTCTATGTGAATCCTACACTATTTAATTTCTCAGTCACACTGGTTTCATATGGTTCAAAGTCTAAGACAGTTAATAGTAGTGACTGGGTTAAGAGAATGCAAAAGCACACAAGTAAAGCTCAGTTTCTTGACATGCAATTAGAATTTGTTCCTGGGAAGTTTCATTCTTCTTTAAGATTACTACGTCAGGAGAAAGGCCTGTTGGAGGTAGGATGGCTATTTTGATGTTATTGCTTCTTAATTTCCCATTGATATCTGATGAAACCGCAAGCCTTTGGGAATTAAAAAGTTTGAAGACTTCAGATGATCTACCTGATAGTCAGTCTCTTGATTGTGCAGGTTGCTGTATTCACAAGATACACATTATACAATACCAGTGACTACACACTACAGTGCACAGCTTCACATCAAAAACCACTACCTGTGTATGTAAATTTGAGTACTATGTTCTTGGCAATAAAATAAAATAAGTACTATGTAAGCAACCTTACATGGTTGCTCATGAAATGCGGAAATCTTGCAGGTTGGAATCTGGAATGAACAGTACCAATCTTCCTCCCCAACATGGTTGTATTTTGCCCTCAATGTCAATGAGCTCCTGGTTTATAAAGTAAGCAGTCACATTAGCTTTGTTCTCTGCTGATTGAAAAATGGTTCTTGATTCAACACAGCGGAGCTAACCAGTGTCACAAAATTTCATTCAGTCACCATTTCTTGTACCGTAGAGTTTGCTTTTTGCAAACAGTCAATCTGCTATGGTTAGTTTGTCACTTGAGCCTGAGCTGGTTTGTTTGCTCTAGCCCTAGCCCTAGCCCAATAATAGGCTTGCCTGACAATAACACAATTATTTCAGTACTATATACAATAATGATTGATATATGGCCAATTGTCCACCTGATGCGCTAACAATCATATAGTTGGTTTAATGGTTCCTGCCAGAAAAGTTCTTCATAAACAGCAATGTGCATGGTCTGTTCAGTGTTACAACTTACAAGCACACGTTTTTTCTTATCTTTTGGTCTTACTCAAGGTGAGGACCATTTAATTCATATCTGTTCCCCTACACGTCCGTTTATTCCGTTTACATGCTCCGTAAACACTACACAATGCCTTGCTGTGTTCTGTTTTACCAGCCATTTATCCTGTTTAATCACCGTTTAGTCCGTTTAAATGGCTGTTTAGCTCGAATAAACAGCTACACGATAGGTACCGTTTAGTCCGTTTAAACGTTTAGGCTAGCACTTTGTTTATTGTGAAACATTCTTCATTGGCTAAGATAATTTTGGTTATTGAATATAAAGTCAGGAAGGTGGTTCCATTTTCTTTATTTGTTATATATATTTGGTGTTACTGTAAATGTAAATGCAAATCAATGTGCTTCCCTGGCACTGAGTTCTCAAAACATGTTTATAACTATGTAACTTATTATACATGGCAGGTCAAGCAAATTACGAATAAGACTACATAGTGAAAAAGGATCAGAAGTTATTATTGATTTGGAAGCACTGTCAGGCTTCACTGAATTTTTCTTGAAATCCAAGATAATATATTGCCCCATCGTATGGCTGCTTTTTTTGGAGTGTCTTTGCAACCTGTTCTTTATAACTTTCCTGTGCCATCACAAATAGTACTAATAGTTCCAAGATATGTTGTTTCAAATGAGTCTGATGCTGCAATTGCTGTTCGTCAATGTTTTATTGAGGTGCGTCACCTATGCTGTAACATGTTTTGTTGAGATCCAATCCAAGATAATATGTTTATAGTTGCCCTCATCTGATACTAATGGTTTTGGTTACCAATTATGTAGCACGACATTGATGGATTGACAGTTGAAGCTAAACAGCGGGCTACCTTACAGACATGGAAACCTGGGAAAAAAGCGAGAAGTAAATTACTTTGATTTATTTGTTAAGAAGCACAGAAATGTTTTTGAGGATTCTCACATTTTTATCCAGTTCTGCCCAAAAGAACCTGGATACAGTTGGTCTGGACCAATCTGTGTTTCATCAATTGGTCGTTTTTTCTTGAAATTTAGAAGATCAGAAGGAATGGTGGCAGATGGTATTAAAAGAGACCCTTTGAATGCTGGGAAGCTGAAACTGTTTGCTTCTGTTGATGTTGTTCAAGAGACAACCTCTTTTGTCTTACACTTCACCAAACCACCAAAGGTTGCACTCCCATATCGAATAGAAAATTACTTGAGTGAATCATCTATCATGTATTTCCAGAAGGTGCAGATTTTTCTTAGCTCTTTTATTCTATTATATCAGGGGATCAATCATTTTAATGATATTACTGATACATATATTAATTTGTTCTAGGATTCAGTTGATTCAGATGTATTACGCCCTCAAGAGTCAGAACAATATGCTTGGGATGATTTAAGTTCACCTCGCAAACTGGTTGTCCGCATTGTTGGCAAGTTCTTAACTCCTAATAACATATAGTTACTTATTCTGTTGAATAGTGTGGTCTGTTGGTGGTTGTTACTAATTACAAAACCAATGAAACTGGAAAGCATAAAGAAACATCATTAATTTTCAATATTATATTGTTATACATGTCTCTAACTTAGACATTTACTATTTCCTTTATCATCAAGTCGATTTTTTTTTTTTTTTTAAAATGATTTCGATTTGTTTGTTAGGCAGGATGTGGTTTATTTTCTGGATGTTGCTTTGTTAGCTTGAATGGTTTGTATAATGTGCAATTCGATCCCTTGCAGTACCCCAAATCAGGAAGATATACAATCATGTTTATATACATATGAAGAAAACAACCCACTCTAGAGTCTAGGCAATAACTACACCCTCTATTCCAAATTATAAGACATTTTGGCTTTTCTATATACAATAATTTTGTCTAGGCACTTAGATATATTGTTGAAGTAACTCATCTTGAAAAGCTAAAACTGTCTTGTAATTTGGAACGGAGGGAGTACACTGAGGGGTAATTGAAATATAAGTGGGTAGTTCACACATGAGCTCAAACTACCCCCTAACACTATTTAAAATTTTAAACTAATATAAAATAAAACTAAATTGGCCACATGCCCACATCAGTGGTTTGCACCACACTGATTCAGTTGCAGTGTGTATACTTAGGAAAGTATTTTTTGGTGAGATTCCTCCTGGTTATTCACATGACCGTTTGCTCTTCTTTCCTGTCCCTGTCTAACACATTAGTGCTTTTAATCTTTGTTATGGTTCTTTAATCATAGTATTTAACAAGTAACACTATGATTGATCTTCTCCAGATACACCTGCATTGCGTGAAATTAAAATAGATAAAATCACTCCATGGAAGCCATTTTTAAAGATGCGCCAAAATAGCAGGCTTAATCTGGATTTCTCATTCAGTGATGGACTCAATTTAAGAAAACAAAGATTTGATGAATCATTTGGATTGAGAGTTTTCAAAATTGGCTATGAAGTGTATGCAGATGGTTTAGCAAGAGTTTTACGAATATGTGAACATGACGATAATCCCAAATTTGAGAAAATTCAACGGCCAATAGCAAATGTACAGTTCAGAATTTCTTATGTGTGTATTCATCTTCTTGACAAGGGCCAGGTTTGTTCCTTTTGACTTCCACTCAGCCTAAGCATGAAACCTTTTTTCATGATTTGTGCCAATAATCTATTTCATACTTGCAAGTCAAACTCAGTCTCAAATATCCTTTTCTTTTCATGTTCACCTTGTTGAAGAATGTGGAAAATGTCCAATTGCCATCTACAATCTTAACATCAAGACTTCAGCATGTTTCTTGTGATTCAGTTGTCACAAATAGATTCAAGCATGTATCTGTTGCAATTCATGTAAGTATTGGTCCCTCTGCAATTTTATATTCAATGCAAAAATGCATGCATCTACCTATTGGCTGGAACAAAGTTTGCAGTTTTTGAACCTTTTTGGATTTACCCATTGGAGTTCATGATGATGGTGTCTGCTGCCATGCCATCACCACCACTGAGGCTGATTATTAGGAACTCGTTTACTGTCTTATTTAATTTGCATGCATTAGCAATTATCTACATGTTCAATCATTTGTACATGCAATTGTTTTCTCTGTTGTTCCATTACAATGCAAGAGCAATTTTGTTAGTATGTAAATAAAATAAAGATTTTTTGAAAACAACCGCAGTCATTGAATGTGGATGAAAAATGGGAAGGGGCTTCATTTGGGTCAATTCTTAGGAGGAATAAGCTTCAGGATGCTACTCTCGATGAAAATATTCTTCGCATGGTCTTTGTACTGAATTCAACCCACTCCAGTGTCAAACAAATACAGTATTGTTCCATCATTCTACAGGTAACATAAATGGCATGCTTGCTCCTTGCTAACATGTACTACAATATCTATGTTCTTGGGCTTGCTGGTTTGGTCATTGTTAACTAGTGCAATATCGCAACTCTAATAAAGATATGATGCCACAGCCTGTCGATCTTAAGATTGATGAGGAAACGTTAATGAAGCTAGTACCATTTTGGAGAGCATCCCTTGCACCTTCAGGCACGGCGAGTACACAATTTTATTTCAGACATTTTGAAGTACATCCAATTAAGGTTCCTTGCTCTCCTTTTGTTTCACATCTGTAATTATTTCGTAATGTTAATTTTGAAATACTGATTGGTTTTTTTTTTTATGAAATGCAATGGTCTACAGATCATAGCAAGCTTTCGGCCTGGTGGCCGGCGCTGGCGTATAGTTCTGCTCAAGAGGCTCTGAGAGCACTACTTCATAGTGTTATAAAGGTATGTTTTAATGCATATTTCATCTGTTAAAGTGGACACATATTTTATCATAGAATGACCTCTTTCGTTACTTTACATCACAGTTTCATCTCTCACCTCTTCATTTTCAGGTGCCTGAAGTTAGCAACTCAGTTGTGGAGCTCAATGGGGTTCTCCTAAATCATGCTTTAGTTACATTTCGTGAGCTACTTCTGAAATGCGCTCAGCATTATTCATGGTATGGTACATCTTTCCCATTTATTACATTGTGATCTGGTGAATCTTGATATCCCAAATTAATGAATGACATTTGAGTAATTGATAGGTATGTATTGAGGGCAGTCTATGTAACAAAGGGAAGCTCGTTGCTTCCTCCATCTTTTGCCTCAATTTTTGATGACTCTGCTTCATCTGTTCTTGATGTTTTCTTCGACCCTTCTGATGGATCGCTCAACGTCCCTGGGCTTACCATAGGTAATCAATAAAAGAATTTTCAGATATTTGTTGGACTGCTCCATGGTCATTTACTGTTGGAAAATTACTGGATTGGAGCTCTGGCCCTTTTTTTTTGAAAATGGTACAGCAGGGGAAGCCCCGACTGTAAGCTTTTATATTAATAAAAAAAAGAAGCTGTGCAGGCAACTAGAAACCTAAGAGAGGCAAAGAAACTAGTATGGAAGATGCTCACTATGATAATTGAACAATAATCAATAGTGTGTTTATTGATGCTGTGTTATTTGAATGACTGTATTATGCTTTTGCATAATGGGTTATCAGATTGCATTTAAAAATATGGACTGTTTTTTCCTCAGTTAGATCTGAACCGTTTGCTTTACTTATTTTTGGACTCTGCAGGCATGTTCAAATTTATAAGCAAGAACATGAAGTCGGGTGGGTTTTCTGGAACAAAACGGTACCTTGGTGATCTTGGGAAAACTGTGAGCTTCCAAAACTTACTATCACCATTTTCTTCAAAGGGGTCAATGTAATGTTGGGTCTTCTGTAGGTTAAAACTGCAAGTTCGAACGCACTCTTTGCTGCCGTCACAGAAATTTCAGATAGTGTTGTGAGAGGAGCAGAAACAAATGGTTTGAATGGCATGGTATTACTCCTTTTCTACATGATGAACTCATGCCACTTTTCCTTTTTTTTGTTTCCTTATTAAAACACACACATGCAATTAGACTAGGTGAATTGACTTTCCTCGCTGAAGCATTTTTTTTCCTCTTCTGTACATAGGTTACTGGTTTCCACCAAGGAATTTTGAGGTTGGCGATGGAGCCATCTGTCTTAGGACAGGCTATAATGGAGGGAGGTCCTGACAGAAAGATCAAACTCGATCATAGCCCTGGACTTGACGAGGTTCTCCCTATCTTTTGCTAACGTCGAATCTTTTAGAATGATGTTACCACTTTAATCTATAACATGTCCTGTGCTATTGTTCAGCTATACATTGAAGGGTACATACAGGCTATGTTGGATGTCATGTATAAGCAAGAATACCTCCGTGTCAGGGTAATTGATGATCAGGTAATTTCGTCGTATCAATTTGCTTTCTGTGACCTGCATGTTTTCACCTAGAACTTCTGTTTTCTTTTCCCTGTGTGAGCGTGCACAGAAATACCATGGTTGTCTGAACAATCTGATAGTACACTCTTCCAGGTTATCCTAAAGAATCTACCACCAAATAGTGCTCTGATAAATGAAATCGTGGACAATGTAAAAGCTTTCTTGTGAGCAAGGCACTTTTGAAAGGAGATTCTTCCACAGTTCGACCGTTGCGCCATCTGCGAAATGAACCTGTAAGTTCTGTTTTCACATTGATGCCATATGCCGGTACTTTTCCTGTCGTGAGAGTAATCGACCTTATAACTGCCTGAAGGAATGGAGGATTGCCCCCACGGTGCTCACCCTGTGCGAGCACCTTTTTGTGAGCTTTGCTGTGCGCGTGCTGCACCGGGAAGCTAGCAAGGCCATCTCTGGAGTCATGTCGAGTGAAGAAACCAATTGTAGACGAGGACCAAGGCGACTCGTCGTCATCTGGTGGAGTCCTATGTAACCGAACAGGCTGTGGACTGTCGGG
>JADLZK010002895.1:0-175152 GCA_015847255.1 Hyparrhenia diplandra | reverse complement strand
AAAGAAACAGATTCTATAAACTCCCGTAGAGCGCAGCGGACCTTGTCCAGACCAGCTCGTTTCAAAAAACAAATCGAGACTCAAATAGTGAACCTTCCATCACAAGGAAGAGGAACCAAATCGAAACCAACGGTGAACCTTCCATCGCAAGGAAGAGTTCCTCCGGGCCCACCAGTCCCGCACCGCCGCGACGTCCGGAAACGGAAACCGTCCGGCCCCCATAATAATAGCTTGTGGCATTGCCGTCGTCTCGTCGCCCTCCCGTCCCCTGCCGTCGTCGTCTCCACCACGTACGGCTGCAAGAAACCCCACTTAAACACCGCCGCCGCCGAGGACCCGTAGAGGATCGGTGAGGATGTTCTACTCGCACACGATCCTAGATCGGAAGAGCGCGTTCTACCCCTTGTGGATCGCCGCGCACCTCCAGCGCAAGAAGATCAAGAAGCAGCAGATCGATGGTGTTGACATCACCTCCTCCGCAGGTCCGTTGCATTGGCCCTCTCCCCCTCGTTCGCTCAAAGACTCTATCGTTTGTCGTTCTCTGCCGTCCCCTGCTAGAGCCAAGAAAAGTTTTTTTTCCTCCTCTTTGTTCGTTGGCACTTGGCAGAGGCTTCTCGTGTTCTGGTGGGCAAATGGGGAGTGGCTGCGCTTGGTGCAGAAAAGTCTTGATTCTTTTGGTGGAATTTCATGCCATGGTACATTGGCTAATATATTGTCCCTCCTCATCCTCAGCATTGTGCAAGCCGAAGGGAGAAAAAAAAGAAGCCTTTGCTGAGTTTTTTTTTTAAAGAACCCATGTGTAGATTCTTTTGTCCCATGAGGATTTATTTGTATTATGGGTTCGGCTACTGAATACGAATTAGAGTCTTCTGTGAATTTGTTTCTGTCATAGGTTTTTTTTGCGGAAAAGTAAAGGAATGTTATTTGGTTGTCAGAAAAAAATTGTTCCTTGTTGCCACTTTCAACTTAGCAGCAGGCCACTCACTTTTCTCTTGCGAGCTGTATGCTACAACTTCTATCTCTAGACTTATTTAGAGGACAGTTAGTTTGTCTATGCAAGGACATAATAGCGATTTTATGTGAGTCCTCACATTTTCTTAGCCTGAACACCAGGTTTATTGCAAATTTCAATAACTAGTAGTGACACTAAACGTTCGATTGGTGTATTATTATTATAATTGTTTCTATTCTTATAATGCAGTGTGTTGATTTTTTTGATACAATATCAATATAAACCATGAATGTGATATGCTTTTCTTTGCGAAATGACATGCTTTGATTTTAAGGATAGAGACAGGATGAGTCCTGTAATGGAATACTTAGCATAGCAATGAAGTTGAAAAATATGACAAATGCCATCTAATTTTCATCACTAGGAAACAATTCACTAGATTCTAGTTTTGTCAAAAAAAAAAAACCTACATTCTTTGTCCTTGGCATTAAGTTTAATGCTTTCACCGTACAGCGGTCAAGTGTGCAATAATTACCATTTTGTTTCTCTTGCCCTTCAGCATGAGCTGGTTGTCAATGGCTGGCCTAATGTTACCTAATATGTTAATTAAGCACTGAAACAATATCCCTTTAACGGAAGGTTACTCTGTACTCGCCATTTCATGGTTATTTTGTTATTCTATATTCCAGATATTTGGATTGATTTCTGTGGTGTCCTGGTGTTTATTCTGTAAACTATGCCCTAGTCATCTGACTCTGCCTTTTCCAGATAGTATAATGTTTCCAGAGGTCCCAATTGCTTTAAGATTATCAGGGCATCTTCTCGTAGGCCTAGTTCGCATTTATTCATGGAAGGTGAACTACCTGTTTCAAGATTGCAATCGAGTGGTAGCTACAATCAAAACTACCTTTGCTTCTGTGGAAGTAGATCTTCCAGTTGAGGTGGATCGGGCACCATTTGATTGCATCAAATGGCCATCTACGTTTAATCTTGATGACTTAAACCTAGATGATATAGTTTCTCAAACAAAGTAAGCATCCTTTTGGCTCTTTTCTCATTTTTTCTATTTGTGTCATGCTCATGCAATCTCATTGTGATACTCTTGTTTTGTTGAACTTTCTGCAGTACACCTGATAATCATCAGACGACTCTTGATCAGATTACTTTGTCTGGTAAGGGAAGTTCAATAAAGTAAATGCTCATGGACATCCAATTCATTCATTTAACTATCTCACTGGTGTTGCAGAAGGAGAATATGTGATGATGGATCTTGATGAGGTATTAATTATTGTATTATCTTGTTTCCTTTTTTTATATTTTTTTTACTAACCACTGAAGTCTCACAGGTACCAGCTATTGGTCTATTTCCATGCATGGGGCCTGAACCATTTGAGTCAGGGTATGTTTTGTCAATAATTTCTTTCTGTCTAGTGTATACATGTGTCCTTTAAAATCGTGCAATCATGTCCAGGACATTCCCTCAGTTTGATGATGATCTTGGAGCAAATAACACTCTTACCAATGAGATTCCTCTAGACCCTCATCCTGGACATATGCTAGAAAACCAAAATCCATCAGATGGAGCACAAGATCCGCCAGAAATAATGCGGGAAGCTCCACAGGAGGGGCCTGGACACTTCGTAGATACAGTTTTTGGAAATGATGACCCCATAGTGTTGAGCCAGGATTCTTCACCATTTGTACAGAACAAGGTTATCACCCCTCCAGAAATGGATGAAACTTCTGATCAACAATTAGCTGGGAGACACATACCCTTACGAAGTCCAATCACATATGATCTTATTGATAATGTCAAGCCCCTACATTCTGGTTAGTATTTGTTTGCTGGCACATTATGCATCTGATCTGACTTAACTGTCTATCTGTCTTCAACTTCTCTTTCGTTTTAAATAGAACTGAAGCAGTTATGTAATTCCACCAGCATCAGTTGTATGGTGTATTGTTGCTAGAAGGCCAGGAGAAATGCATTTTTATCTCAATGAACATCTCATGATCCAACTTCCCTTATCTTCTGATTTTAGACGACCAGTTACCTGAATTGCGGCTTGAACCATCCCCACCTCTGCCTCAAGGACAAGACAAAAAGAGAAAGAGAGAGGAGGTGGTGTTTGACTATGAAATAAAGCTCTCCAATAAGTAAGTGACACTTTCTGACCCTCATTTGAAATGACACTCGTTTCTGTTTAGGAGGCTTCAATGACAGTAGTATAAAGTGTGGAGTCACTTGAAAATGATTTGATATTTTTCACCTTTTCAAATCAGATAATCTCAGATCAATGTGTTTGTTCAAATTCAAAACATAAAAATCTAAAATGCTGTTTTTGAATTTCCTTCCCCTAATATACTCATAAGAATTGTCACCCTTGACCTTCCCATTCAATAATGTAACAAATGCAAACATCTGACGTGTATTCTGTATTGGATTCAATAATAAGCCTTCTGAAATAGGGTCCAACCCAAAGGATAAAATTATGTTCTTTATATGTTTTATTACAGTTTATGGAACACTCAACAGTGAACCTAGCCTACTTCATTGTATCAGTTATTCTAAGTACTCCCTCTCCCTTTGAAAGTGTCGTTTTTAGCCTTTTCAAACTTTGTGTTTGACCACTGCGTCTTATTCAAAAAAATTTAAACAAATAATAAAATAAATAAATCATCATCAAAGTATCTTTAACAATAAAATAATACATAACAAAATAAGTAATATTTATATAATATTTTTTGAATAAGACAAACAGTCTCTGAAAAATCTAAAATGACACTTTCAAAGGGACGGAGGGAGTATATAATTATATATGTGGAGCCACAGTGACATATGAATGTTTTAAAGGAAAAGTGTTGTATTGTGCTGAACGGCCTCCTTTGAACGTTGCCATACTATATAAACACCTTATTCTTGGTAATCGTGTGCCTCTTGTTTTTATTTGTTCAAAATAGTTTCTCTAGAGCTATGGATAGACCCAGGTCCCATCCTGATGCAAAAATGTAACCCTCCATATAGTTTTTACCATCACTAATGTTGCATATGGTAGTTTTAGATAATGGCGACTAATATCTGGCCTCCGCACCAACTAGGGATCTACATAGCCCTTTTATCTTATATCTTATCTTATTTTATATTTTATTTTATACTCCTATAAATCTAAACCCCATTTAGCTATTTCTCTCCATGCAAGCTATCCACCTCATCTCCACCACTATAAGATGCATTTATGATTATAAGGTAAACCCCATTAACTATTTCTCTCCACATAAGCTATCCACCTCATCAGTCCACTATCATATGCATTTATGATCAAGTAGCATTTGCAATTATGATCTACATGTCATCTACTAACATTAACTTACTATCCCTTTGTATAAATAATCTTATTCCTAATCATAAGCAATTTCCGCGGCAACACACGGTTTAGGGTTTATGTGTTTGCAATTCTCACTAAATAACTCGTATTTTTTATATCTCTCTTTCGTTCATCAAATGGTCACCAAAACTAACTTTAAATTCCCATGGCACACCAGGAATTTGAACACCAAAAGGTGCTTTCTCCTGCATATGGTAGTGATAAGTTGTTTGATAAAAACATGACTTGATATCCTCGTCTGTTAACAGTGATACATTTGTGCATCTCTTTCACAGATATATGAAGGATCAAAGTGACGGTGTTGGACTAAAGAAGTTGGTCTGGAAGAGGAGAAAGCTACCTCAAACTGCCCTGGATATGTGGAAATTCAGCAGGACCAGCAGAAATGGCACCAACTTTTTGATTGAACCCTTAGTGCCAGGTAACTAGTATGCTCTTGGATTTCAATGGTCACTCTGTCTTCACTTCAAAAATTATGCCCTGAATTTTACTCCTTTTCAGGGATGTGTACTGACCTATATGTAACATATGAGAGAAACTTTTCCTGTGTGAGTGACCCTGATGATGAGTCTGCCGCTTGTGACCCCATGACTGGCTATGGTGGCAGCCAGGATACTCCTGCTAAAAGACAGCTCACCCCAACGTCCCATGGAGATGAAGATACACTGCCAGAGGATGATTTGACGACCCTAAAATCTCCAAGAAATTTAGATGCACAGCCTGAACCTCAACACACCCCCAAGTCACCAGGAGCTGGTGCAGCACGAGCTGAAGATATGATTCCCGAGTTCCCTCAGTTCTCCACAGTAGATATGCGATGTTCAATAAGAGAAGATGATTCTCCTTTCAAAACTGTCCGTCAAACTCCACAGTCTGGGTTCGGTGGGACTGATGTCCCTGTAATACCTTCTTCTGTCGGAACCTGTTCATTACCTGGACAAAGTACTCCTAACTCTAATCGTATGCTGTCCCTGTTTCCAATCAGTGATCATTATGATGATCAGACAGAGATTCCAGGGCTCATAAGTACTCCTGGTGGGATATCTAATGCAGGTACTGGAACCACCGGATTAGGAAGCATGTCTGCTAGGACAAGGTAATGGTATCTGTTTGAGCTGATCCTATTGCTCTTATTCATGTTCAAGTTGTGACTTTTTATATGGCACTCTAGGGCTGTTGCACTGTTCTTCAGAGACCATGTGTCTTCAACGCCACCTGAAGAGCAGCCTGGCAAATTCAGTTTGAGTAGAATCTTGGAAGGGAAAGTAAGAAAACAAGCTTCACGGATGTTCATGGAGACAATGGTAATAGTTGAGTTGCTTCTGGTGTTCTTCTTTCTTGGCATACAATTGTTGTATTTGCGTTTTCAGCAGCAGGTACTTTCCTTGTCTTGATTTTGGTGCGCCTGTGTTTTCTACAGGTTCTGAAGAGTAGTAGCTACATTGATGTCCAACAAGGAGAACCATATGGTGATATTGAAATCTCAATTACACCCTCGCTCGCAGCAGCCAACTAACGTTAACTAAGTCAGAATCACAGAAAATCATTTCATATGCAGAAAGATGATGTGTGGGTAACCGACCAATGGATGCAATGATGAGTAGCTGGTGAACCTACTAATGGTGTTATCATCTGTTTTCTCGTATGAGGCCGCAGATGGCATTTCATAATGTTTAATCTGGAATGTCAAGCTCCAGTCACTAGTTCAGTTCAGATTTGAGATCCTGTGGTCAATACTCAACATCAAGCCATGTGATCAATGGATCAAATAGACACAATAAACTCATTCTAGCATATGTTTAGGCACATGTTTAATTTTCTAATGAGTGAGTGGTGTTACGGTGTATGATCATTTAGACAATAAGAGGGGTGAATGATTGCGGAAGCTAACTGCAATTCACCCCCAAATTAGTTACTCCCTCCGTCCCAAAAATAAACGCAATTCTTTTTGACTTTTAGAAACTATGTTTGACCACTTCGTCTTATTCAAAAATTTTATTTAAATTATAAAACAAATTATGTTATTAAAATATCGTTTGTGATGTAGTAAGTCATAACAAAAGTGATAATATTTGTAGAATAAATAAGACAAACGGTCAAACACAATAAACAACTTTGGTTCTAGTCACGGGAGAATACTGTTAATAAAATAAAATTTCTGGGAGCTTCGTTGCTTTAATTGTTCATGGGTCAGTGAGGCAAAGAAGACAGAGCAAAGCTAAAAAAGAGTAATCACTACTCTCTCTGTCCCCCTAAAAAAAGTGTCGTTTTTAGACTTTTCAAACATTCTGTTTTGGCCATTCATTTTATTCAAAAAAATTTATAAATTATAAAATAAATAAATTATTATTAAAATAAGTCATAATAAATTAAATGGTATTGATAACGAAAAGATTTAAATAATACAAAACAATTTAGTAAGACGTCTAAAATCTTAAAATGTCACTCTTTTTTTGGGACAGAGGAGTACAAGACTTGCTATATATTGTTAGTAAACTAAGTTTTTCAAATGGCTACAAGAAGTTAGAAGCATATTTGTTGTTTCTCCAACAATTTATAAAAATATCACTCTGAATTATAGAAAATAATTTTACATAAAAAACATCAAACTATTTCCAAATTACAATGAACACATTTATTTATTTCTCTCTTATACATTTACACAGGGACCTTATTCTTTTTCGTATCCTTCCACCTTCAAATTGGCATACACACTTGTATATTTCCGAGCCGTTGCTTTTTCTCTAGTGCTGAAAGATTATTTTTTCTCATGTCCTTTCCACCTCTAAATTGGCATACACGAGCGTATATTCTCGTGCCATTTGATCATTTTTCTCAAGTGTAGAAAGATAACGATTTTTTTTGCTAATTATATAGAACAACACAAACGTTCACAACGCACCATGTTAGTGTGCACCTAAACTCCACCCCTATAAGCATCAGATCGACAAAAATTTTGAAAATGACGAAGTCACCACATACGTCTCGCTAGCAATGGGAGCATCACCTACCACTAAAAGCACACCACCGTTAACACACATAGATTAAGACCCGAGGTGGCTCTTGTAACCACTAGGCTATATGCCCTTCCGTGGAAAGATTGAGCAGAGCTAAAGAGGTATTGAATAGTAGTTTATTTTAATTTTACTACAAAGATGATTGGAAGTGAATTCCGAAAACTCTTAGAAATGCTCTAAAAAAATAAGCCCACTGCTAATAAAACAAGACTAAGAAATTTTTGGAAAATCTTCATCTAAAAAAAAATAAAAAATAAAAATTGGAAACTCTTCGCGCACAGCTGATATCTCGTGACGGCGTTGCCCGCCTCAGCCGCCCAAGGCCAAAGCACAAAGGATACCCTCCCGCCACGACGCCCGAAAACCGCGCGCGCCAAAAGCCGCCTTCCCGCCTCCCCATCCTTTTGGAATTTAGAAACTGCTATTCGCGGCACCTCAAAACCTCCCCTCCCCCCCAGCCACAAGACAAATTCGCAATCCCATTCCGTATCCTCCCGTCGTCGCCTCGCCCTCCCCACCGCCACCGCCGCCACCGCCCGCCGCTACCTGAGCCCCAGCGCCCATCGGTGAGCAGCACAGCGGATTTGCCGAGGATGTTCTACTCGCACACGATCCTCGCGCGGAAGAGCCCGCTGGGCACCGTGTGGATCGCCGCGCACCTCGAGCGCAAGATCAAGAAGCCGCAGATCGACGGCATCGACATCCCCACCTACGCAGGTCCGTCGTCTCCGCCCTTCGCTCGCCCAAAGACGAGTTTTTTTTCCCCTTTCCTGTCGTCCGGCGGTAGAAAAAAAAGCAGGATCTTTTTCTCCTCCCCTTCTTTCTTTGGCGATGGATTCTTGGAAGCATCTGGCGGGGGCGTAAAGATGCGGTGCTCCCTGTGGCCTTCGGCGCGAATGCAGTGGAATCATGCGATGCAAGGTCAATTTTCAGAGGATATGGTCCCCAACCGGCATTCCGCGAGTTGAACGGAGAAGGGACCTCTTTGGGTTTTGGTTCAGAACTCTTGTGTGTAGATGATGTTCCAAATTGCGGTTCGCTGCAGGTATTTGGGTTAGTGATTATGAATTTCACGTAAAGGCTGGTCCTTGTCACAGTTTATGCAGAAACACAAAAGGAAAAAAAAAGTACTTTAGTCATGTCCTCGGGAAGTTGGGGCATATCCTGCTGCAGTTGTTTAGGATAGGCTGTTTGCGCAGACGATATGGCTTATTTATGGCCAAAGATATGATCTTTTGAGCCAGGCATGCACTTGTGGGATTATATTTGGCAAACTAATGTGTCTTTTGCGTCATTTGTTAGTCCTGGAACAGAACACGTGAAGTTATGTAGTATTTGAAGTTGTTCGTGTTTGTCTGTAAGAGGAAGATTATCCTTTATTTAATTTATTAGTTGGACTGAAGACAATTAGCAAAATCCTTGTGATTTGGTGAGCCTTAGGTTAGGCATGGTGAAGACTAGAAGTGACTGACTAATGTTTGTGTTGTGGTTGCTGCTATTCTTTTGGATTTATTCTATAATGACCATCTCCTGTTATAATTTCCTTAGAAAAAAAATGTTTCTTAGTATGTTCTGTATCAATATGTACCTTCTTGATTCTATCCTACATTCAGGAATTTTGCTGTCATTTCCCTGTGATTTATTATTCTGTAAATCCTTCACTAGTCTTCTAATGATGAATACCTTTTGCCTTTCCAGAAACTATAATGTTCCCTGAAGTTCCAATTGCTCTAAGATTATCAGGGCATCTTCTTCTAGGTCTAGTTCGCATTTATTCATGGAAGGTGAACTACCTGTTTCAAGATTGTAATCGAATGCTAACTACAATAAGAACTGCATTCGCTTCTGTCCAAGTCAATCTTCCAGTTGATCAAGACCGTGCTCCATTTGAGTCCATTACACTACCACCAACACTAAATCTTGATGACTTAAACTTGGACGATGCAATTTCTCTGATGGAGTAAGAACTGATGTTCTTCATCATTGTTTTATTTATGTCATACAACGCAAATGCTACCTATGTAATATTTCTTTTTTGTTCAACTTTCTGCAGTACACCAGATAATCATCAGAAGACTCGTGATCAGATTACCTTGTCTGGTAAGGAAAGTTCACTATAGTGAATACTATTTTTTTTTTTGCAACCAGCTGCTTCAAACTCCTGATTTAGTTTTTATTTTGATTAATAAACAATGTTCAACCATGACTTCTGTGTTTAACTATCTGACTGGTTTTGCAGAAGGAGAATATGTGATGATAGAACTTGATGAGGTATTCATACTATCCTACTGTGTGTGTTTTTATTTATTTTTTTGTTCACAACACAAATATGTTACTTCACTGTGCAGGATGCCAGAGTAGATCAATCAGGTCCTGGTCCATCATTGCACATGGGGCCTACAGCAATTGAGGAAGAGTATGTCTCTTTAATTTTTTTAACACAATGTATGTCTCTTTAATAGGTTTGCTCTCTTTTTTACTTGTGGATTCATGTCCCCTTTGCAATCATGTTCAGGACATCCCCTCCATTTCATGATGTTTTTGGAGCTGACAATCCTAATGAAGAAGCTCCCATAGATCCTCCCATAGGCAATTCACCAGTAAATTCTAACATAGAAAATCAGGCAGATGGGGCACTAGATCCACCTGAAAAAATGCGTGAAGCTCCACATGAGTCTCCTCACCTGAAGTTACCAGAGTCAATCCTTGGAATTGATGACCCCATGGATTTGGACCATGATTCTTCACCTTTTGTGCAAAACAAGGCTATCAGTCCTCCAGTTATTGAGGAAACAACTTCTGTTGGTCAACAAGTACCTGGGAGATCCATTACCAATGTACGGACACCAAGCACATTTGATGCTTTAGTAGATGATAATGTGCCCCTAAATTCTGGTTAGTATTTGTCCTGACACATTATGTACCTGAAGTATTTGTTTGTTTGTCCAACTCCTCTTGATACAGATTCCGTTTTACTTCTCTGATTTTAGATAATCCGCTACCTGAATTTGCGCTTGAGCCATCTCCACCTCCAGTACAAGAGAATGAGGATAATAAAAGGCCAAAAGCACAAGTTAACAACAGAAAGAGGAAGAGAGGGATGAAATTTGATTACAAAATTGTTCTCGCCAATGAGTAGGTTTTAATTGACCCTCAATTTGGGCATGGAAGATTTTTACATGATTTGAGCAATATTTCAGTGGAATAACTTGGAACAATGATTAATGCGATATCTATTTTGAGATAACAATTGCTTGCAGTTTGAATCGTTTGTTGGTCAAAAGATGTACCTATGTTCTTGCAAGTCTGCATGCTAATACCCAATGCTGCCTAAGGCAGGGGCCTGAGTCCCCATAGTCATGTATATAGGTTCTACACTGTCCATCAGCAATACCTTAAAACAGCTTATTCACTAGAACTCAATATCCATCATTGCCACTTGGTTTCACAAGTTCATTTAGAAATTGGGTTACTGGTGAACATTTTAGGACCCATTCCATTACAAAAATATATCATCCATATACTTTTACCATCTGAAGTGGTGCATTTGGCATGATAAATTATTAAATTCAGTATACTGTTATTATTTTATAATTGAGCTATTCTTTGGTACCTGTGGTAATTCCATCTTCTCTTGTGCAGTTGTATGAGGAAGCAAATTGATGGCGCTGAACTAGATGAGTTGATCTGCAAGAGGAGAAAACTACCCCATACAAGCCTTGATGTGTGGAGATTCAGAAGGACTAACAGAAAGGGCAGCTTCTTGCTTGAACCTCTGCTGCATGGTAAGCTTATACGCTTGATTTGATTTGATTTGCTCGGAGGTGTATAGTTTGTTAAATCTCAAGAAACCATTTCATACCCTGAATTGTTCCTTTTTCAGGGATGTGCAGTAATCTTCAAGAAGCCTTTGAGAAAAACTTTGATGCTGAGTGTAGGAATGTGGCTGGTGTAGCAAATGATGATCCACCTGAACGGCAGCTAAGCCCAAATGTTCAAGGAACTGTGGAACCGCATTACCATGAGCCTGCCCCAACGTCTCCAGAAAATGCAGAACCTTTGCCAACTCTAAAATCATCAGGAGCTGCAGGTGCAGCACAAGATGATGATATGTACCATGAGCCTGCCCCAACGTCTCCAGAAAATGCAGAACCTTTGCCAACTCTAAAATCATCAGGAGCTGCAGGTGCAGCACAAGATGATGATATGTTGCCCGAGTTTCCCCGGTTTTCACCAATAGATGTGCCATCTCCAATAAGAGAAGATGATACTCCTTACAAAACTCCTGATGGAACTCCACCATCTTGGCTTGGAGGAACTGCTGTTTCTGAAATACCACCATCAACTGATGGGAACTATTCATTACCTGGACAAAGTACTCGCGACTCTGGGAACTATTCATTACCTGGACAAAGCACTCGTGACTCTGGGAACTATTCATTACCTGGACAAAGTACTCGCGGCTCTGATAATATGTCCCTCTTTCCAATCAATGAAGATGATGATCAACCAGAGATCCCTGGTCTCATGAGTACACCTGGAGGGGTATCTAGTGTAGGTACTGGAACCACCGGATTAGGAAGCATGTCTACTAGGACAAGGTAATGAGATGTGTAGAGCTGATTTGAACCATTCTTATTTGAGTAGAAGTTGTGACAGTTTCATTATGGTATTGCAGGGCTGTTGCACGGTTCTTTAAGGATCATGTGCCTTCACCCTCATCAGATGAGCAGCCTGGAAAATTCAGTTTGAACAAAATTTTGGAAGGGAAAACAAGGAAACAAGCTGCAAGGATGTTCTTTGAGACAACGGTAACCTAACTTACATGCAATTTCCATATTTACATTGCAGCTGCAGGCTGTCTCTTTTGTTATTTGGAACTTTGTTTTGAAGATCTATTTGTTTTTCCTATAGGTTCTGAAGAGTTACGACTACATTGATGTCCAACAAGGGAAAGAGCCATTTGGAGATATTGAAATCACAGTTAAACCCTCACTGTCAGCTGCCAAACTTTGACAAAGCTATTTAGAGTCATCATCTGCAGGACCTCTTGTTCATCTGCGAGAAGATAGAATTCACTGGAGAAGGGGTCAAATGGACATAAACTTCTGTTCTAGCTTATAAAGGATATGTTGGCTGTTCTAGCTTATAAAGGATATGTTGGCTAGGGACTAAGTTGGCTTAGTTTACATCAGTGCAAATACTAAGTAGTGTGACATGTTATATATATGTTATATATATTTCTCTTTCATTCTGTGTCTATTGTTGTTTCTTTCGGCCTATCAAGAAGGTTTTATGATATTCTGCGCTACATTATTGCCTATTCTAATTGGAGCCACCTGATTGTGTTGGCTTGAGTCTTATTAGGCGGACATGGAATTTCATCAAACTACACTCCGTAGTTAGGCGGACATATAGCTTATAGTACAACAGTTTCACTCATCCCGGCCGTTCTCTATACATAGTTGCAGTCCTCGTCGGCGAAGCCTATCCTGGACCCCACCGTGTCGTACACCACCCTCTTGTTCTTCTGCTGGTAGTTGCCGATGATGGGCGTCTGGTCCTCGTACGACAGGCTCGCCATGGCCAGGCACACCTGTGATCCGTCCTTCCTCACCACGAACAGCATCCCGGCCGCGTCCACCGTCACGTCGGCTCCTCCCTCCAGCCGCAGCGTCAGCAGCGGCACCTTCACC
The DNA here is from genome assembly GCA_015847255.1 of Hyparrhenia diplandra. Taxonomy (NCBI): domain Eukaryota; kingdom Viridiplantae; phylum Streptophyta; class Magnoliopsida; order Poales; family Poaceae; genus Hyparrhenia; species Hyparrhenia diplandra. The sequence continues at coordinate 162,101 of JADLZK010002895.1, read as the reverse complement.
TCGTCGTGCCCCGTCAGGTCGTAGCACGTGTCCAGGATCGAGAACCCAGGGGCGGTGGGGTACTCGAACTGGCGCGTGAACTCGGCGCGCACGGCGCGGTACACGGACGGCGCCAGGCGCGTGATCACCGTGCCGGAGTCGATGAGCACGTTGGTGGCGCCGAGACCCTGCGCCGCGAGGGCGGCACCGCCGACCCGCGCCGGTGACGTTGAGGAAGTAGAAGGGCGGCTGCGCCGGGTCGGCGATCATGCGGGTGTACGCCACGGGCGTCGTGTTGCGGTAGGACGACGACGCGTCTCCGCCCGCCGAGGGAGAGCGAGCCCGTCGAGGCGTCGCCGGAGGTGGCCGCCGGCAGGCAGTAGGAGAACACGCCGCCGTACCGCGACGCGGTCTGGGAGACCAGCGACAGCTCGGTGCGGCCGAGGCCCATGAGCCCCGCCGTGCCGCCGAACAGGCCGCGGTTGCTGAGCCCGCACCCGAACACGAACCCGTCCAGGCTGGCGCCGCCGAGCGCGACCGTGTCCGTGGCGAGCACGCCGCGGCTGAAGGACCCGTCGCCGTAGGCCAGCGCGTAGTAGCACTTCTCGTTGCCTCCCCGGACCCGTTGGTGGTGCCGCAGGATCCCGGCGTGCCGGTGGCCGCCTTGAGGGAGGCCGCGCACGCGGAGGCGTTGCACCGGACGGCGGCGTAGGTGGCGGAGCCCGCGGGGTCGAAGAGCGGGTCGCGCTGCGCGTAGCACGCGGAGCAGGGCTTGCACTGCACCCAGGTGAGGTCGCTCCCCGTGTCCACGATGACGGTGAGGTTCGAGCCGGAGGTGCCGCCGAGCGCGATGGTGGTGACGTAGTTGAGCGTCTGGAACCGGATGCCGGAGGTCAGCGGGACCTCTGCCGATGCCGAGGCGGCGGACTGCGTGGCCGCTGCCGCTGCCCTGTCGTTGCTGCGGAGCTGGAATGAGTTGGCTCGCGATTCGTCGGCCGCGAGGAGACGGCGGAGGTAGCGGTCGCGGGAGACGGGGTCGTCAGGGGATGGCAATGAGGGAGTGGCGCTTCAGCTCTAGCACGGTGGTCGCTGTTCTTGCTGCCCCTGCTTTCTTGTGCTCCCCTGAAGAAGATGCACAAATGTAACTGAGAACATCAATTCTTTGACTGAATTCCAAATGCATGCGAAGTTTCTGTTACAAATGTAACACACCGGTATCTCACAAATGTACGTCGTCACCGTGCATCAGAATTGTACCGTACCTAGCATTTCAGCAAGCTTTGCGTCGGCGTAGCGGCGGCTCCGGCTCTCCGTCGCGACACCCCATCGTCCATCCAACTCCCGCAGAGAGACGACGGCGCTCTTCCCGACGACCGCCTGCGCGGCGGCGAGAAGCGCAAGGACGCCAATAAGAACACGAGCGGCCGCCATTGCTAGTGGACTGAGGTACGTACGGTGGATAGATAGATCTGACGACGACAAGCAGCCACAATGCAAGCTCTGGCTGGCAGTGTCACGGATCGGAAGAGAAACAAACGACCAAGCAGCTGGAAACTTGGCGTGTGCAAGAGACAGGGGAATGTGATGATCAGTAGTGTCCATGAGATCAGAGAGACGTACGGATATATAGACGAACGCTGCTGCCTGCCATTGCTAGCCCGGGCTTGGACGAGCATGCATGCTCGAGCAGTGTAACCGCTGTAGCGCGGCGGACTATCTGCGATCACGGACGGGCACGCGCGCACAAAAGGCGACCGGGGAGGAGGTGGCTCCTTGTTTGCTTGCGGCGAGGATGGTAGCACAGCGTGCGCGATGCCCCGTGGGCGTACGTCCGCACCTGCTCCCGTGACCGAACCGTCGCGGAACATGGCCGGCCGGGACCAAGGCAGTCGATGTCGTGCACGTTACGTGGTGGACCATGGCGGTGTGCTACACTTGGCTGTGTCCAACACGGGATATATATTTGCCAGTTCGGGACTTCAGTTCAGACTGCCACTTCAAATATTTGGATCCTCGTTTGCTAAGAGTGAAGCTGTTCCTTTGATTTTGGCTGATTGAATAGTATTTTGTGAGAGAGAACAAACTGAAATAAGATAAGACAAGACAAGTGAACACGGCGAATGATTTCCTTGCTATCGCGAGTAAATGTTTGGATCCAACAAATAAACTTTAGCTGACTGAATTCAGCATAGGGATCCAAACGGCCTAGTTAAAAAACTTGTTAAAGTTTATAGCTGAGTCTATTAGCTGAAAGATCCAAACACCCTAGCTAAAATCTAGTTGAGAAAACTTTTAGTTGGCTAAAGTTTAGTTTTCAAGTTTTCACCTTTTAGCTGACTAATTATCCTTTTACCAATAATTGTATCTTCAACTATAGAGTTTTCACCTTTTTCATCGGTAAGGTACATTAATTAGACAAATTTCTCTTTGCATTTCTCTCTACAACTACTCTACTTATTTATTACTCCATCCGTCAGAAATTATAAGTCATTTTAAGAATCTTTGATAGGCTTAAGTTTGACTATATTTATATTATAAGATAATAATATTTATGATGTCAACTAAATTTTATTGAGTATTAGATAGATTACTCATTAATTATATTTTCAAATTACATTTGTTTAATGTCATAAGTCTTGGTAATTTTTTTTTATTTAAAATTGGTCAAACTGGAGTAGTTTGGAAGAGAGAGGGGGTTTATCGCGTCTACCAACAAACAAGGTCATGTTTGGAAGAGAGAGGGGTGTTTGTCGCCTGTTTCTGCCAACAAACAAGGTCATTCGCCTCTGCCAACAAACACCTTTCATTCGTTGCCTCTCACAATCTCGATTCTGGCTACCTCCCATGCAATTTCTTTTGTAGCCTATTCACACCGTCCATCGTCCCTTCACCATCGAAAGCCACCCCGCCCCTACCGCGTCGCCTCCAACTAGCACAGCGTGTGCTCTCATCTTGTGCCGAAGTTGTTTGAGGAAATGAGGCCCCGTTTGGCCGGGCTTCGTCCGGCTCCTCCATTGAAGCGCCATAGCGTGCAAGAGTTGGAGCTGGGATGTCCAAAACACGAGCTTTCTATCTCCTAGGGCGTGTTTGGTAGGGTGGTTTTGGGGCTCGGCTGCGCCCCGGGAGCGCAAGTCCGTGTTTGGCTTCCCTGGCCCAACATTGGAGCCCATGCTGCACGTGATCTAAAGCACGTTGGGCCAGGCTCCACTCCTACGCCACTTTCCTTCGTTCCTCTCGAGCTCGGCCACGCGCGGCGCAGCGTGGGCCAATTAGGGGCGATTTGGGCTGCTGGCCGGGCTCTCAGGTGGATCCCAAACACAGCCACAATGCAGCCCGACCCTCTTGGGCCAGCCAACGAAACATGGAAGGGTGACTCTCTTTTACCTGACTTTGGTTGGCCATGGCCTGGTTGTTGGGCCAAGCTCCCCTTGTCCACCCTACTAAACATACTAAACATGCCCTAGGTGTGGGGAGGGAAGGTGAGAGAAAAAAACGACTCCACGCTGTCGCTAGAGTAAGGGGCCGTTTGGCAAGGCTCTATGAGAGGCTCCGGCTTTGGCTCCTGCCGAAGCCCTGCCAAACACCAACCCACAAAACAGCTCTGCCATAGTAGCCGTGAAGGAGCCGGAGCCCTTTTTCTCCTACGGCAACGAAGCCATGAAAACGAGCTTCTCCTGGCTCCTCATTTCGTGAGGGCGCGAAAGGAAATGGTGGTCCTCCGCTGTTTGAGCGTGTCACAACAAGGGGCCGGCCTGTTTTCATACATACGCATGCACATGCTGTGCCTCTGCCTATATCTTATATCTTATACTACTAAAAAGAGTGAAAAGCAATCGTCCACCCGGCAGACGCATGCCTTCCCCGATAAAAGAAGTTATGTGGCTAAAAAAAACGCCAAAATTACACCTCCCTCCCACCGCTAAAAATAGAATGCTTGTAGATGTGGCTAAAAAAAGGCCAAAAAGTACACCTCTCTCTCACCCCTAAAAATAGAATGCCTGTAAATCCGGCTAAAAAAACAGCCGAGCAAAAAAAAAAAAAAAAAAAAAAGAGAGATAAAGGTAAAGAAGGTTGCATCCACAAACCAAATACCAAAGTCCATGTGGCGAGTAGATGTAATACACATAGTCATACAAAATATAGAGTAGAAAGAAAAGAAAAATAGAGAAAAATTAAGAAATAAAAGAAAAAAGACAAAAGATAAAAAAGTGCACTATAGACGTTTCACTCCTTTCAGCGGTTGGGCTAAACTATTTTACCAAACATTTTTAGAATAGCTTCAACTATACCAAAAAATTCATGTGTATTGCCATAGGCATATTAAAAATCATGATCCCAATATATTACGTGAGTATATGTAAAATAAAATAGGACAAAATGGGGAGAAAATGACACTATACAAATTTCATTGTTTCAAAGAGTCGCACAAAGTTGTTTTACCTAACATTCTCAAAATAGTTGTATCAAAATAACTTTAACTCCACCAAAGAATCCTTGTGCTGTCATAAACAGATAAACATTCATGACCCCGGTGCACCGCTCGGGCATGTATCTATACTACTAAAAAGACCCAAACATAGACTCTACCGGCGGGGCGTTCCCCCGTATCGCTCTGCCCGGTGAGGATGAGAAGCATGGGGATCAAGCAAACTCGTGTTCAGAATAAAGTATTTCTCTCATACAAAGTATAATTATCTAAACCGGTGAGGAAAACATTCATGACCCCGGTGCACCGCTCGGGCATGTATCTATACTACTAAAAAGACCCAAACATAGACTCTACCGGCGGGGCGTTCCCCTTATCGCTCCGCCCTCCTGAGGATGAGAAGTATGGGGATCAAGCAAACTCGTGTTCGAGAATAAAGTATTTCTCTCATACAAAGTATAATTATCTAAACCGGTGAGGAACAAAGGTAGCTTAAAAATTGTAAGCATAGAAAATATATAATCTAAGGTCTATAAGCGTGGTATATTGTTCTCTTCTTTTCTCACACAACTATCATGAGTATAATTACAGAATCTTATTGGAAGCATGTAATCTTGTTGAACGGAAGTGTCAAGTGAATAAGATAACACCCGTAGCAACGCACGGGCATGATCCTAGTATAGTAAAGAAAGAGAAGGAGCTGCTAGCAAGAATAGGAGAAAAGATAGGGTTCCCAATGTAAAAATACAAGACAGAAACAAAAAAAAAAAGAATGGCTCCAATAATTTAGAAAAAGACCAGATCTACACCATAGTAATATAATAAGTGGGGGCTATTATAGACATTTGTCATTTTCATCCATTCTATAAACACAGGAGGAGCCGTTTTGCCAAACGTTTTTTAAAAAAGCGCTTCGCTCCTTCAAAGAAGCCACTTCTTCGGAGGAGCCAGAGCGGAGTCATTTTGGAGGAGCCGGAGCCACGCCAAACGGGCCCTAACCCAAAGTTGCCTCATCCTTCAAATCGGCCCGACCCACAAGTCGACTCCCACCCCACCGGCCGCAGCCCCTTTACTCAAAAAAAAAAAAAAAAAAACCGGAGCCCGAATCCTCGTTGCCCTCCGCAAAACTAGTGGCGAGCGTGAGAGGCGTATGACGCTGTCGAGCCCGATCTGCGAGGCCGAAAGCCATCGCGGCCCGGCATCGCCCCGCCCGACCGCCCGAGGCGCGCAAACGCAAATTGATGATTCCGGACCAATCGAGTAGGACCTTCTCATGCTGAAATTAAGATGGTGGAAAAAATAAACGAACTCCATCATAGGGAGGAGATCATGTGGCGGCAACGGTCGAGAGTGCAATGGTTGGCTTCTGGAGATAAGAACACGAAGTTCTTCCATCTAAGGGCTAGCCAAAGGCGAAAGAAGAATATGATCAAGGCGCTAAAGAGGCCTGATGGAGTTCTGACTTCTGACACGCAAGAGCTGAATGATATTACAACAAGTTTTTTCAAGAACCTCTATACGTCAGAAGGGACAAGCGACATGGATGCGGTGCTTAGCACAGTTCCAAGGAAGGTGACGACTGAAATGAACGAGGGTTTGATAGCACCCTTCTCTGAGAAGGAAGTGAAAGAGGCCCTATTTCAAATGTTCCCGACGAAAGCGCCGGGACCAGATGGTTATCCTGCCCATTTTTTCTAGCGCCATTGGGATATATGTGGCAAGGAGGTTACAGAAGTGATTCTGGGTGTCCTAAGCGGGAAGGAGGATTTGTTATCCATCAATGACACAATCATTGTACTCATTCCCAAGGTAGCCAGTCCGGAGGAGTTAGGACAGTTTCGTCCGATCAGTTTATGCAATGTCATCTACAAGATTGTTTCCAAGGTAGCTGCCAATAGATTAAAAGTGGTTTTGCCAGAAATAATATCTGAGGAGCAGTCGGCATTTGTCCCTGGGAGGCTCATTGCTGACAATATCATAACTGCTTATGAGTGTTTGCATTTCATGAAGCAGAAGAAAGCGAGTGATCTCAGGTGTTGTGCTCTAAAATTAGATATGAAGAAGGCCTATGATCGTGTTGAATGGACGTATCTGCAGGCTATGATGACAAAGTTGGGTTTCCATCAGCTTTGGGTTCAGTTAATCATGAGGCTAGTTTCTTCAGTCTCTTTTTCAGTTCAATTAAATGGGAATTGCTTAGAATCTTTTAAACCCTCAAGAGGTATTCGCCAGGGAGATCCTATCTCTCCTTATTTGTTTTTGATTGCAGCAGAGGGCCTTTCGTGCCTGTTAAACTCCTATGTTCAGTCATCAGATCTCAAGGGAATTAAGGTTGCGCCAACGGCACCGATGGTTAGCCACCTACTCTTTGCAGATGACAGCCTGTTGTTTTTCAAAGCCAATAGAGAGAGTGCGGTTTTGATCAAGAATGCCTTGCAAGTGTACTGTGCAGCCTCTGGCCAGCAGATTAACGAGCAAAAATCCTCTATTCATTTTGCAAAGAAGTGTCAGATGAGTATTAGAGATGAGATCAAGTCTGTCCTAAATGTTCATAACGAATGTTTGAGTGACAAGTATCTAGGGATGCCCTCTGATGTTGGCTCTTCATCAAATGGAGCTTTCAAATATTTGAAGGATAGAATTTGGGCCAGAATTCAAGGGTGGATGGAGCAATGCCTTTCATCTGGAGGTAAAGAGGTGTTAATTAAGTCGGTTGTTCAAGCTATACCGACCTATTCCATGTCTTGCTTTAAGCTCCCCCGTGGTTTATGCAAACACTTGACAAGCTTAGTGCGAAGCTTCTGGTGGGGTAGCAAAGAAGGTAAGAGGAAGACATGTTGGGTTGCATGGGATGATGTGGTAATGCCAAAATCTATGGGAGGTTTGGGATTCAGGGATTTTGAGTTATTCAACTTGGCCCTCCTTGCTAAACAAGCTTGGCGTATTCTGAAGGAGCCGTCCTCGCTTAGCTCGAGGATCCTCAAAGCCATTTACTTCCCAAATGCAGATTTCTTGGAAGCTAATCTGGGTCACTCGCCCTCTAAAATCTGGAGGTCGATTCTTGATGGAAGGGAGGTGGTGCAAATGGGCTTGATAAAAAGAATTGGGACAGGTGAGGCCACCTCTATTTGGAAGGATGATTGGCTGCCGACCGATAGCCTTCGACGGCCGATCCAAGGAGTGGCAACCAATCAGCCACAACGAGTTAGTGAATTGATCAACCGATCGACGGCGTCATGGGATAGGGACAAATTGTACCAGTTCTTTACGCCGACAGATGTGGATATTATACTCAATATTCCGCTAAGCTATAAGATCCAAGAGGATTTTTGGGCCTGGCATTATGAGAAGACAAGAATGTTCTCTGTTCGATCAGCTTACAGGATGTTGAGTTTGAAGCGTTCGCTCTCTAATAATGCAATGAGATCAAACAGGAAGGAAGCAGAGGGGGAGTGGAAATTATTATGGCAAGTTAAAGTTCCACCGAAAGTAAGTGTTTTCTTGTGGAGACTTGCTAAGAGTTCTCTGCCGTCAGCTGATGTTCTACATCACAGAAACATGGCAGATCATGGGCGCTGTCAGATCTGTGGTGCAGATGATTCATGGAAGCACTCACTGATCGAGTGTCATATGGCCAAATGTGTTTGGGCATTGGAGAAAGAAGAGCTGGTCGAGCATGTGTGCAGCACGCATGAAGTTGATGCAAGGGGATGCTTAACAAAGTGGTTTGATACGTTACCCCATGATGATGCGGTGCGGTTGGCTGTTACACTTTGGGCAATCTGGTATGCAAGGAGAAAGGTTATCCATGAAGGTATTTTCCAGAGCCCGCTCTCGACTCACATATTTATCAATAAGTATTGTGAGGAGCTACGCGATATCAAGCCACAACAGCAGGCAAAGCAAGGCGGGCAAGATGGCCGAAGTTCAAGAATGGCCTGGATCCCGCCGAAAGTGTGTCCGTGAAGATCAATGTCGATGCTTCTACCGTCCCAAGAATTCAAGAGGGATAGCCAGTAGCGACCATTGCGAGAGATTTTGAGGGCAAGTACTTGGGCTCGTCAGGCCTTGTCCTTGAAGGAATTACAGAACCTGAAATCGCTGAAGTTCTAGCATGCAGGGAGGGTTTGGACCTAGCATGGGACTTGCTGGTTACATCGTTCCGTTTGGCTTCAGATTGTGACAATGTCATCAGGAGTCTGAAAAGGAGGAGGAATGGGCCCCTATGGGCAGATTGTTAAAGAGATAAAGGATAGAACTAGCAACTTCTCTGCGATAGAATTTGTTCATGAGAACAGACGATCCAATGTTGATGCTCATTGTATCGCTAGGAGCCTAGTACTTGCTGAGGCAGGCAGGCATGTCTGGTTTGTCGATCCGCCTTTTGGCGTTTGTAATCATGTTAACCTTCCTGGTTAATGAATGAATAAAGCATTTCTTATAAAAAAAAAAAAAAAAACTGATGATTCCGGACTCGCAACCGCAAGGCTGATGAACCCTTGAACCCTTCTGGCTAAAAACCCCTTGCCTGGTCCCCTAGAACCCCCATTTACATCCACCACGGAACCCTAGGTGTCACCGGGGCGACGATGGCCACCGGCGACAAACCCCCGTCCCTCGACGCAGATGTTGACATGGCCGACCTAGCTTCCCTCGACGCCTCGGCCGCCACATCCACTGCTGCGGCCGGCGCTCCTTCCACCCGCTTCCGTCCCAAGGCCAAGGGCAAGCCCAAGCCGAAGCCCGAGCCCCCCAAACCCGTACCGGTGGCCGTGCCCAAGCCGGAGCCGGTGCGGGAGCCCGATGTCCACCCGCGGTGCCGCCGGAGGATGCGATGGAGGTCGACAGGGCGGCGGAGGTGGACGGGACAGGTGACGCTCCTGGACTTGGAGAGGGGGCGGAGGAGGACTTCGTCGTGCGCGAGATTGACGTGTACTTCAACCCCAAGCCTTTTGACGACGACTCCAAGGTATTGTCCCGCCGAACCCGTCCTTGTTGCTTGATTATCGACAGCTCGGTGAATACTGGATATGGTTGTTCGAACTATCTCCTTTGATTAAGTCAAATTTTGCAGTAAAACTTAGCCATAAAGAAAGTCCAAACAACCAAGCCGCATAAATGATAGTGTTTGTGCCGTTCGTATGTTTGTTACATCATGAATTGAACTTCATCTCTATTGCACATAGTATTCTATCAATATTTGGCTCAAAATTGTTTTAAATTTGTTATTATATATATCACAGCTGTACATTATGCAATATCCCCTGAGGCCATGTTGGCGCCCGTATGAGTTAAATGAGATATGTGAAGAGGTACATTCCCCACTAACTTCATATATACTCTTTTGCAGTTGCAAATTTCTATTATTTAACATATATTTATCTTAAGTAGCTAAAGGATTATGAATATATCAGGTTCGTGTGAAGCCATTGAGTTCAGAAGTTGAAGTTGATTTGAGTGTCAATACACAGAGTGAAAATTATGACCAAGAGGCACCTTTGAGACTGACAAAACAGGTGAGTTTATTTTAATCTTGCAAAATCACATGATAGTCTTTAAATGTACCTATGAACTTCAAGGTGAAGTTTAATTATCTGTGATACCCTTGGCAAAGTTGAAGAATTGCATCACTTGTTGGCTGAATCTGATTGGTATCGTTGCAACTATCATACTTTTATGCTCAATGCTTGGGCACTTGCATCATGTAGTTTTCTTGATGAACCTTAGATTTGTCCTTAGTTGTGTGATACTGTGATGGCCACTTCAGTTGGTGCACCTTAGTTTTGTTCTTTATGAGAACTTGATCTTCCTTTCATAGCTTCATGACTAGTTTTTTTTGCCATTTCGATTGTTCCCTGCTCTTTGTTCTTGTTGCAAGTGATTTATGAACTTTCTGCTCATTGTTTGTACAAAATAACATTTATTCCCTCCATAAAATGACTTGCTATAATGTTAGGACAGATTAGTAGTGAAGGTAAATTACCAGTACCCCTATTAATTGATGTCTTTTGGTTTCGTTTGCCGCTTGACTCAAGGGACACATGCAGCCTCCACTAGATATTACTTGTGTGCATGCATGCATGCGGTTGGAAGAGAGGGAGGTTGATTTATGTATGTGGGCTCCACTGAGTCACCTGTCTAAGTGCTACAATGACATGTTTTGTGGGTCAAAATTTAAACCCTTGAATGCTCATGTTCCTTTTTGGGATGGAGGTAACAATTTGTTTTGTTTTACTCTTGCATAATCTTGATGTGAAGTATGCCAGGGATTTTTAGATCCAGCTTTAGCTTAGAGTTACTGATAAAGATTGGCTATTTTCTTCTCCATTAAGTAATGATAAAAACCCTTATTGAGACTGAGTTTTGTATGCCCCTTTGTGCTAGTTTTAGAGTCTATCAAAAGAGATGGGGCATCAATATTTGCATTATGCAGAAAATATCAATCTGTCCTGTTCTTGTGGTGCAGCAGCTGGCTGCCAGCGCCATCACATCATTCCTTCATTTTGTGTTGATGAGGTTTTACCTGCTTTGAGCATAACTTAAACTTTTGAAATGTGATATGACCTGCATGCTTCACACTGGTTTAGTAGTATTATGATTGTGTTATTTGATGGCCAGTTGGAGATACTTTAGCCGTGCTGCATAATCTAGATACTCATCATATAATAGTTACCTTTGTAGTTAAATACTGCTATTTTCTATTTAGATATTTCACATGTATTTATATTTTTGGTGGCTTTTGTGGAGTTTCATCTTTACCATTGTTCAATGATTTTAATACCAAACAGCCAACATAAAAAGGCACATGTATGACTATGAAGATTGAACAGAAAAAGAACCAACAATGAACTGAAAGCTCTTTCAAAGAGCTACTACTAGTATTATGCTAAATGGGAAAGTGCATTGGATTCTTTAGAGAATTTGCTTAGTTACTAGTTCTGAACTAAAAGTTGGATGCCCCTTTGGTATGTTCCATCTTGTATCTTGTTGTTGTATACTATCTCGGGTCAAATACTTTATGCTTTGTACATGCATGCGGTCATATTTTGTAAGATTTGAATATGATTTTCTTTTAAAATATTTATATATAAATGTGAAAAATCAATTCAATGTTTTTTGTGTTTTATATACAATATTGCACTCTCCAGCCCGGAAAACAATGGTGTTTTAGACAATGACACGAATTGTAACTTTGAGTGTTATTTCCTGTATGAATATTCTACAAAATATTGAAAATATTACAAACTCACAATATTACGAAAATACTTTCTGAGACAAGTCTGCATATGATTCTTTCAGTCTATTGTTTGAAAGAGAATCTAAGTTTCAAAAATTGGCTGGCATCATGACCAAATTTGCAGTTTCTGTGACACGATACAGGAGAACAATATAAGTTGGTTTAGTTGCGTTTTCATGATGGTGCCTGTTTTAAAAAGTATATGTGACCAAAGTGATAATCATAATAAACTTTGCTAGTTGAGTTAATATAAGGTTCTTCTCTAGCACTTGTGATGGTATCTTAAATGGGTACAATTGTTTTGCTCCCATGCAAATAATTTTATTGCGTATTTTGTTTATATATATCTCATTGATAATGTGTTTTTTTTTGCCCTTTTGTGTTTTTAAAAGACACTATCATCATCCAAGGCAGCTGATGTTACTGATTACGCGGTTGGTGTTCTTAAAGGCAACTTGGTAAGTAATATGACAGCTTCTCTCGTTCTTGGTTTTTGTTGTCACAAAGTGATTATGGGTAGCCAGGCCATACCCTAGCGATATGTGTATTTCATATTTATTTATTTATTTAGGATACTGTGATAAGGGCGTCCACAGTGGCTAGCTATTTGGTTAGCTAGATCTAATGTGGCAAGCAAAAAGTAGGAGAGAGAGTAGTCACTAGCGACGAGCAAATAGCTGATCTATTTCACGTAGCCCAAGAACATGAGAGGAGCATGGAGTCTCATAGTGTAAACTAGTCTTTTTTTATTATCTCTCATATCCACATCAGCTGACTATATAGCTAGTACTAGCTATTACCATTGCGGGTGCCCTAACAATCTCCTTTACCCAAGCTACCCCCACAGCTCCAGTGGTATTGAGTTTTTGGCTTAACTAGCTTGTCATTTTTTTTGGAAATAACTAGCTTGTCATTTATGTATAGCAATTTGTAATCCAAAAGAACGGCGGGTCTGGTGCAAGCGGTAGAGTCTTACCGCCTTTGACCGGAAGGTCCCGGGTTTGAGTCGCGTTCTCCTCGCATTGCACAGGCGAGGGGCTTGCCACTGACACCCTCCACCAGATCCCGCACAGAGTGGGAGCTCTCTGCACTGGGTACGCCCTTTTTAATTTGTAATCCTAATCCACTACTTGGAACACATATCCATTTTTTATTTGCCATCAGAGAGAACTTGTCAACTGGTAGTCTAGTATCCTACTAGGACACATGGAATAATTACTAGCATTAGATGTTTATTTGGTATGATTTTTTTTGGGGTCAATCTCTTGCGTTTTTTTTACAGGTTCATTTGAATCATATTGATGCAGTGGTGCAAATGCGACCATCAATGTCACATGCTATTTCTGGCCGAGCGCATAGGCAGGCTTCACAACCCCGGGAAATGAATGGTGGTGCTAGTGGATCAATGGATTCATCTTGTAAGGTGTTGTAACATTCCCTGTCTGTCATATTTAGTCCATTTCTTGCTCTAAAGGTTTACTGACTTGAAATTATGAAATGACCTGGTTAGCTGTTTTCTTCTGCGTTGTAGCCCTTTCAGTATGTCTTTTATGTGTAAAGTTTTATCTTGTTCAATACTTGGTCTGATTTTTTGAAACATCTGGAGTCTAATTGCCTGCAATTATGTGCTGGATCTTTTGTTTTCATGGAATAAGTCATCACTCGCTTTTTTATCTGAATCGCCAAAGAGAATAGATTATTATCTGAAAGTAGCATTGGAATGTGGTGTGACTTGTTTTGTCCCTGATTTCTCTAATAAATGTTTTATTACTTCCCCTTGCTAATGCCAGATTATTATTTTTCTAATGTTGAGTTGTCCATTTTTTGATTGATGGGCTGCTACTTTCTATTTTGATTATTTTGGTCTGTTACTGATAAAAGAAGTGGCACTATTAGTAGGTTAGTTTAGCTTCTTGTGCTATGGTCTATTCATGATCATGTCTTGTGCTTACAGGGAAATGAAGACTCCAAGGACCAACCAGAAGATTCTGAGGTTAAAAATAATGTTTCATTTTTCTTTCTTATTTTCTTAGAAATTTGTTGTGTTGCTATTTTTCATGATCACTTTTGGTATCAAATCTGCTGAGGGGTCTTGTACTTTTGTGACATCAGTTGTGTCAGTCAAGTTTGCTTTTGATGATCATTGCATTGTAACTCGCTAAAATCAAAGTTCCACTAGGCGCTTGCCTAGGCGTGATTAGTCGCTAATCGAAGCCTGTCCACCTGGCCTAGGGGGTAGGCGGACCCCTAGGGGCGGGCGGCGGCTCGTCGGCGGCGGTGCCGGTGGGGGTGGAGAGCTGCGGGCGGCAGTGGGCACTCGCAGCGTCTGGCGGAGGTCGCCGGTGGGGGAGGAGGAGCTGCGGGCGGACAGTGGGCACTGGTTGCCTCTTGGGCCTTTCTATCTCTCTAAGTCAGCCTTTCTATCTATCTGAGCCCACTATTCAGCTGTTTATTTTTTCTTTTAGAAGATAATAAATGTATATTAGCATATGGCGGGTGCGCAGTAGAAGAGAGAGATGCCGAAGAGGGAGAGGAATTGGCGGTGGCGGCTGATGTGGGAGCAGAGGAAGGCAAAGAAGTGGAGATCGACCAGATAAGGTTTGCAGAGACTTGGGGTGGGGAGATGGGCTGGACTGGTTGCCTCTTGGGCCTTTCTATCTCTCTAAGTCAGCCTTTCTATCTATCTGAGCCCACTATTCAGCTGTTTATTTTTTCTTTTAGAAGATAATAAATGTATATTAGCATATATACAAAATGTCTAGAAAAACGCCTAGGTGCCAAGAAGGATACTTTTCGGTAGGCTCTAGGCTAAGAGTCTGATGAAGATGTTAGACATAGAATCGCGACCTAGAATCCGCCTAGTGCCTAGCGAAACTTCGGCTAAAATTGCTAGTATTTTTTTACTTTTCTGTTCTTTAAACTTTAAAGTCGTTCTTAACAATGACACACTCTTCCCTTGTTGCAGCCATGGATTTCTCTTGCCTACCAACCAGCAGGGAGCAATATTGCAACTAAGTACCACGATAAGATGATTTCAAATGAGGGTGCACCTATTGATTTCACAATGACCACGTGAGTGTGTTCAAGGTTTTTTTTTTTTATTATTTTTATCTTTGTCTTCTAAAAAAGCAGTTTGGTATTTGTACTGCAGCCTTCTTTGCTGACCTTTTCCTTTTATTTAATGGATATATGTGCACACTAGAACTAATATTTCAATCTGAAGTTTTTTTACATCATCATGGTCGAAATGTGTCTTTGACCAATATTTTATAATGTAATATATACATAGTTTCTCACTAAAATTATTAGTAGTATGGAGTAATTTTTGAATGCTATTAGAGCATCTCCAAGAGTTTGCCAAATTTTACTTGGCAAATCTTGAGTTTTGGCAACTTCTAAAAAGATATGCCAAGTAAAAAAAGAGCTCATCTCCAATAGTTTGGCATAATTCACTTGCCAAACTCAGATCTAACTTACATTAGGAATCCTGAGAGAAACAAAATTATGTTTATGCCCTTCCACCTCTTGAAAACTTACATTAGGAACCCCGGGACAGAAATAAAATTATGTTTATGGCCTTCCACCTCTTCTAATACTGACGGATGCGCCGCGCATACGAGCGCGTATATATGCGCGTGCGGAGGGGAGGGATAGCAAGTTGGGAAATATGGCAAGTTGATTTAGCAAACTGTTGGAGAGTACAATTGAGTACAATTTCATGTTTTGCCAAATTTTCAAGGATAGCAAGTTCATTTAGCAAACTGTTGGAGTTGCTCTTATGTGGCATAAACTAGAAACTGATGTGGCCTTGACTTGTAGGATGGAGTGTTGGATTATCTATTATCTTTTACTGTTTGCAACTGCTACTTGCTTTCAGTTTCCATTGGTTTCTGTTTGCTCGCCACTCCATTTCAGCAAAGCACCATTGCTGTTGCTTCTTCATATTTAAAGGTTGTTAAAGGCAAGTGGCAAGGTGGCATGACATATAACTGACAGTGATCCGTTACGCAGCGACTTAGGCGAGCCTAGGCGCGATTAATCGCGAGCGAGGCGGAGGATTGCCGCCTCGCCAATGGGGGTAGGCAGAGGATATGCGCGGACGGGAGGAAGGCGGGCCGCCGGCACGCCAAGGAGGCAGCAGGCGACAAGCGGAGGCTGGGGCACAACTGGCTGGAAGGCGGGCGAGCACAGCTGTGAGGGAGGACGGCAGCAGAGACGGCGGACACGCGGCCACGGAGACGGCAGGCACAGTCAAGAGGAGCGGGCGGCGTCGGAAAAGGAGGGAGGGAGGCGCTCATCACCAGAGGAAGGAAGAAGAGACAGGCGGAGCGTGTTAGAGGAGGGAGAAGGCGCATGTCACCGGCAGGGAAGGGAGGCGGAGAAAGCAGAGTGGCTGTTCCTGTCGTGCGGCTCGGGAAGGAGACCATGGATGGATAAGGTGGAGGGGGGGATAGGGTGGGCTGGCCCTTTCTTCCAATTTTAGGTCCACAGGTCTCTTATTTCTTTTACTCAAGCTAATTTAATGTAATACATATACATGTGTGTATAAAATTTAAATCGCCTAGAAAAACGCCTAGGTTAGCCTAGCCTCTAGGCTGTGGGTCGTCGCCTAGAAACTGCCTAGCGCCTTCCTGAACTTTGATAACTGATGCCTAATTACCACTAAGCCGGCATCAAAATTTTAGGCAGAAATGTGGTGCCTTGCTCTTAGGCTCGGTAGATGCTGATTTGCCTGCCTACTCCACTTTGGAGCACAGATCTGTTTTTTTAGCGTAAAAATGCAGAAACCCCCACCGTTAGATTTTGTATAAATATGAAAAAGGGAGAGAACTGTACAGGGGAACAAGCACAACAAAAACCCCACCTAAGAGGCTGAGAGAGCTACTTGGCAGACAGAACTAGGAGAAGGGATCTATACATAGGAGGAAAGAAGAGTGTTTGGCCTCTTCTAAGAACGAGCATTTCCAGGAGGAAAAAGAAGGCCGTCCTCTGTACAGTTCTAAGCACAGGATTTGTCGATGCATGAATAAGAAAAACTAATGATTAGAGTGGGATAGCTTATTAATGCTTTGGAATCAATACATTAATTGGTCACCAGGTTGCTTGATATGACCCATAATTGCCAAAAGTAAGTGTGATATTGAAATTTGTAGTTTCCACATTTATGGATCATGAGCTTTGATTCTAATATGTCACATTCGTAATATTGAGGTGGTGAGACTACAAAAATGCTGTATGTAATGTTCTGAAAGCATAGAATATATGAAATAAAAAAAAGTTGTAATATATTAATAATAGTCAGCCACTATCCTAGCTCATGGTTTGGGCACATGGATTGCTAAGTTTCAATGTTTCATGTGATAATTAAACATTCCAAGTCTCCCTTTACTGCATCCACCCACTTAATAGCATTTTAATGAAAAGATAACAATGCAACAGCTTACTAGCGTAACTGCAATATCTACATTGGTATCAATATTCAACTTTATTTTGTCAGCATCTTGTTTCTCCTTATTTGCTGTGTCATCATCAATGGCAGGGGTGATGTGATTTTTTTTTGTTTTTTTTTTATAAAATCAAAGGATCAGCCTTTTTACCTACCTTGTTAAAAACTGATCCTGTCTTGTTTTTCAGTTCTGATTATGTAATGTCCTTGTGTCCTGGAGCCTCGACTGGCAGCAAGCATATCAACAAATGCCAAGCTATGAAGTGAGTATGCGTCATGCATCATTTCCTTATTCTTATTTTGCATTGGTTAGAGAAACTGAGTGGTGGACTAGCTCATTTTGCGCTTATCCTAATAATGGTAATATTGAGTGCTTCTTTTCTTTTCATTTATGATTTGGAAACTCTGCATATTGTTAGTTGGAAAATACAAATAGGGGAAAACGTATATGTAAGTATGGTATGAATAATGTTTTCAAATGAAAAATATAATTCTGCGAACTGTTAAATGAAGAAATTCGGTGATAAAACTAAGTGGGAGAAAAGCTAATAAGTATGTTATTATGATTTCTTGTCATGACCCTGGAGCCTTGACCCTAGTTATTTAAGAGGCAGGGTGGAAACAGCTTGAAGGAGGGTGGAATGAAGAGTTGATAGATCTAGACTGTGGGAACTAACTTGTTTCTGTCTTGCTGAATAACTGTGAATTCTGTGCATATTCTCTTGCCCATTTAAGTGTGAAGGAGGGTGGAATGAAGAGTTGATAGATCTAGACTGTGGGAACTAACTTGTTTCTGTCTTGCTGAATACGGAACTGTGCATATTCTCTTGCTGTGTGGGAGTGTCCTAACAATTCAATATGCCCCTTTCGCCATTTTGGTAATGAAAAAGCGTTGCTTTTACATGTTATATATTATATACTATAATACTATATTACTAAAATAATCTCAACTTAGACTGATGGTTCATGACACAACATCATAGTGTGCTGATTGTTAGAATTAATTGCCCTGTTAACTATAGCTCTCATCTCCTAGTTTCATGTGCCTCCTCCAGGCAGGCCAGGCCCTTTGGGCTGCCCCTCTTCTCCTATTTATATGTAACCTCTCATGTAACCAGCCATTCAACTGAACTAAGCCTGTTGGCATTCTTTGTCATGGTATCACGCTAACTCTCCTTGGGCCTTTCCCCTGCTTCCAACCCTTGGCGCCTGCGCTCGCCTCTCCGAGTGTCGCGCCCGCGCCGGCGGCTGCCCTGCGGCTCCTTCGGCTGCTGGAAGATGAAGCTGCTTCCCTGCGCACCTCCAATGCTGAGCGCAGCCAGCAACTCCAAGAGGAGGCCGACCTCCTCCGGTCTGCTGCTGCTCAGGAGCGCGTCCGCGTTGCCGTCGCCGCCCTTGATGAGGAGCGCGTGCAGGCCGACGCTCTGGAGCAGCAGGCCACTGCTCTACGTGAGCGGCTCCGCGCGGACTCCGACCGCGAAGACGATACCTAGGCCGGCAACGCCCCCGCCCCCTCCTGAAGTTGCTGCCATCTCCCGTCTGCACAGCCAGGCATGCAGAACATCAAGAACCTGATTCCCATCACGCTCGACCTGCAGTCCTCCAACTACTCCAAGTGGCGCGGCTACGTCTTCCTCATCCTCGGCCGCTTTGCTCGGAAGGACCATGTCCTTTGCAACAACGCCCTCCTCGCCGATCTCCCCCGACCTCTTGGATATCATCCATGAACGTGACGGCGTCACTGCTCGGGCTGCTTGGCTTGGCATCGAGCAGCAGTTCCTGAACAATTGGGAGTCTCGTGCCATGCTCCTCAATATCGAGTTCCGCACCCTCTCCCAGGGCGCTCTCTCCATCGACGAATTCTACCGCAAGATGAAGGGTATGGCTGATGCCGTCGCCGACCGCACCCTCGTGCTGAACATCCTGCGCGGCCTCAACGGAAGGTTCCTGTTCATGGCACAACTCGTCACTCGATAGCGTCCTTTCCCTTCGTTCGTCGACGTTCGGGTTGACTTGCGCCTGGCCGAGCTCAACATGGGGTGTCATCGTCCGCCCTCCTTTCGGCCCTCATCACCTCTTTGTCTAGCAAGCCGGGGCCCTCCTTGTCCAGCAAGCCGGCGACCTCCGTTCCAGCCCTGGTGCTTCGTCCCCCCCCCCCTCGCCTCAACCCGGCCGGGGGGCGGCGCCCCTCCGGCAAGGATCGTGGCCGCCGCCGTCGTGGCGGCTCGACCACCGGCTCCACAAAGGCCCTCCTTCCTCCACATGTGGCCTGGCTCCACCCCTGGTGGTTTTCGCGGACCTCCTCGTCTCGGCCCACCTCCACACCAAGCCATGATGTCCGGCATGCGAGTCTTCTACCCGGCGCTCCTGCTCCGTCTCCTTGGGACATACAATCCCTCGCCAGCACGTTCAGCACCGTCACCCTCGACCCGCCCCCAAGTTCCTCGGACTGGGTCCTCGACTCGGGTGCCACCTCTCACGTAGCCTCCAATCCTGGTATGGTCAACATGTCTCCTTCCTACTCCTTCCCTTCCTCCATTGTTGTGGGCAAAGGTGCTTCCCTTCCGGTGGTTGGCTCTCGCTACTCCATCCTTCTCGGTCCTTTCCGCCTTAATAATGTTCTTGTTGCTCCTGACGTCATTAAAAATCTCCTTTCTATTAGAAAATTCACCTCCGATAATCTTGTTTCCGTCGAATTTGATCCTCTTGGTGTTTTTGTGAAGGATCTCCATACCAGGAACCTCCTCTCCTCCTTTGCTGTCACAGCCCGGGGCCCCTCTACACTCTACAGCTTCCGACGTCGACCTCTGGCTCCTGCGCTCTTGTGGCCACTCCTTCCCTGACCACTTGGCACCGTCAGCTCGGTCATTCTGGCAAGGCTGCTCTTCAGAGTCTTGCACAATCCTCTTTGATCATTTCAAGCAAGCCTGACAGCTTGGGCGTCATGTCCACTTGCCTTTTTCTAGTTCTTCGTCGAGAGCATCTAAAAACTTTGATTTGATACACAGTGTATCCTGTTTCAAATATCATTTAGTTATCATTGATGATTCTTCTCATTTTCTATGGACTTTTCCTCGTTGTTTGAAGTCTGAAACTTTTCCCACTCTCTCACTTCTATGCCTTCGTACTCGCTCAGTTCGGCTGCACCATAAAATCCGTGCAATGTGACAATGGTCGTGAGTTTGATAATTCTGCCTCACGTGCTTTCTTTCTTGCTAAAGGTGTCTCTCTTCGCATGTCCTGCCCCTAGACCTCTCAACAAAACGGCAAAGCCGAGCGCATGCTTCGCACCACCAACAATGGCACCCGCACTTTGCTTTTCCAAGCCTTTATGTCCCCCTCGCTATTGGGCTGACGCTCTTGCTACTGCTACCCACCTCATCAATCGCCTTCCCACCAAAACTCTGAACATGAGCACCCCCTTCTTCGCTCTCTACGACACTCATCCCTCCTATCATGACCTCCGGACCTTCGGGTGTTCCTGCTACCCCAACCTCACAGCCACCACTCCACATAAACTAGCACCCCGCTCTTCCCTGTGTGTCTTCATCGGCTATTCTCCCGACCACAAAGGCTACCGGTGCCTCGACCTCGACACTAACCCGTGTCATCATCTCCCACCACTTTCGATGAGACAACATTTCCCTTCTCCCTCCGTTGGGCTTCACCCCCGGCCCAGGAACTTGATTTTCTAACTAATGACGACCCTCTACCAGTTCCTTTCCCCTCTGCAGGTACTCCCGGAGCCGCTGCCTTGCCGTTACCAACACCAGGCACGCGCTCCCTGGTGTCCACAAGGCCTCCACCGGGGTTCCCAGTACCTCCGCTGGCCTCCCGGTCCCCTCCACCTGGCTTCACCTCACCTGGAGTCCTCAGCGCCTACATACGCCCACTGTACGGGCCCCCACGGTGCTTCCTGAGTCGGCACCCTCGGCGTCACCGGTGCAGGCACCCCCGGTGCCCCGCTTCCACAAGCCGCCCATCGTCAACGTCTACGCCCGGCGTCCTCCCGCGCCCACCTCGACGCCCCCCCCCCAGGGGCTCCCCCACGCTGATCCATCATCATCCCATCTCCACCGCGCTTCGTCAAGTCCAGCTTCCTTCCGGTTGGTGCTGTCCCCATCCTGTCCGTTGCCAACTCCCGTGGCATGGCAACTCGCGGGAAGATTGGGTACCGGCAGCCTCGTGTTGCTCTGCACACCGAGGCCTTATCTCCGCTGCCCCGGTCCTGCCGTGACGCCCTCGCTGATCCCCTTTGGCGCCGGGCCATGGAAGAAGAATTTGAAGCTCTCTCAGCAAATCACACCTGGGACTTCGTTCCTCGCCCTAGCAAAGCCAATGTGGTTACCGGAAAATGGATCTTCAAACACAAGTTTCATGCTGATGGTTTTCTGGATAGATACAAGGCTCGATGGGTGCTCCGCGGTTTCACACAGCGGCCCGGTGTTGACTACGACGAAACTTTCAGCCCCGTCGTCAAGCCAGCCACTGTCCGCACTGTCATCACCTTGGCTCATTCTCGGGATTGGCCAATTCATCAGCTGGATGTGAAGAACGCCTTTCTTCATGGCACCCTGACAGAGACGGTATATTGCTCTCAGCCCACCGGTTTTGTTGATGCCGCTCATCCTGGACATGTGTGCAAGCTCAACAGATATCTCTACGGCCTGAAACAAGCCCCGAGGGCATGGTACAGTGGCTTCGCTGCTCTGGGGTTCACTGAAGCCAAGTCTGACCATGATTTCTCCATGATTTTTCGAACCTCGGTGGTCGGGGGACCATACGACCCACGAGCGATTAATCGTGATTAATCGTCGACCAGGAAAACTAATCGCCCTGGTCGAGCCTGGTCGTCACACCGTCGCCCAGGGTATTTTAGGATACATACTATATATATACTATATATTTAGCTCAGTTGGGTTATACTATATATGTACAGACAGGTGCCAGAATGCTTCCTGGTGTCTGCCATGTACATATGCTTCCTGTTTTAATGTGATCAATTGGCCTAGCTATTTCAGACACCCAACTCTCCCTAACAGGCCAAGCCAAAGCCCAGCAGCCCACATGCAAAACAGGCCCAAAAACATGAACCTGGTCGTCCAATTGGCCTAGTCGGACGACTAATCGCGATTAGTCGACGACTAATCGGACAACCAGGTTTCTGGTCGAGCTGGTCGGGTCGAGGGTACCTAATCGAGCCCTGTGACCGACCAGGACGACTAATCGCGATTAATCGGACGACCAGAAATCAGGGCTCCCTCTTCATATATCGCCACGGCACCGAGACAGTCTACTTGCTCCTTTATGTGGACGATATTGTCCTGACCGCCTCCTCTCAGCCACTCCTTCATTGCGTGATTGCTGCACTGAAGAAAGAATTCGCCATGAAAGATCTTGGGGCTCTCCATCACTTTTTGGGCGTGGCTGTTCAGCGGCAAAAGGACAACCTGTACCTCTCCCAGCGACAGTATACACTGGACATCCTTGCTCGCCACGGCATGAGCGACTGCAAGCCATGTTCCACCCCTGTCGACACTTGTGCAAAGTCTCAGCTGGTGCTGGCCCTCCTATCGCAGATCCTACTGCTTATCGCAGCCTAGCTGGTGCTCTTCAATACCTCACATTTACCCGGCCTGACATTGCCTACGCTGTTCAACAAATCTGCCTGCACATGCATGATCCCCGGGAGGTTCACCTTGTTGCAGCCAAGAGAATTCTTCCCTACCTTCAGGGTACCCTCAGCCATGGTCTTGTCATTCCTCGCACCACTCCGACGCAGCTCATCGTCTACACTGACGCTGATTGGGCTGGCTGCCCCGACACCCGTTGCTCTACCTCTGGTTATGCCGTCTTCCTTGGCGGCAGCCTCGTCTCCTGGTCGTCCATGTGCCAACCCACGGTCTCTTGGTCCAGTGCCGAGGCTGAATACCGTGCGGTGGCCAACGGCGTCTCCGAAGCATCATGGCTGCGGCAACTTCTACAGGAGCTGCATCAACCGCTCGCCTCCGCTTGTCTTTTCTATTGTGACAATGTGAGCACCGTCTACCTCTCCACCAACCCCGTTCAACATCAGCGCACCAAGCACGTGGAGATGGACCTCCACTTCGTCCGGGAATGGGTCGCCATCAGGGCTGTTCGTGTCCTCCACGTCCCCACCACGTCGCAGTTCGCCAATGTCTTCACCAAAGGACTTCCCTCTTCTGTATCCATGGATTTCGCTCCAGTCTGAACGTCCGTTCCACCGACGTTCCGACTCGGGGTGGGTGGGTGGGTGGGTGGGTGGGGGCGTGTTAGCATCTCCTAGTTTCCTGTGCCTCCTCCAGGCTGGCCAGGCCCTTTGGGCTGCCCCTCTTCTCCTATTTATATGTAACCTCTCATGTAACCATCCATTCAACTGAACTAAGCCTGTTGGCATTCTCTATCACTGATTTCCCACCACCTATCAGATAAACATTTGCTGTGCTAAATATTTGTGCTCACTTGACATCAGAGGGTTTACTGATATTTGAATTCTGACATCCGACATATTTGTTGAATAATATTTGTGTTTCTCTGTTAGCTTTTTGATACTTATGAAGCTGTTTCTGGGACTGATGAATTGTGTAGTGCTATTTTACCACCGTAGTGGGAATTGCTGTTACAGTCACAAAGCATGCTATAAAAGTCCATCTTAGTTTTCTACATCCAATATTTTGCAAGAAAACTGTCTTCCTTCAAATGTTTGTATTTTGCATTTTCCTGAACAGCTATGTTTCCAATTTCTTCCTTCCTAGTGATAGCCTTTTCTTCCACTTCTTTCTTTGGTTGTTGTTACTGTCTGAACTTTGTAATGCATTTTGAAATACAAGTTACATATTTTTCTTTATCTGCTTTCATCACAGGGAAATGCTTTTGCTAACGCTGGAAGAACGCCTGAGAAAATGGTTTACCGAGGTTAGATTGAGATGCTCCCATTTTAATGAATGCTTGGAACTCTAATGATCTAGACAAAGAAAAAGTGAAGAATCTATCACTAATTGAAGTTATTTTGTACCTTTTCTGTTTACATTCACCTGTTTAAAATAGGTTTCAGAAGTAAATGTATTTGATGCTCTGAAGCACCTTGCGCCAACCTATTCAGAGGAAGAAATTTTTAAAGTGCTTCCAGAGTATGCATATTTGGTGCGTGGTTCATGGGTCTGCAAAAGTTCGTTGTTGTTTGAAGAAGGATATGCTTCCAAAAGAGATAGAATTCTCCTTGAATTTACAAAAAGGGATCCCATCCCGTCAAATATTATAGACACATGGATCAAGGGCATGAAGGAGCAGATGAAAGATAGGATATTGTCTCCATTTTGTAGAAGACGTAAATTTCTGAAGGACTATAAATTTACATCGGCAGATTTGTCCTTTCTAAAACGCTATCCTCATATAGTCAATGAACAAGAGTGTGCTTGGTCTGCTCGTGAGATGACTCTCCGTGAGTCCAAAGAAATGTGCATACCAAGGAAGACCAAGAATTCAACCGGACCCAACGTTACTTCTAAAGGGTCTCATCCAAACATGAGCAAGGGCAGGGATGTCCCTTCTCAAGGAAGTGATGACCTGGTGCTGTCTGTTTTGGGTACTGTTTTCACTTCCAACAAAGTTCGCAGGTCAGTTCATGTAAATTAAGTCACATTGGCTTTTCACCTTTTCTGATTCTGATTCACCATAAATATTTGTCAGATCCAGTATCTTGTCACCAAGTAAATTAATTCAGTCAGTTCTAATTGTTGCCTGTACTCCTGTACATTTCCCCCTTGATACTGCATCTTGTTTAATATTATATTATGTCTTGTATAGGTGCCAAATAACAGTTAAATGGGATATAAAATGATATATGCCTGTGTTACTGCAGCATGCAGGCAATCGTTAGAGACTTGCGCCAATTGGCTGCAAAATGTGCTTCCAATAGAAAGGATGGATCCAAACTGCAAGCTCTGTCCAATGCTGCAACACTTTGTGCACAGCTCCCTCATGATGAGCTCAGCGAATTGATTTGTAAAGTTGCTGTTAAAGTTCATAGTGTATTTGTTGCAAAGCATGAGGATAGGAGTGCTTTACGGTAATGCACTAAAGCAAATTTGAAAATGCATAGAATGCCATTTTGAAATTTATAGAGCTATATATTATTTATTCATTTTTTTTGCTACAGAAACGTATTCATTTTGCTCTTCCGTCAGAAAGAACCCAATGCAACATTGACCAAGCAGGAAATTTATGCTGCTGCTGCGAAGCATATAAAAAGAGAGATTACTCCCAAAGAATACCAGCAGGTGTGGAATGAAATCACTTGTTTTAATGCTGCTGCATTGCATATCGCTCAACAACTAATTTGGTGCATTAATGAGGAATTGCCTGCAATACTGTTACAATGCAAAATATTACCATGCAGATTCATCTAGTCATACCATGTAATAACTAATGAAGATGCAGTAGAAAATTATTTGAAACATAACAGCCACAATCCTTTGTATCAGAATTTTATGCTCTAAAGTTCTGATAAGCAGTGCTTCTTTAAAAGGAAGTACATGTTTTAGTAGTTTTGACTTTTTTTTTGTTAGCAACAGGTTTCATGGTATATCAGTTCTAATTTTTAAGCCAAGCTTCTCACGGTTTGACCGGTTAGAGCAGTGACCACCGGGTCTCTCCTGTTCGACCCGGGTTCGAAGCTTGGCACCTCCTTATTTCAAAGTTATAGGAGAGTCTTCTCCTATAATCTAGTTTTTTTAGTTCTAATTTTTAAAGATTTAACATGCATGCGGAACTTTAACATGCTTTTTTTTTTTTTTTAGGTTGTGACTGAGATCTGCATTTCTACTGAAGATTTGCGCTTGAAAAATGGTGATGAGCCCTGAGTTCACTATGATATGGCTTGTAAAGGTCCAAGTTGGACTTTTAAATGAAGGTATGTTTATTTTTATTTTATATATACTAGCAAATATGCCCGTGCATTGCAATGGGACAGAAAAAAATATCAAATGTTTATGGAAGTCAATAACGCAAATGGTGTTTCACCCTTTCTCTAAAATTTTAAAGCTATAATACTTATATTGTAATAACCATAACACCTATAATATAAGTTAGTGTTTGCAATATTAAGATAGTGTTGTGTTAAGCCTGGTTGAATCAAAATACATTTTTGATAGTACTTTCTCTCGTCGCCAGACACATAAATATTTAGATATAAGTATAATGTAATTGCCAAACTATTTATGTGCGAATGAAGGATGAACCTAACTAAATCCAATAGAACTGTATAGCTCATTACAGTTGGTATGGGTAGGTTTAAATGATTGCGTAGCAAGCTATATGCAGTGGGCTTGACTTTCTTGTCATGGCAGTTGGACGAATAGATGTTGTAGGCGTCGATGTTGCCGAGCTGGTTGTAGGCGGCGTCCTTGGTCCCTGAGCAGAGCGGCGAGTTGTCGTCGGCGTTCTTGTAGCGCTGGCCGATGCCCATTGGACTCGTATCTCGGGCCAGGCAATATCTTGGGGTAGACGAAAATCACGACACGAGACCGAGACAGATACGGGAGGGGGAGGGGAGGTAGAAAAAGTTGAACAAAAAGTTAAAATGAACATCAATTTACATATTCCCAACCAAATGACAACTCTTTTTTTTTTTTTATTTATTACACTCCCAATCACCAGTCAAAAACAAATCATAAAACTGCACTACTATTCAAAACAAGAAAAGAACGAATGTGCAAAAAAGATGGAGGAAAAAAACCCATCTAAAAATCCCGTCACCATGCACTCTGCAAATGAAGGGAATTTTGCTACGCATCTACTACGGCATCATCATCATCATCCCTGGAAGGAGGCGGAGAAGCGGCAGGTCCTGTCCTAGCTGTTCCCCTCACGTACCGGATCTGCAGCGACACTGGTGCTCCATCCGGAGCATCCGGAGCTGCATGTAGAAGTTGGCGATGAACAGCTCCGAGCGCCGATCTAGTTGTAGGCCGTGTAGATATAGATATAGATAATAACAACTGTGAGTTCGTATTGGACACGGATTGAGCCGGTCATTGGAGAGGGCTGGACGAAAAAAAAAAAAAACCGGAAATTTCGGCTCTTTTATTAGTAGGTACAAATATAGATATATGTGCAGAAATTTGACAATAAATCATTTGAAAGACAATATGGTAATGAACCATACCATAAAATGAAATATGGCACTAAATCCGTTCCAAAATTGTAGATTGTTTGACTTTTTCAACCTCCACTTTGACCATTCTTCTTATTCAAAAATTTATGCAAAACATCTATTCATTTGTTGTGGCATGCTTTATTAATAAAAGTTCTTTAAAAAATCACTTAAATTTGACTATGTTTGCACAAATTTGTTGTGGCATGATTTATTATTAAAAGGTCTTTAAAAATCACTTAAATTTGACTATGTTTGCACAAATTTTTTGAATAAGACGATCGGTCAAAGTTGGGGTTGAAAAAGTCAAACAACCTACAATTTGGAACGGAGGGAGTACCTAATAATCAATTAAACTGAGGACTATTTGTCCCAACTTTCGTCACCATAAGATGGAAGTGAGACCATACATGAAGACGTCTGCCTATTCTTATATCGCTTTGTTTTGAAATGGAACTGAGATCCAATGAACTTAGTTTCTTTTGGCTGATTAATGCTGCTACTGACTACTGATGGAAATTGATAAATCTTGTTACAATTTTGCCACCTTTGCACCTTTCATTTCGCCAAAAATGACTGCAACCAAAACATACTTTTCTGTCTATTTCAAATTTTTTAGTAAATGCTAATGCTAACAATGGTTCTTTATTATTTTTTTTACCAGGATTCCTATTAACTGACAGAAAAGTTTTACAGCTAACCTAAATGTCAACCCTCATCATGTTGCCTATCCAACTTACACATTTTTGGGTGAATATATTGGTCTGCTGAGCTATATTGGTATGTTGTTTCTAGTTTATTTTTGTCCGGAATATGAACCTCTAATCCAATAACTTATTCTTATTTTTGTTATTCCAACAGGGTATTGCAAGTTTGGCTTGGCAAACTCGGTACATAACCAGCCGGTCAAATAAATTAACCACTAATCATAGTTTCTGCCACATTTTGACCTCGATATTATCATGGTACATTTTGCCACATTTGGAAGCGGCTGTTGCCACGGTTGGAATGATATCTGTGGGTTGACGTATTGCCATTGTTTGTACTTTTGCTGCTAATTATTATCGTTTGAAACACACCACTCCTACTTTTGGAGGAGTTGCCTCAAGTTTAAACTTCCATGTTTTTGATTCTGGTTGTTTACACGTGTTGGTAATGGCATGCTTGATTTTTTTTGCTATACATAACAAGGTTTCTGAGCGCTAATGACAGCATATTTAAGCTTCCTGTGACGTTCATGTCAGCCCAAAACTAACAATAGAACAACTATTTCTGCTGAGTCTAGCCGAAAATTCTGCAGTTATACAACTATTTCTGTTAAGTGAAGCTTAAAACTCTATGTGAAGCTTAAAACTCTATGTGAGCAATTAGCAACTAGATTGTGCAATCAGAAGCTTGCCTAAACTTAGAGATAGAGCAACCTCTCACAAATCAACCGGACGTGGAGGTGGCAAAAAACAATCTCCTCTTGTCAACGCCTTCACCAATCATCAAGCTGTCTAGGATCAGTACTCTCAAAGAGTAACAAGAAATCTGTCGGCGAACAACGATCTTCAACTGCAACTAGATACAACAAGCAATGAAATGCACTAAGATCTCTCCCAATCTCACGAAGAATGCACAATTAAGCAAGAGAGGGTTTTAAATGCACCGACATATGTGTTAGGTGCAGCGTACGATGCACCAGCAGCAACACTTCTCCTTTCCTCTTCACCGTTGCTTCCAAATGGCCAACCACACAAAGTGTACTTCATGTGCATGTGTGTTAGCATTTTTCAAGGTATAGAAGTTAGCACATTAGATCCTAAATGTGTTGTCATGAATATTAGACCTAGTTGCACTTTATCGAAGTTGTCGAAGTATTTCTCTTCATAATAGTTCGACTTGCAGATCCTAAATCACTCACACTCTTAATGGTGTCTTGAGTGCAAACCAAAAATGGCACCTTTATCTTGAGCCTATTTTTTGTTTTTCTCTTCCTAAATCCCTGCCCGCGCTGTTGTCATCCACTTTTCATCAAAATAATATTATGGAATAAATATTTAGGAAAAGAATAGATTGAGATATATTAGGAAAAGATCTTTAGATTGCTTTGTCAAGATGTATTCCGATCTATAAGGGAACTTTCTAGAGATTTCTTAGCGTGCAATTCTTTCTCGGACTATAAATGCAAGAGATCTGTAGCTAGTTGAAATTAATCAAAAAATAATTAAAGGCGTAACATGCTTCAACTCCGGTCTTCAAACTCTCTAGCCCTAGCTCTCGCACACACATGCCGCCGCCATCTTCGCTGCATGCCGCCACCGCACCTCTAGCACGCATCACGCGTGCCGCGCCGTCGTGCCTACGCCACCACCACCACCTCCTACCACCGTCGCGCCGCTGCACAATTGTCGGAATCCGTCCGAACTGGGACACTTGGTACTCGGAGACCACTCGATCCTCGGCCCCCACCGCCGCCTTGAAGATCCGATGGACGCCCGTGAGTATGTCGAGCTCGCGACGGAGATCCACGCCTTGTTCAATGCCCTCCTCGAGAAGTTCGAACAGCACGCGACGACAACCACCAAGGACGACACAGCCATGGACGCTGTCGCTGCCCCCATGGGCGTTGCCATGGACGCTATCGCCGCCGCCGAGGACGACAACGCCCCCACGAATGCCATCATGAGCAACGACGACCCCAAGGCACCAACGCCGACACCGACGACCACGACGTAGCCCCCATCTGTAGGATCTGATGGAAGCCTAGAGGGGGGAGGGGGTGAATAGGCTGGTTCCTAAAAATCGACCTGTAAAAACCAACTCAGGTGCGGCACTGCTGCGTCTAGAAGAATGAAAATGACAACAATGTAAATATGAGGGATAGAACTTGAAGCTCGTGGTTCCTCCTTGTTCCTACACACAAATACTTCACAGAAAGCTAACCACAAGTGCCTGGAACCCGGCAACAAAGTAGATCGGGATGAAACCCTAGCTCACAAGAATATAAATGCAAGAACGTAAAGAGCACAAGTGACACAAGGATTTATCTCGTGGTTCACCATCGCCACCAAGGCTGGGCTACTCCACGTTGTTGAGGTTTCCACACAAGGTTTAGCTCACCACAAAGGCTAGCTTTTCCCCTCGTTCACAAGTCTAGGGAGTTAACCCTAGAGATGTGGGCAATGTATTGATTTTGTGTGAGGTTACAAACCTCCCAAGGCTGCCAAGGAATCCTCCTTGCGAAAGACCTCCACACCAACATCCGTAAAGAGACAATTGTAGCCTTTTTCACATAACTGTGAAATCGACAACAAGTTGTAACTCAACGAATCAACATGCATAACATTTGAAATTGAATGCTCAAGTGTAATAGCAACGTTACCAAGACCGATCACATCCCCCTTAGAGTTGTCACCAAAAAGGATATTCTCATGGTAGTTTGTAGTAGGGGAATATGACGCGAACATACTCCTTTCTCCGGTCATATGATGTGTGCAGTCGCTGTCAAGCACCCAACTTGACCCACCAGAGGAGTATGCCTGCAAAACAAGTTTAGTTCACAAGTTTAGGCCCCCAAGATTCTTGAGACCTTTTATGTTAGTCACAAGAACTTTGGGAACCCAAATAGAGGTGTTGCAGTAAACATCACTGTCACTGCCCATATACTTGGCATACACCTCCCCCTTGTTGTTTGCCTTCAACTCAAAGCAAGAGTTTGAACTTTGCCTTATTGTCTTTGCCCTTGGTTGATAGGAATAGGTCCTTGGAATGGCCCAAACAATATTCTCTGACTTCTGGACCTTTTTCTTACCATTTTGGACATACTTCTTGGACTTGTTTTGAGATGTGGCAGAGTAGGTGGCCTTCCCTTTCAATGGGGGTGCGACACTGCCGCCCGTCACTGCGGCACTGCTGCGCTTGGCAGACATAGCAGCTCGAGTTGGCTTGTGTCCAACACTCTATGCAGGTACATTCAACTCCATTGATCATCTTCCGACCATTGGTCTTGTTTCCTTTCTTATGCCCAAGTCCATCCTTGATTCTTGGATTTCTCCCATCAATATAGTTTGGCTCCTTTGGTTGCTCCACTTTGCCACTTACTGCTTTCTTGTCATTTTGACATCCCTTACTGTAACAGAACCTCCTAATTACCGGGCCCACGCACTTTTGTCTTTTGTCCCAAAGACCTCTAACAAATGTGCGATGCACCCAATAACTTAAGAAGCTCGTCGGGTGTCATCGGAAACCCCGATTACACCACTCATACCAGATCAACAAAGGAGTAGCTACAACATTACAACATTTGTTACAAAAATATAGATCGAAAAGCGGAAGAATAATAACATAAATTTTAAAAGGTGAATAAGTTACATTTGAGTAAACTCAACTTAATTAATTTGCGGAAGCTGAGTAGATTAGAAGACAACCAGATCATGTCGTGCCCACCGACATAACCCTGGTTAACAGCACGAGTCAGTACCTGCAACAAGGGTTAACAAACCCTGAGTACACAATGTACACCGCAAGACTTACCCGACAAAAAGAAAAGACTCCAAGGATATGCTGGCTTAAGGGAAGTAAAGCTAGAAAAGGGAAGTTTGCAGAAAAGCTTACTACAAGTGGATCCTTACTTTCAATATCTTTAGCATAAATTTTATTGGAGCATAAATAAAGCTAGATTTGCACCTGTTCTATCTCAAACACTTTTTAAGCAACACATCTCAACTTATCTCTGCATCTCTTTTTCTTTCATAACCATGAGTAACCTTGTTTCTTCAATTACTACGATGAATGGGCAGAAGAACGGGTCTCCATAACCGAGAAGCAACGGCGATTCGCGAATCGATTAATACCCAGCTGGGGATCCCTAACCACACGACATATGTAGCACTTAAGCTTGCATATATCAACCTTCTTTCAGATTTGTCCAAAACGGGAACGAGGCCTGCGCCACCCGAGAGCACAAGATACTCCACCTCCCTACCCCGTCCCTAATGACGGTTTGACCCGGAGGGGTGGGTACACGCTACTCCCCATCCATCTCCCACTCCCAAAGTCGTGGTTGCCATTCCCGATTTGGCTCCATCGAGATCCGGCTTACCGGAGTATGTGGCTAGTTAGGGTCGACCGACCCGAGGTGACAACCAGGCGGCGTGCCTTTGCCGAAGGCCTCAGCGTACTTTATGTTCAAAAAGTCCCGAACTTAACAATCCAAACAACGGACGGTCCTTATACGACCAACACGGGACAAGCACGCCTAGGTATCCCGCCGGCTTTCAACCTACGCCCGTCCGATCTCAAATTCAATTCTACCATATTATTCTCATGAACCACCATCAGGGTGTTCTCTTTTTCCATAGCCTGGAGGAACAAAGATAAAACCTATATCTCGCGAACGATGAAGCCATCATTCGACTTCTACCGAAGTCTAGGCATTACTAAGCATAAGAGATCGACCTACACATACTAGTGGGATAACATCTGGAGTAACTGTAGATCAAGGTAATCATGCAACAACGGTATCAACCAACTCCTACTAACTTAATGCACATTACACTAGACTTAAGGTGAATAAAATATTTATAAAACAGAGAAGGGTTTATGCTCCGGGGCTTGCCTGTGTTGCAGGGAAAAGTTAGATTCCGAAGTTGGACCACCCACGTCACACTTGACATCAACACATCGGGTGGATGCACCTTCTCCAAAGCTTGGTTATCGTAAACCATAACACTCTCGTTCACAACACGTAATAATGATACATTGCTTAACATGATGGAATGGTAAACATGATGCTTCATGATGCATGAAATGATAAACACTTGAGTACAACTTTCCTTCACGATAAAGTTGCAACCCAACAAAACCAACTTGTTGAACTACTCTACAAGATATCATCACCATTGCCTAAGGAGTTCTCAAGGACCACTTGATTGTGGTATGATCCAAGTTTCACAAAACAACACAAAAGTCACACAAAACCTAAATCATTCTACACTAAACATTATATTTAAACACATAAAATAATAGAGCATAAAAATAGAAAATAATTAAGACATTTCAAAAAATGACTCCAAACTTTTTATACAAGTAGGACACATCATAAAACAGTACCAAATAAATTTTCATGATTTTTGAATAAATATTTTATTTTCTAAAAATCATAGAAGATGCATTTTTCAATTAAAATTTGTATTTTTAAATTATGCAAGAGCTACTCAAAATCAAAGTTTCAAATTTTTCATGGATAGATATACTCATAGGAAGGCTCTACAAAAATTTTCGTAATTTTTGAACAAGTATATGAATTTATATGAAAATCACAAAACGACACTATTCAAACAAAGGAAATTGAATAAAACATTGAATAAAGGAAAAAAAGGCACATGGGCGAAACTAGTCCAAAGACTGCGGCGGCCTGCATCGTTTGATTGGCCCATTCATCGCTCACCATGGGCCGAATTATTTTTATTTTGACCCATGATTTGATTCGCCCATCACTATTCCTTTTGGGCCTACCTACTTGCTACAATGTCCGGCTTGATATCGTGGGCTTTGCCACTCGTGGGCGTGGCCACCGGCATGGTCACCGGCGGTGGTCGCGCGGCGGCGGCCGGGCGTTCCGCCGCAAAGACGGTAGAGTGGAAAGGAAAAGGACGACTAGGGCGGGAGCTCACCGGAACTCGATGCTCGTGTTGGTTTGGGCGGGGACGCCGGCGGAGCTAGGTCACCGGCGGCGATGGCGGGCGGCGGCGGCCGGACACGGCGTTCCCGCACGTCGGGGCTTTACCGCCAAACAAGCGGGCCGACCATGATTCCCGGATCAAGGCGAACTAAAACGCTAAAGAAAATCAACCAAGACTCACCGGAGCGGGGCGACCACGGCGAGGCGCTGCGGGCGGCGCCAAGCCTGGCCGTGAGGAAGACGGCGCGCCACCGGGCCGATTCCGCGCGAGCAAAAGGGTCGCGAATCGGGCTCGCAGACGCGCAACGACAAGGCGAGGCTGGCTACGAGCTGGAGTGGTTGGTGGTGGAACAACGACGACGAAAACGGCCGACGACGAAGGTCGACGGCGGCGGCATGGAAGGGAAAGAAAAGAAGAAAACGGCGACCTCGCCGGCGTATTTATAGAACAAAGGGGATGGTGAGGTGGCTGGAGGAGTCGCGAAGCTCTCCAGCTGGTCGGATTCGCGAAAGGGCGACGGTGGATGGCGGCGCGAGGATTGGCGCCGGCGGTGGCGGCCGGCCATAGGGCCAAGCCCTGTTTTCCCCCTAAACACTGTAGCTGCCCGATTTCAAACCCTAGTTTCAAAATTACTCCAAAAATTTGAACTAAACTCAAAAATCTCCAAAAACAATGTTTGCTTAAAATTTCGAGATCTACAAATTTCATAATTGAAACATTTTCAAATTCAGCCTCCAAATTAAACTTTTTGAAATGAGGTCAAAAAGGGATAACTTTGAATTCAAAATTACTTTTAAAATTACTCAAAAACTTGAAAAACTTTGTACATATCTTTTGTTCATCAAGAAAAGATCTACAAAGTAGCTTTTGGAAGTTTTGTCAAATTTTGCATAGATTTTGAAATATAGAAAAGGGGATAAATAGGGTTTTGTCGGAATTCAAAATTACTTTAAAATTTTGAACTAAACTTTGAAAACTCAAAATACCAACTTTGTTCAACTTTGAAAACTCTACCATTTCACTTTTGTGACCACCCTCAAATTCTTGATAAATTTTGAATAAAAGAAAGAGGGACAAACTAGGGTTTCAAATCAGGGTTTCCGACAAGGGGGGTAACTTTCGGGTTTTGATTCTTTTCGCGTCTTTTCAACCGACAACGTAACCAAACATAACTAAACTTATTTTTTTTTGTCCAAATCCATAGCTTAACTGGTAAATAACACCTGGGGTGTTACAAACCTTTTTCCCCTTAACGGAATCTCGTCCCGAGATTCGAACGAGAATTTCCAAGAAAGCGACGAGAGATTTCCATAGCTTTAAAACTGCACTAAAGATGATAGAACTTGTCCACACGATAGACGATTACAAAACCATTGGAGATACAAAGAGGGTACAAAGATTACTCTCTGGGATTAGGGACACATCTGTTACATAACAAAGCATCACTCCAGATACTTCGACAGACGAGGACAAAGAAGAAACATTAAGAAGATAAGCGACCAAAGCGCAAAAGGACCCCAACAGATCCAGAAACAGATGGGATCAAGGAGGCACAACATGTCAAGAAGGCACAGAATGAATCCTAGGGCCATAAGGCGACGGGATGTAGACTCGACCTTCTAGGACGGAAACTGGACTTCTTCAACGAGATGCGCAGGAACCTTTGACTGGCAACCTGAATCTGCGAATAAGAACTTGATCTCGCAGTACTGGCTTCCACGTCTTCGTCTCTGGATCAGTTTCTTCTTGAACTATACGGCTTCACCTTGGAGGAGGAGATCGACTCTGCGATTCTTAGAGGAGATTAGCGATGGGCTTTGGTGAGATGGAAGTGGCGAAGCAAGGTACCCAGGTTGCGTCTTATATCGCAGAGGAGCAGATAGAGATGCTGCAGCGCACTGAGGAAGAGGAAGCCGAGAGAGAAGAGAGAGTCAAAAGCAGTTCACGGGTGGAGCGGCCACCAGTGATGGTGCGCTCTGTGCTCAAGCATAGGGTGACAGGATTCCTGCGATGTGGAGACGAGGAGTAGATCGAGACCATGGAGGGGTCCGGTACGGTACAAGGGCGAGGGCTGCGGGCAAACATGGCGCACGAAGGAAGAGGAAGAAAGAGAGAGCGTGATGCAAAAGAAGACATGACCCGACGGAGTGAGTGAGTGCGGGCACGAAGACGCAAATACGTAAGCGAGCGAGAGGGGACCGGGATGCTCACGACGTTTAGAAGACATGTGGCGGCAA
Source organism: Hyparrhenia diplandra (assembly GCA_015847255.1). NCBI lineage: Eukaryota > Viridiplantae > Streptophyta > Magnoliopsida > Poales > Poaceae > Hyparrhenia > Hyparrhenia diplandra. The sequence continues at coordinate 125,934 of JADLZK010002895.1, read as the reverse complement.
CAGGATGCCACAGTGATCCCGCCTTCGAAATGGTTAAGCGAGTCCCTTATCTACCACTTCTTGTAGCCTGTTAATGTTGATGTCAGTGACTTGCTCTTCAAGGGTCACCTTTCTTGTAACTTTCAGAAGGAACTCACAAAGCAACTGATCCGATATATGAGCCCTCGAATAGAATATAGATAAATAACCAAGGAAAATCACGACAAGGGAATGCTTAGTGTAGTGTAGTTTTATAATGGATCATGATTAGAAATCATTAATCATAACACCACGACCAAAACTAAAACCACGGAGAGAATCCATATGATAGAAATTAGTGGTGACCAAGGATTTACAAACGAAGGATAACAAACAAAGGAGTTCCAAAGCGTAGAGTCACTATGGAGGTGATTCAAGATCAAAGCCAAGGATATAATACTAGAAGAGTTTGGAAATAATCAACCAAGATTCTAGGGCGTAAAACCAAGGAGTTATCGAAGATCAAAGAGAGATGTACATAGCAAGAGTCGCCTAAGAGACCCAACAAAAACTTGGCTTGATTCCACACGGCACAACACAACACAAGCCGTGGCAAAAACTTACATATAACATCCTATCCGGATTAGGCTTCAGACCAAAAATTACACACAGACTAGTAGTAGAACACAAACAACACCCAACATTGATAGAATTCATTTATTGAAAACTAACTTATTAAACATCTAATAAATTCATAAAATTTTACCAAACTCTCAATCAATAACAAAAACTTTTATTTCATAAAACATATGAAACACCTCATGTGCACTATATAAATGCTAAAGTTAACATATGCAATGCAATGATATCTACGTATAATGTAACAAGATGATCATGAATAACTGAAATATAAAGATCTTTCCCCTTAAAAGAAATCTAATTTTCGAATTTCAAGGTGACAAATCCCGTGGAGCAAATAACGGGCAAGAAAATTATGGCAAGCATATGAACTTGCAAGAAGTTTTTGAAACAAAACAAATTAATATCTTGATTGCAAATAATCAAGAGATGGTTGCAATCAAGATGGTTTTCAGAAATTTCAAAGAATTATGGATGTGAATTTCGTTTTTACAAGGAAAGAGAAAAGTACATTAATTGTGGACTATAGTGAATCATGACCATAGACCCCGACATAAGCGAGCGCCCGGCACTAATTTCTTATGGTCGCAATCCATAGGAGACCCCAGGTTTCGACGCTTTTTCACGGTCACGGATCATGGTTCCACTATAGGACACAACTATTGTAACTCTCAACCAACACATGTCGACTATCAAAAGAAACGATTGACATGTGTCGAGGCCGAAAAGAATCGAAACTCAACACATGCATGAATTGAGAAATCAAGGAATAATCTTATGCTTTTACATAGAGTTAACATGGCAAGGTACAAGCTCCCAAAGATTAGGAACTTATGAAGCAAAGATTATCAAATGGAAGTCCATTAACCAAAAACCTGGTATAGGACGAAATTTAGGACAAACAACTATAAAGAAGAATAGTTGTCCGAACAAAAGGAGGAAAAATCAACATTATATGGATGATATGATGCATGCTCGTCCTATACGTCTTCACAACGTTAGGAGTACTCTGTCTTCATCATGTTAGCAGGATATAGGGCTTTACTTTATATACTATCTTCTCTCGCACCAACGAAATGTTGAAAAGCACTTAGCGTAACATTGTCGGTGAAGTTGACTCCCCAGTTGTTCTTCAAAAGATGACATGAAACTTCTTAAAATCTTTTACTTGACTCGTTGGAAAAATCTTCATGAAAGCTTCCAAAGAAGCATAAGGAAAGGAAGAAAATCATTTTTAAGTTGTTACTTTCAAAAACTTTTTAGATTACAAAATCATTTTGAAGTTTTCAAAAGTAATATTGTAGCTGGTCCTAAGTATGAGCTCGATACCATTCTCATAATGTAACCTCCTAATTACGGGCCCACACGCGCACCTGTCTTTGTCCCAAAGACCTCTCGACAAATGTGCGGATGCACCCAATAACTTAAGAAGTCTGTCGGGTGTCATCGAAACCCCGATTACACCACTCATACCGGGATCAACAAAGGAGTAGCTACAACATTACAACATTTATTACAAAAATATAGATCGAGAGTGCGGAAGAATAATAACATAAATTTTAAAAGGTGAATAAGTTACATTTGAGTAAACTCAACTTAATTAATTTGCGGAAGCCGAGTAGATTAGAAGACAACCGGATCATGTGTCGTGCCCACCGACATAACCCCAGTTAACAAAGACGAGTCGAAGACCGCAACAAGGGTTAACAAACCCCGAGTACACAATGTACTCCGCAAGACTTACCCGACAAAAAGAAAAGACTCCAAGGATATCTTTGGCTTAAGGGAAGTAAAGCTAGAAAAGGGAAGTTTGCGAAAAAGCTTACTACAAGTGGATCCTTACTTTCAATATCTTTAGCATAAATTTTATTGGAGCATAAATAAAGCTAGATTTGCACCTGTTCTATCTCAAACACTTTTTAAGCAACACATCTCAACTTATCTCGCATCTCTTTTTCTTTCATAACCATGAGTAACCTTGTTTCTTCAATTACTACGATGAATGGGCGTAAGAACGGGTCTCCATAACCGAGAAGCAACGGCGATTCGCGAATCGATTAATACCCAAAGGGATCCCTAACCACACGACATATGTAGCACTTAAGCTTGCATATATCAACCTTCTTTCAGATTTGTCCAAAACGGGAACGAGGCCTGCGCCACCCGAGAGCACAGTACTCCACCTCCCTACCCCGTCCTAACGACAGTTTGACCAGTAGGGTGGGTACACGCTACTCCCGCCATCTCTCCACTCCCGGTCGCGTGGTTGCCATTCCCGATTTGGCTCCATCGAGATCCGGCTTACGGAGTATGTGGCTAGTTAGGGTCGACTGACCTGAGGTGACAACCAGGCAGCCGTGCCTTTGCTAGAAGGCCTCAGGCGTACTTGCGTTCAAAAAGTCCCGAACTTAACAATCCAAACAACGGACGGTCCTTATACGACCAACACGGGACAAGCACAGCTAGGTATCCCGCCGGCTTTCAACCTACGCCCCGTCCGATCTCAAATTCAATTCTACCATATTATTCTCATGAACCACCATCGTGGTGTTCTCTTTTCCATAGCCCGGAGGAACAAAGATAAAACCTATATCTCGCGAACGATGAAGCCATCATTCGGCTTCTACCAAGTCTAGGCATTACTAAGCATAAGAGATCGACCTACACATACTAGTGGGATAACATCCGAGTAATCGTAGATCAAGGTAATCATGCAACAACGGTATCAACCAACTCCTACTAACTTAATGCACATTACACTAGACTTAAGGTGAATAAAATATTTATAAAAAAGTAGAGAAGGGTTTATGCTTCGGGGCTTGCCTCGTGTTGCGGGGAAAAGTTATATTCAGTTGGACCACCCACGTCACACTTGACATCAACACATCGGTGGATGCACCTTCTCCAAAGCTTGGTTATCGTAAACCATAACACTCTCGCTCACTACACGTAATAATGATACATTGCTTAACATGATGGAATGGTAAACATGATGCTTCATGATGCATGAAATGATAAACACTTGAGTACAACTTTCCTTCACGATAAAGTTGCAACCCAACAAAACCAACTTGTTGAACTACTCTACAAGATATCATCACCATTGCCTAAGGAGTTCTCAAGGACCACTTGATTGTGGTATGATCCAAGTTTCACAAAACAACACAAAAGTCACACAAAACCTAAATCATTCTACACTAAACATTATATTTAAACACATAAAATAATAGAGCATAAAAATAGAAAATAATTAAAACATTTCAAAAAAATGACTCCAAACTTTTTATACAAGTAGGACACATCATAAAACAGTACCAAATAAATTTTCATGATTTTTGAATAAATATTTTATTTTCTAAAAATCATAGAAGATGCATTTTTCAATTAAAATTTGTATTTTTAAATTATGCAAGAGCTACTCAAAATCAAAGTTTCAAATTTTTCATGGATAGATATACTCATAGGAAGGCTCTACAAAAATTTTCAGAATTTTTGAACAAGTATATGAATTTATATGAAAATCACAAAATGGACACTATTCAAACAAAGAAAATTGAATAAAACATTGAATAAAGGAAAAAAGGCACATGGGCGAAACTAGTCCAAAGATCAGGCGGCCTCTTTCGCTTTGATTGGCCCGATTCTTTCGCTCACCATGGGCGAATTATTTTTATTTTGACCCATGATTTGATTCGCCCATCACTATTCCTTTTTGGGCGGCCTGCTTGCTACGGTGCCGGCGACATCTTTGTGGCTTTGCCACTGTGGGGCGTGGCCACCGGCATGGTCACCGGCGGTGGCAGCCACGTAACGGCGGCGCCCGGCGTTCGGCGTTCGCGACGCTGCGGTAGAGTGGAAAGGAAAAGGGCGACTAGGGGCGAGAGCTCACCGGGAACTCGATGCTCGTGTTGGTTTGGACGAGGGACGCTGGGCGAGCTAGGTCACCGGCGGGCGATGGCGGGCGGCGGCGGCTTTCGGACACGGGGTTCCGTGACGTCGGGGCTTTAGCCGGCCAAACAAGCGGGCCGACCATGATTCCCGTATCAAGGCGGAACTAAAACGCTAAAGAAAATCGGCCAAGACTCACCGGAGGCGGGGACCACCCGCGAGGCGCTCAAGGCGGCGCCGCGCGGTCGTGAGGAAGACGGCGCGCGCCGGCCGATTCCGGCGAGCAAAGGGGTCGCAACCGGCTCTGCCGCCGCGCGACAAGGCGAGGCTGGCTACGAGCCGGGAAATGTGGTTGGTGGTGGAACAACGACGACGAAAAACGGCCGACGACGAAGGTCGACGGCGGCGGCATGGAAGGGAAAGAAAAGAAGAAAACGGCGACCTCGCCGGCGTATTTATAGAACAAAGGGGATGGTGAGGTGGTCGGAGGAGTCGCGAAGCTCTCCGGCTGGTCGGATTCGCGAAAGGGCGACGGTGGATGGCGGCGCGGGGATCGGCGCGTCGGCGGTGGCGGCCGGCCATAGGGCCAAGCCCCTTTTCCCCTAAACATTGTAGCTGCCCGATTTCAAACCCTAGTTTCAAAATTACTCCAAAAATTTGAACTAAACTCAAAAATCTCCAAAAACAAAGTTTGCTTAAAATTTCGAGATCTACAAATTTCATAATTGAAACATTTTCAAATTCGGCCTTGTTGACGGTCACCAACGACATATTTTTAACGTCAACATTCTACCAATAAGGGGGTGAAACTATACCTTACTACACACATATACATTTATTATTGACATAATTCCACTTGTAGTGCCAAATAATATTTTGCAGGATTTATATAAAAAACCAAGTGGAAAATGCACTAAAAGGCGCCTCCCTGGATAGCGCATTCCTGAGAACATCAAGCCCAAGGGAGAAAAGTCCATAAAATATCAATATCCAAGCACAAGCCCAAGAGGTCGAGGCCCGAGTCCAACATGAAATGATAAACGGGCCGCAGGACATGGGTTCAATATTTTGGGCATAACTTTCTCATACGAAATCGGATTTCAGCGAACGAATACCAAACGGCTAATTCCGAGGCCCACATGCTCATGCGAAGTTTCAGGCCAAATGGACGAAATCTTGGTGTGCCCGCACCAAGTGGTGCGCCCGCACCCTCCTGGAGGCCAAATCGGCCCATCTTCGTCCTGGCGGCCCATCTCGACCTGAAAAGTTCGGAGGCGGTGTTTGCTTGCCCAGAAAACGGTCCGGATTAGTACCAAATGGCTAAGCCAAGAGAAGATCCCATGGTGAAGGTCCTATAAATAAATGGGCACTCCCTCACTTGTAACACACACCACACAATGTAGCCTCTCTCTTCTTCTTCTTCTTCTTCTTCTTCTTCTCCCTTTCTTCTTCTTCTCCTTCTTTCTTCTTTCTTCTTCTTCTTCTTCTTTCTTCTTATTCTTTCTTCTTCTTCTTCTTCTTCTTCTTCTTCTTCTTCTTCTTAGTTTGTATTTAGGAGGAGTTTGGCAAGGATTAATAAAGGAGAGCAAGACATTTTGGAGCTATTCGGTATGATCAATTTAGAGTTCTCCATCTTGTTCTTGTTCTCTACTTATCAATATAGTCATGTTCTTGAATTAGAGCAAAGTTCTTGTGATATAATCTTGGTTGAAGAACTAGTCTATAGTTCCTATATCATGATCTTGTCTTATAGAACTTCGTGCTTAGTTTATCATACATACATGTTTAGACCAAAGAGCTAGGTTGCTATGAAGAGTTCTACCTAGAGTTAGCCTTGGTTGATGTTGGGTTGCGGGATTGGTAGTCGTTCCTTCGGGGCGGCGCTCTAGTAGAAGGACCCCCGGGGACGGGTAAGCCTTGTTAACACGCTAGAGTGATAATCACTAGTGTAGACGTGGTGTCTGGGCTAGGGGTTGCCTATCTTTTGTGGCGCATCCCACGGTTGAGGGGTAGGCGGCTTGGTCGTGACAAGCCTTGTCCGTCCCTTGAAATCCCCCCCACGTTCGGTGCGGCGCAGTGCTAATTGCCGGACATTGTTCTTTGGGCGTGGGCCGGTGCCCGTAATTCGGCGAGACCTTGGCTTTCTTGAACTAGAATCTCTAACGCTTGAGCATGTGTGTATCTCGCTATCTTGACATGACTATCTAGGATATGCCCGCTCCATATTAGATTTATTCTTTTATTCATTCTTTTATATTTATCCTTGAGATTGGCTCGAGTGTGTGTGTCAAGTTATCCTATTACCTATCCTATTTTACCCCTATTATGAGCATTGGTCTATTATACATTCGTGTCATCTTGACCATGTCCGAATTAGAGACTTTTACACCATGCCTTCCTTTGGGAAAAATATAAATAACGATACCCCTGAATACTTCCGGGTGAAATGCTACAATGATAGATCCGTGCGCTTGCGGATGAATATCTTCTTTGGCAAGATCTATCCCGTTGACGTTCCCATTTGGATCACCGACACGTGGGTTTTACTTGGGAATGTCGGCGCGCATTTCTCGCGTCATTATTAGAGATGGGTTTTAAACCTGTTTCTAGTGATTGTGCTTAAGAAATGCAACAAGCCTCCAAATTAAACTTTTTGAAATGAGGTCAAAAAGGGATAACTTTGAATTCAAAATTACTTTTAAAATTACTCAAAAACTTGAAAAACTTTGTACATATCTTTTGTTCATCAAGAAAAGATCTACAAAGTAGCTTTTGGAAGTTTTGTCAAATTTTGCATAGATTTTGAAATATAGAAAAGGGGATAAATAGGGTTTTGTCGAATTCAAAATTACTTTAAAATTTTGAACTAAACTTTGAAAACTCAAAATTCCAACTTTGTTCAACTTTGAAAACTCTACCATTTCACTTTTGTGACCACCCTCAAATTCTTGATAAATTTTGAATAAAAGAAAAGAGGGACAAACTAGGGTTTCAAATCGGGGTTTCCGACAAGGGGGGTAACTTTCGGGTTTTGATTCTTTTCGCGTCTTTTCGACCGACAACGTAACCAAACATAACTAAACTTATTTTTTTTTGTCCAAATCCATAGCTTAACTGGTAAATAACACCTGGGGTGTTACACTTACTTACCAAGGCGGTGAGCCTAGTGATCTCTTTCTTCATGGCTTCCATGTTGGCAAGGTTAGTGGCATAAGCATTCAAGTCAACACTAAAGCACTTACCACAACCTTGACTAGTGGAGAGAGTAGAGGTATCGTTTGTGGAGTTGCTCTCCCTAAGAGTGCCATATTGCTGCTCAAGTGCTTTGTGTTTTTCCTCTAAGACAATACTTTTCCTTGAGTGCAATGTTTACCTCTTTGTGAGAACATGGTCCTTTTGCAAACTGGCCATCTTCTTTCTTTCTACCACAAGAGCTTCCTTGCTAGCAACATATAGCTTTTCAAGCTTGTTGAGATCCTCTTCTCTAGGTGCTAGCTCAGCTTGGGTACTCTCTAAATCCACCATTAGTTGAGCAAGAAGGACTCTAGTTTTGAGATCTAGGTTCTTTGTAAGTCTAGCATATTCTTCATCATCACTAGACTCACTATCACTAGAGCTTTCACGTAGATCACTAGATTCATTACTAAGGGAGGGAGAGGGTTTGGATTTGTTTTTTTTACCTTCTCACCCTTTGCCATAAGACAAATGTGAGGGGAGTCATCATCATTATCATCAACATCATCGGTCACGTGGTTGAAGAGCTTGGGTGTAGAGTATGTCTCTTGCATAGCAAATGTGGCAATGTTCACCTCCTCTTCACTTGACTCGGTTGAGTCCCACTCATGGCCGATGTGGGCCTCTCCCATGGTTCTACCCTTCCTCTTGTAATCTTGCTTCTTGTCCTTGCCATTGTCCTTCTTGTACTTGTTGTTCTTGATCTCACGTGGAAAATCGGCAATGAAATGCTCGGTGCTTCCACAATTGAAGCAAGTAATTTCTTCTTGTTTGGGAACTTTCTTTGCACCATCTTGAAGCCATTTGCTTTCATCCCCTTCCCATACTTCTTCATGAAAATGGCCATGTCATCTATCCTCTTGAAATCAGCCCCATCATCTTCATCATCACTAGAGGAAGAGGTTGCATCAATGTTCTCTTGCATGCATTTTCATCATCTTTTGGCTTGACTTGAAGATGCTTGCTTGCTGCCCTTGATCTTGTTGGAGGTGCTTGATTTGCTTGTCTTGTTGGCCTTGAGAGCAACATCCTTGATCTTGATGCCATCAAGCTTGGCTTGCAACTCCCCAAGCTTTCTCCTCTCATTTGCTTCCTCCCTTTGCACGTCAAAGGTGAGCAATCTACCAAGCACATCATTTTGAGTGAAGTGCTCAAACTTCTTCTTGTCTCTAATCAAAGTGACTACGGTCTCATTTCTTTGTGCATATGCTTATAGCATGACCTTCACCACCTTGTGATCATCAAACTCTTCATCTCTATAGCCTCTAATCTTGCTAACCAAGACCATCAATCTATCAAACATCTCTTGGGCCCCTTCTCCTTCAACTATCGCAAATCGGTTGAGCTTGACCTTCAACAAATCAATCTTGGCTTTCCTTACTTTATTAAGGTGTCCCAAATCTTCTTTGCCACATTCACATTCATCACCTTATTATACTCATTTCCATCTAGAGCACTTAGGAGGATGCTTGTGGCTGGACCATTGAGGTGGACTGCAATCATCTCTTCATTTGTAGGTGCCTTGGGGTTCACCGGAGGCTCATATCCACTGCACACAATTTCCCAAAGATCGGGGTGAATGCCATTAAGATAGGCACTCATCAAATGCTTCCACTTGGCATAGTTGGTCCCATCAAAATGAGGCAACTTTCCTACGGGCACATTGATGAATGACTTCTTATCGCGATTAGAGCAAAGAGAATTGTAATTAAAGGATATGGCTGCAAATTTGTTGTTGTTGCTGTTGTCCTCATCCTTCTTCTTCTCCATCTTCTTCTTGGGAATGTAGGAGACATCGTCATCTCCATTTTCAGAGCTACTTGATAGCTCACTTGACTCCGCTTCTTCTTCTCCCTTGCTGCTCTCCTTGCAGCTCTAGCTTCACGAATCACTCTTTGATATTTTCTTTGAAGCTTCTCGGCAAGCTTCATATTAGCTTCTTCTTCGAGCCTTTTCTTCTCTTTTGCTTCTCTGCTAGCGACTTTTCTAGCTTGCCTAGCAGCCCTTCTTTCGGGATCATTTGTATCCCCCTTGATAGTGCTTTCACTAGCAGTCCCAAGGGAGAGCTCGCTGCTGCTGGCCACCGCGTCCTTCGGTGGGACTGTGGACTTGCCTCCTTCCTTCGAACCTCTGGCTTTGTCCATACCTCATGCGGTGAAGTGTATACGAGGTATCCTAGCTCCGATACCACTTGTAGGATCTAATGAAAGCCTATAGGGGGGTGTGGGGTTGAATAAGCTGGTACCTAAAAATCGACTTGTAAAAACCAACTCAACAAATGTTGTTGTCGGACAATATCTTGCGGCACTACCGCGCCTAGAAAAAATGAAAATGACAGCAATGTAAATATGAGGGATAGAACTTGAAGCTCGTTGTGGATATGTTCGCGGCTACGACACCGGGACGTCCCTCGGACATCCACAATGGTGGAGACCATCGACAAGCAAGTTGTGGATATGTTCGCGGCTACGACACCGGGAAGTGCATCGTGGGCACCCCTGCCCCCGGTAGCCGGCGCCAGACCAAGCACAGATGGTGCCACCCGCGACACCAAGCCCGCGGATCATTGGTCCACCTCTCCTCGTGCCGCCTACACCTGCCAGGCCACATCGGCAGTACGCGGTTCACTTACTCCACCTCTGCCTACTGGCTACCTGGCCACGCCGACAACAGGGCCCCTGGCACAGACGGCGCCCCCATCAACACCACGACCACAGAACATTGGCCCAACGATCATGAAGATGCCACTACCAGCTCTGCCATATCAATAGTTCACATCTCGACCGACACCATAGAGGTGCGATGGAGCAAGCAATTGAACCATGGATCACAAAGGTGGAGATCCTATTCAACCCGAAGCGGCTCGTCGGCCCTAATGAACGCGCAAGGGTGCGTTGCTAACCACCTAAGAGGAGTGACACATCTCTCGGTCCCTCCACATGACCAGGGAGGCGCCACAGGAGACCTTGGACACCTCTACATGGTGTCTCGCTTGCGGCTTCAGACTGCCCGTCAATGGCGACACTACCTGTGCTCTGGTGCCACCGCTGCAGGACGACGCACGGATCGACTATGTCTGTCCTCGACACCTACAACATGCATGTGGGCATCCCAAGCGAGCTTAACCAAGTCCACCTTTTCGCCGGTGGACTCCCTACTACGCAACAAAGCGCACTACAGCGGGAGGTGCCCCCGCACGATAGACGAAGCGATCCAACTCGCTTGTCGGTTCAACGTCCCTCCGCCACGTTCGTCGTACAATTTGGCGATAGGCGACAGACTAAATGCCATTGGCGACTCAGCTATGACGGCCGGGACGCCTCGAGGGTCGATCCAGACAGCCCCCTCGAACCTCAACGACCTCGACGTACTCATCACATACTAGGACCTCGCTGAACTGCGACTTGCAAGCTCCGCTGACGACGACATCATGCCACACGCTCAGGTGTTGTACCATGTCTATCTCATCGCTACCTCGGAGGCCCTCATCCAGCCTCACCTCGCTACGTCGACCGACTATGAGCTACATAGCATCGCCGGAACCATCAAGCTCCAAGCGAGAGCACTAGCTTGGATGATGCTCGAGGTGGTTGGTGTCCACCTCCCGACATCATCGCCATCGGCGCAAGGCTTACAACAACTTCCTAGAATAAACTTGATGCGTTTTGCGGAACATATTAAGGAAAAAAGCGGGGTTGGAAATTATTGTTTCATCATCAATTTTTCTTAAGGGTCTGAAGATTACAACAACTTCATTAGCGGTTGTGGGCGAGCTTCATCTCACAAAAGGTTGGGACATGAGAGAGCTGAAAAAAAGTAGTTTTTCCCAGCTTCATCCCACACAAGTGGGCCTTAACTTGCACTATTGCCAGAGCGTGGCCCTCGAGGCGCAGCCGCCAGGACAGGGCTCGTCAGGAGTGCGACCACCGGCGTAGAGTGGGCATGTGGTGCCGAGGACGTGAGACTGGGGTGTTTCACTAGAGGCACGAGACTGGGGCATGGTCGTTGTGGCGCAGAAGCCGGGGGTCGGGGCTACCAGGGACGCTACTTGTTGGGGTCGCGACTGCTGAGTGCTGAGGATGCGGCCTGTCGGCAGTGCTGCGTGTCGTTGCACGGGACACGGCTGTCAGGGTCACGCCAGTCATGGAGGCGCTGCTTGCCACTCCCTAGGACACAACTGTTGGAGACACAACTGCCGTGGAGCGCTGCTTGCTAGGGATGGGGCTCCAGCCACGCCATATAATCTTGGGTTATTTGGTCCATTGCAATTCTTGGAAATATGAGATATACCATTACAATTCGTCTATTTAGAGATGTACCATTACAATTTAGATGTTCTCTCAAATCTGCCATTTTATACGTATTCTACGACCCCAGGCCCACTTGCAGCACTAGATAATTTTGTACAGAACCAAACTACCCTTATCTCCTTGTATCTTCTTCCACCTCCAGCACACCAACCATGAACGCCATGGAGGTCGAGCGGCCATGTGCAAGAAGTAGCAGCTCTGTATGCCATGGGAAAGCAGCATCCCCTCCGTATGCCATGGCCTGGGCAAGCAGCAGCAGCAGCCATATCTACTACATCTTCGAGTGCCTTATCTACTACATCTGCCATCGATTGTTATGCTAGCTAGCTCGCTCGAGCACCTTCCAGTGCCATATCTACTACATCCATGGCTGAACCGCTGAAGCAAGCCTCACAGTTCAACGACGACGATGGTCGTAGCTAGCATAGCACTGGATGGCCAGGACGACGAAGAAAGTGACCTCGGTGGCTGCTGCTACTGCTACTGCTCGCCAGTCGCCACTGCCCAGGCCGCATGCTACAGTGCTGCTCGCCACCGCCCACAGAGAGGATGGCTAGAGGTTGAAGAAGATACTGCCATGTGGGTCCCATGAGTCAGTGAGCGTAGGTAGAGAGAAGTAGCAGGGGTGTTTTGGTCCATACGAAAAATACATAGAGCTATATGGTCTGACAAAGGCCTAAGTACTCAAAACACGTAGAAAATGGCACAAATCGGGTAGATGAAGAATTGTAATGATACATCTCCAAATAGGCAATTGTAATGGTAATGGTACATCTCATATTTCCAAGAATTGCAATGGTACCAAACCAAATAACCCTATAATCTTTCGACGGAGGATGATGATGCTTTGTCTTAGGTACATTGCTTCTCTAGGAGCGCGTCTACGGGTGTTATGTTATTCGATAAGTTGGTTGATTTTGGTTGTTTCTATAGTGTTATGTGAGAGAATAAGTTGAAACAAGGAATGTGAACAGGTTTGGGTGGCTTTGTTCGCAAGAAGAGATAAGACTAAGTTACGCGTGACACGGGGAAAAGTAAAGCTATGGGCAATGCAGTAATTGTAGGCTTTTTGTCTATCATACAAAGTTGTTTTTGCCAAACAAGGTGAAAAAATAGCTCAGCTTCACCGGTAGAGTTGTTGGTTAATGTGGAAACTTCAAAAAAATTAGCTTCATTGGTTAAGCTGAGTTGCGCCAGGCGGACCTAAGAGATGCTATTATTAACTTTTTTTTATCCAAATGTGTTGGCACACTCGTTGCATTAAGAGGAAAAAAAGGGCACAAAGTGGCAGGAAGCCAGGTTTGCCGAGATCAAGGCCAACTGAACAATGTGATCTGTTTATATATGTTCGCTTGAACTTGTTTCGGTTTGTTTCAGCTCATTTTTCCTCGCAGAACACTATGAAATCAAAATCAGCCGATTTATCGATCAGCAAACAAAAAATAATTCAACAACAAGATTGTCTATTGATATCGAATTGAAGAGGCCCCTAAGCAATGACATGGATGCAATGTCCTTTGACTAGGGATCAAGTCCCAAAAGAAAATATGTGTCTTTGGTTCGTGGATACATAGCTCATGTTATGTACCTAGATACTGGCTCGGTGTACTTAAAACAAAAATATGGCTAGGTCTCAAAAGTTACAAATAACATGTAAATTAGAAAGAGAACATATCCTTGCACACCGGGCTTATATGCAACCGTGCACACCATCGATCTGGGCCTTTCATTCCCCATCCGAAGGCCGTGGAGCGAGGACAGCTATTTTAATGAATAAACGCCCGCACGTGCTTGGCTTTTCGCAAACGCCCCCCCCCCCCCCCGCCAAGCGCCCCACCCCACAGGTCGACCGAATCTGCAGGTTTCCCCATCGGTCGCACACACCCAACGCCGCTGCCGGCTCCTCCCGTCGAAGCACCGCCGCCCTCGGCTCCTCCCCACGGCGACGACCGGGCCGACGGCCGGTAGCCGGGAAGTCGAACTGAGCGCCTGGGCCGCCCTGGCCGTCCGGCCACCGCCCAGCGGTTCTTGCCGTCGAGGATGCTGTCAACCGTCGCCGCCGCCGTCGAGGATTGGGGTCGCCCGGGATTTGGCCGTCGAGGATTGGGGCCGCGGGCTGCCTGGAGAACGTAGTAGCTTGTGAATGTTCAGAGCTTAGCTTCTGAATGTCTGTTGTATGTCACTGTAAAATGTTCCTTCCGTGTATTGGCACATGAATTTGTGGTTCGACCATGAGAATGAATAGAATGAAATTGTGCATACTACTGTCAACTGATGTCATTATGCATTTGTGTCTGATTCCAGAACCTGAAATTCAAATTCAACATGCCTGATGCATAGTACAGTATTCCATAACCTGATGCATGTCTGATTCCACAAGCTGAAGTTGGTTTACAGTCTATAGGAAGAGAGTGCCATCGATCAGACATAGAAAAGCCAGTGAGGAAAACACAACCAAGCCAATTGGTTCACATATTCTTTGATTCGAAAATAAATCACAAAGGAAATATATTAGCAAAGCAAACAGTGCCGACAAGTTACATGAAAATTCATGTTGTTAAATTCACTAACACAGTAAAATTCAGATATCTCAGAATTTGGTAGCATGGACTCGGATGACAGTGTTTCAGTCGAGCAGTCAGTACCATAATGTGCAGTGGAGGAACCTGATCAGCATTCTAATAGACACACCTGCGATGAAAATTCATGTTTGGCAATGGACAATGTCTGTACATTCTTGTGCAATGACAATGAATATTGGACAGAAGTTCAGCAAAAATAAAAGAGCAATTCACAGTGTCACTTCATGTGGAAAATGCATGAAAAATGTCTATACATGAACTGTGCAAATCAGCCAACAACGTTGTTTGGGCAGTTGCGTGCATCATGATTTTCTATTTGCTTACATTTTCCACACTTCCGTTTACTTGGACCCTTGATCTCTTTGCTCTTCTTTATTCTTTTGCATCTCCCTTTTGACTTGACATCTGCTGGTGGATGTATATTCACTTCATTTGGAATTTTACTACCAAGGAAAGATTAGGGCTGTTTATTCTCTGGGTCAGCAGGCGTGACCTTTTGGATAGGTTCTACTAAATTGGACAAACTAGAATACACATGATGTCCATCCCTTCTGGTGAATTCTTGGCCATTTGGATTAGATCTTCAAACTTTTTGCGTGAATCTGAAATCTTTTTCTGCATTGCAATCTCTTTGGGCTTCTCATCTAGTAGGTTACCTTTGTCATCAAATAATACTTCCTGTAACAAAACCAACATAACAAATTGAAGACCGTTGTTCCCAATAAAATAAGCTTAAAAAGAATAAAAAAAATACATACCTTTTACATCTTTTGTCCCATCTCTTCATAATATAAATCGAAGGTATGTCAGTTTGCTTCTCAGTTCTAAGCACTTGTATGATATGGCGACACGGGATGCCGTAGGACTCATAATATTTACAGGAGCACCTGCACCATATGTCTGACTTGTTCATCTCAACCACTCGCTCTTTTCCAGATTGGCTGCTGATGTTGACAATTTTCTTATCTTCACGCTCTGAAAACCCTTGAGTGATGCAGTGGTCTCTTGCAATTATGAGTTGTTCTTGAATTTTTTTGAAAACTTCATGTGTATATATCGCACTACATTGCTTCTCCATGGGCCATGGTGTCAACAATTTGCAAATGTTGTGAAGACTTGCATGGTCGGCTTTCAACTCCTCTTGGCGCTGGCACTCCAAAGCCGTGTCGAACCTTAGCCAGAACTCTTCAAATGTCAATTGTCGTTTAATAAAACGGCTAAAAAAAGAATTCGCACTCTCAGATCGTTGAGTAGTCCTAAGGAGTCCTGCTAGAGGTATGTCCATGAAGTATGCCGGAATCCATGATTGGCGAATATCAAACTTTGTGGAAACCCACTCATTTGTCACTAATCCATACTCTGTCATGATGAAATTCCATTGAGACTCAAATTCATCCGAAGTTTGAGCCCCCCGCACACACCGTTAATTAATAGCTTCCGTAACTCCTGATCCTCGTTAATTTTTGGTCCCACCCTCTCAGGTACCTTTCCCAAGATATGCCACATGCAAAGCCTATGAACTATATCGGGGAGAATATGAGCAATAGCAGCCTTCATGCTTGCATCTTCGTCTGTTATGATCAGATGAGGTGCCACTCCACCCATAGCCTTCAGAAAGGTCCGCAACAACCATTCATATGACTCGATCTTTTCATTATCCATGAATGCTGCCCCGAGGAAACCACTTTGCAAGTGATGATTGACTCTAGTAAATGGCACAAATTTCATGTTATACTGATTAGTGGTATATGTTGCATCTACCGAAATGATATCACCAAAAATTCTATAGTTTTTCCTACACGTGGCATCTGCCCAAAAGACACGAACAAGTCGTCCTTGATCATCAACCATAAAGTCATAAAAGAATGCAGAATTTACTTCCTTCTTTCTCTCAAGTTGCCCCACAAACATTTACGCATCTCCATCCTTGATTTTGGTACGGTGATCACGATAATAGTTCTGCAAATCCCTCAACGTGCATCCAACATTTTCAAACCCACCCTCACTGACATGGAGAAGTTGGTATGCCTGTGACGTACTCATGCTCGCCTTATGACAATTGAATAAGGTACTCTTTGCCCTCGTACTAACCGCATTTGTTCGATCGTAGAAACCGTCTCTTATCTGGCGACATGAAATCATGGTTGTGCCCCTCGACCATTGAAACTAGTCGATATTTCTTGTCACTGTCAAGGCTGATAGTGATATGTGCCTAACAACCACATCTCTCTTCCATCACATTACGTGTCCTTTTTTTCCCGGATGCATCAGTAACAATTTTTTGTCCTTCTTGAACCCTGCCCTTGAACATAGGTACCGCTTGATTGATATTTCCTCGTTTTCCTTCTTTTGCTGATCAATACGAACAGAGAAGCCAGAATCATGTGCATATGATTTGTAAAACTCCTCCACCTCTGCAAGTGTTTCAAAGATCATTCCAATCGTAGGAATCTTCATCTGCCCTTTGCAACTCCGACGAGGTGTGTGTGGCAGTTCAGTCTGGGCTCCATCTCCGGAGGACATGACGGCAGAGACCTGAGAGACGGCGACGTCCATGACCTAAGAGACACTGACGTCCATGACCTGCGAGACCTGAGAGATGGGGATCGGCACTCCTAGCTCGATCCGGAGGCGCCGCGATGTCAATATTTCTATTGTAATAAGATTGTGACATTTTCTATACCAAGCTTTTCTGGCATACAGGGAATGCAAGCAAGTATGTACGTACATGGATTGAGTACATGCCCACCACCGACGCGACGCCGCTCATCCGATCATCACTAGGCGTCGATCCAAGTCATCAACGTCCAAGTCACCAGCGGTTCTATACGGGGCGGGCGTCGTCATCTCGTGGCTCCTCTCCACCAGGCGGCCGGCGGCGTGATGATGGATTCTCCCAAAGCCTAGCGGCGACGGCGGCACGCGGGGGGGCAAGTGCAAGATTGCCAAGGGGCCAAGCGTCAAAATGAAAAAATCTCGTGCTCACGCCTGGCGGCCCTCCTGATGGGAGATGGACGTTCCAAAGCTAGTGTGCATGGTTGCATACAAGCACGGTGGGCATAGGATACGTTCTCAATTAGAAAAGGGGGTGAGGCCTATTGACGTTTCTTAACGTATGCGTAAAGAATCCGCAAAGCGTCATTTTAATTGTCGTTATAGCATTTCACCCGAAAAGTATTTAGGGTATCGTATTTCCACGAGGAACGGTTGTGTGATTACTCTCTAAAACAGAGTCACCCTAGGATAACTATGGGTGGTGAGGTATCTTTATGGGCTCAAACTCTCTAGCGGGGATCACTTGGTCATTATGTCCTTACCGGGCACCTAAGCAATCGCCCAAACTGGGATGGAGACCGGCAATTGCACCGCGCCACAAATTAAACGTGGGGGATTACAAGGGGCTGGACAAGGTCGTCACGACCCGGCCGCCTACCCCCCTCAACCGTTGGATGCGCCACAAAAGATAGATAACCCCTAGCCTAGACACCACTACACTAGTGATTATTACTCCAAATGTATACAAGGCTTACCCGTCCCGGGTCCTTCTACTAGAGCAATGCCCCGAAGGAACAACTATCAATCCCGCAAGTCTATAACGGCCTAGATAATATGCTTAAGAGTAATAAGCCGAAGAGGGACACAACCATTCTTATCCAAAATGATTAGAAGGTTGTAGAGGTACAAGCGTGGCGGGTGCCGACAAGTCCCAAGATCTCCGCCACCCGAGATCCGCAATGCACCTGGGGTACACCGACTCCATGGAGAAGAGGCCAAGCCCTCTTCTAGCCTTCCCTCTCTCACTCTCCATTAGAACTAAGAGGAAGAAGAAGAAGATAGGAGTGGAGTGGGAGCTTCTTCCTCTCTTCTACATTATGGCTCCTCCTTGTGTTGTGTGGAATTGGTGTGTGTGGAAGAGAGTAGAGGGCCTCCTTTTATAGCTTGAGTGGAGGGGTGTCTTAGCAAATGTGCCCCCTCCCTCCATATGGCCAAACCGACCAAGGAGAGGCGGTTTTAGGGTTCAACGCACCTGGACAACACCACCACCGACGTTCCTCGGAGTAAAGGAACTGCCTCGCGAAGGCCTGGCCGCACCGGCTAGAAGAATGGTGCGGCCGCACCCTTGCCGGGCCCGACTGGCCCAACTTTGGCCTCAAGCGTCCTCTTTCGTTGTGTTGGGCCATGTGTCGGTGTTGGAAGTATGAGATTTTGGGCCCAACCGAGGTAAGTTGACTTGGCTTGCCATTTTGCTCCTTTGGACCTTTTTCTATTTATTGTTTTTATTCTTTTTTTCTTTGTATTTTGGCCCAAAGTGCACATATCCTCAAGGTATACCTGCAGAGCCAAATATTCACCAAAACTATGGAATTTGTTAGTTTATAAACCCTATCTCTAGGTTGTTTTGGTGTATGTTGACAAAGATAAAATATGTAGTTGATGACCGTCAACAAGGCCACGACAAGTACAATTTGCAACCGGAAATTTTCCTTTTTGTGTCGACTACAAAATCGTTAGGAAATAGTACTAACCATTGTTTTAATTAGTATTTTTAGCTCGATTCTTAAATTAAGTAATAGAAGATGTTTATAGCAAACCTCCTCCACATCGTATCATATTACCTATCTTATACATTCCTACCTACATATTTTTGGGTGTTATATAATATATATCGCCTTCTTAATCTTCGGAAAGTTCGTCACCGATGATAATTGGTGTTTCTCGATTATTATGATGTAAGATATATTTTAAACCAGGAGGAAGTAGTTTTAGCTCTATTGGTGGAGGTGGAGGTTGCTCATTTTTGTCTAGCTCAATGGGCTCTGCCAACTCTTCTTCTTCTTCTTGAACGAAGTGTTCAACGTCAAAGAATGGTTGGGTCATCTCTTGTAGAGACGCCATTAAGACCTCCTCAATATGATCTTGTTCAGGTTTAGGTTCCACTATCGTGTTAACTGATCGAGCAAGAGGAATGGTTATAGTGGAATCCCTAACCTTAAAGTCTAAGTGACCTCATAATGGTTCTTCCTGTAGAAGCCTCATGATTGGTCTGCCAATCAAGAGAGGGACCTCCGAGATGTCATAAATATGAAAATCTAGACAAATCTCGGTGTTGCTTATTCTAATAGGAACAATCCTTAAAACTCCATGGCTTTCAAGAATAGATCCTGAAGGGAATTGTAGAAGTTTTTGAGATGGAGTTAAGGACATGTCGGAATAAAGAGTATCAGCTAACTCCTTTGAAATAATGTTTATCCCAACAGAAGGATTGTAGTGGACTTTTCCAGCAGACCCTATAATTTGACATAGAAGAATGGTTGAAGCGAAGGTGACTCGAGGTAGCTCGGGTGATAACTCCGCTTCGGTTAGCCATTCATAACTCATGATAGCTGAAAGGCTTTTGATGGGTTCTATGGAAATAGATTCTTCCTGTGGATCGGGTGGAGTGGTCTTTACTAGGGGTCTCGCTTGGATAGGGAAATTTGAGGTGTTTCCATAATCTTCAAAGACATCTTCCTCGAATGCAAAGGGAAGCTCTAAAGGTGATGGTTCATCATCCTCTATTTGGCTTTGTATTTCCTTTCCAGAGGTGTTTCAACAACCAAATTATTAGATGAGTCAAATGGACTTTCCAATTCGGTTGCATGTTCCTCCTCTATTTGTTTGGGGGCTTGGCTCGACTTTTTCTTTAGGGAATTCATCATAAATGCCGGTGTATGGAGTGTTTTTAAGGATTTGTTAAGAAATTCTTTTTCCTCATTAACGTTTTTTATGTAAGAACGATCCTCTAGAAGATGTATCAAGGATAAGGGCAGCTTCTTTGCTAAGACCATAATGGAAGTGTTGTAAAAGAACACGGTCAGGCATAGACAAATCTGGCCAGATGTAAATAAACTTGAAAATCTTGACCAAGCTGCTCCTATGGATTCCTTCTCTTTTTGTTTAAAAGTAAGAATTTCAAGACGAAGAGTGATAATTTTAGAAATTGGGAAGAAAGCAAGACAAAATTTACCTTGAAGTTCATCCCGATCTCCGTTTACACTTCTAACATTATGAGCATACTATTGTTTTAGCCCCTCTCCAAAAAGGGAGAACGAAAACAATTTCCATTTTAAGGTCTCATGTGTCATGCTAGGAATATTTAAGCATGAACACAATTGCTCAAATTCTCGAAGGTGGATGTATGGATCTTCGCTTTCTTTTCTAGAGAAAGGTTGATCCCAAACCATTGCTATTAAAGAAGGACGAAGCTCAAAGCCATCCGTAAGAATAGGATGCAATGATTTTGGTGGCTCTAGCAATTCGCCCCTTTGGAGCGAAAAAGTTTGAGAATATGAGTGGAATCCATAATGGTATTGATGATGGTGGTATGAAAAAGGTGATAAAATGATAAGAGGATAGAAGGACGAACTTGGTTCGAGACTAGCACAACTACTGTTCCCCTGCAACGGCGCCAGAAAGCTTGTTGGTATTTATTAATGCACATAGAAAAATCCGCAAGCGCACGGATACTGATATAGCCTTCACCTAAGAGTATTCCAAGGTATGGATTTCCACAGAGAATGTGAAGTGTACTAATCAAGGGTCAAGGTCGCCTAAGGATAACTATATATATATATATATATATATATATATATATATATATATATATAGGGTAAATTTTTCCTACACCCTAGGAGTAGTTACACCCGCCTCCTAATACACAGCAAGCGACCTCCACGCGCCGTCGTAGCCAACGAGCCGATGACGCCGTTTCATCCCCATTGAACGTGGTCTGCGGGTCCAGCTCACCTGTTTCACTACGGCCTCTATTTTTTTTCGGCGCCATCTACGTCGTGGCCTATTCATTCCACGCAAGCAGGTCCTTCCGTTTCGGCGGCGGCGGCGGCGGCACATACGAACATCAGCAGCGGCACACGCCTTCCCCACCGGTGCTCTTGGCGCCGCTAGCTCGACCCCTGGTGGCGGCAGCCCCTGGCTGCAGCGTCCCCTTCCTCCTGGATCAGATCGCGACTTGCCTTCCTGCCTTTCAGTCTCAGGCGGTGGTAGCGGCAACAGGGCCTGCGCTCCAGGTATGTTTATTCATGCGTCAGGCCCCTACTCTGGCCGTGTATAATCCAGGTATATTTATTCCAATACAATTTGATTGCAGCTTGCAGATCCAGTGATGGTTGATTAATTGATATTGTTGCTGCTAGCAGATCCCTATATCTTGAGGCGTTTCTCGATAGTCGATAGCGTCCGGTGGCAGCAGCCGTACCATACAAGACTGCAGTTTGCCATCTCTTGCACCAGTCGTCGTTATCTAGCAGTCGTGATCTAATTTCTTCGAGCGGAGACGGCGAACCTGCATTCTTGTTTGGGCTATCGACGGATAATGATGATGTGTGGTTCTCCTCTCCAACGCAACTAACATGGACCGGGTGAAAAATCTCAGCAGGAATGTAATCATACTATTTTCTCGTTATTTAGATGTTATAAGTATCGGTCGATACTCTTTTCTTCTGATTAAATCTGTGTACGACTAGTATAATATATGTATATTTTCTAAAGATTGTATATACACATACCTCCTAATTAAGAAGTATGAATTGATGCATATGTTCTTGTATGCATGCATACTTTTGGCGTATGTATGCATACATACTCAATCAGCGCTAAAAAGTATGTACAGATACTAGCTCTATTCAGAAAGTATGTAACGTATGTATGCATATATACTCTAATTAAGAAGTATGTATTGATGCATATGTTCTTGTATGCATGCATACTTTTGGCGTATGTTTGCATACATACTCAATCAGCGCTAAAAAAGTATGTACAGATACTAGCTCTATTCAGAAAGTATATAACGTATGTATGCATATATACTTGATGCCAAAAAGTATGCTCAGATACTTCTATTAAAACAGCATGTAATCTACGCTAGTCAAAAAAAGTATATGTAACGTATGTATGCATATATATAGTTAGTGCCAAAAGGTATGTTCGGATACTTTATTAAAAAAGTATGTAATTCTCAAAAGTATGTACAGATACGCCATTCTAAAATATTTGTATAAATACTTTATTCTGAAAGATATGTACGGTACTCCTTATCTTAGATAACATACTATATATTTGTGCTCATACACGAGCACATGCTTAACGAGAATCGCAGATTCCAAAAAAAAAAAAAAAAAAAAACGAGAATCACGGCGAGTGTACAGAGTTGTTTGTTACGTGCATGCGCATGACTAGTCAGATCCTCCTCTGGTATCCACTAACCTGGACGGAAGCCTGACGTCTCCCGTCAATAGCCACGTCGGGACTGTCTCAAGTGCCTGTATACTTAGGGGTGTAGATACTCTTCCGGGTGTATAGAAAGTGCACCCTATATATATATATATATATATATATATATATATATATATATATATATTTGTGGAGTGAGAGAGAAAGGGTTCTAAGGTTTCTCTAGTTGATCTAAGAATTAAAGATACTCTAAAGTTTACTTATTTTTGGGACATCAAACACTAGCCACGAAAGGGGTGAGAAAGGGGCTAGGAAGCTCCAACTAAAGTCCTACAAATACCAACCCGAATGTGGTAGAATACGTCGGTCGTCGGGACTGTCACCACCTGGGCTACCACAGCTATCCGTAGGATTGGGTGTAATTCTAGGTAACCACTAGACTAAGCACCACGCCTAATCTAAAGATTGCTACTCTAGCGTTGCAAAGACTAGAGCATTTAATGCAAGCAAGAATCTAATAAATAAACCGAAAGTAAATACTCAAGTAAAGTAAATAGAGAACATAGAATATTAAATAAAGAACCTGAATTCAATGAAGAAGTAGATTCGTAGAAGTACAAAGCTCGAGGAGAATCCAACACATCCTGAAGCTCCTTCTGATCTCTCACCTCTCTTCTCTCTCTATTTTCTCTAGATTAGATCTAATGAGAACTAATCTTTTATTGATAACTAGCTAAAAGGTAGATCCATACAAGAGACACCTATGATCCAAAAGAGAATAATGAATAATGAATTCTAAGGTTTCGAGGGGGTGGTCTGCCTCTTTAATTATAGCCCTGAGAAATGAATCTAAGACGTTGGATGAAACCGATCGACCTAAAACCGACTTCAATCAACGGTTGGATATGATTCTAGGGTTCCCACAGGTCGGTGGAAGAAGGTTCTAGAAGCTGGACACATGGCGCCTCCGTGGAGGGCCGCGCGGCCCCATAGGCCAGGCGGGGCGGCCTCCCCCTATGACAAGTGGGTCCCGCCCTTGGCGAGCCATCCTCTGGTGTCCTTTAGGTCCTTGAAATTATTACCAATGGTCGTGGTTCGTAACTTTTGATTCTGGACTCTAAATGTGGCAAGTAATATGTCTGTTTCAATCGTCTCGATGAGCTCTTCGCAATGGTGCATTCTAATCCATCATTTAAGATACCTTTATTCAGTGAAAATCTATGAAAACATGCAAGACAAATGGAAACATCAAAGTTGTGGAAATTGTTACAATCAACCCCTACATCTAGTGTTTATGATTCTTTTTGTATCATTTCATGTAAAAGTTGACGGTAAAAAGTTGACGTTAGCAACCGTCAACAGTCACGCATTTGAATGAGCGCGCGCGCTCAGGCGCGGCTCCACCCGACCGAGTGGGGCATGTGGCGGCACCAAGATGGAGGGGGAAGGTGGTTGCCCAGTCCCCGCGGTTCAGGCGCGGTTGGACCACGTGAACCGGCTGGTTCACCCGCGCAAAGCCCAGTTTCCTTTCTAGAAATGCTGACAGCTCGTGGTTTCGATGGTTTAGCTCCGGTTCACCGCCATCCTGGCCAGTTCCCGCCAGTTTTGGGCACAACTTGAAAGGAAACTTTCTTGCCGACCTAGTATGGTCGGTGTAAGGTCCTAGATGGCTAGAGGGGGGTGAATAGCCTATAAAAATTTCTACAAACTCAAACTAACAAACTGATTAGTATAACAAATGGCGTAAAAACGGTTTGCACTAGCTCTAGTGGTCTTGCAAGCCTTGTAGTGACAAGTCTAAAAACAAGTATGATCTCTATGTCACTCAAGAACTATGTCACTACTCTAACTAGTGAGCAATCCTAAAATGGTCCTTAGGCTAGCAAGAACAACTAAGCAAGCAAAGCTAGCTCTCTACACAATATAAGCTAGTAAGGTAAATGCAAGGGATGGAGCACGATATACCGACGTGCAAAGGCAATGAACCAATCACCGGGAAGAAGATGAACAATCAATCACAATAAGATGATGATCCAATCACCGAGATAATGAACACGTCGATGTGTTGACCCGGAGTTCACTTGTACACCGACAAGCTAGTCTCCGGTTGTGCCGACCAACACAAGGATGGTGCTTGAGCTAGGCGGTGCACTCGCTAGCCTCAACACACCACTCACAAGTGAGGTACCCTAGACACGAGCAATGTATTCCTTGCACTTTGTCTTCCCGACGAGGAGTGTGTGATCCTCTCACAAATCACCGGAGGTGGCCAAGAACAATCACCTTTTCTTGCCAACGCCTCCACCAAATCACCAAGCCGGCTAGGAGCGGTGTCTCCAAGAGAAACAAGAAACCAACCGGCTCACAACGATCCCCAAGTGCCTCTAGATGCAAGAACTCGATGCAAATGCACCTGGATCACCTCTTCTCTCAAGAATCAAGCTCACAAGCAAGAATGAGAGAGAAGGGGAGTTGTTGCTCAGCTCTAGGATGTTAGGAATGATTCAAATGACCAAGAGAGAGAGCACAAGGCAGCCAAGGGGGTATAAATAGGCCACACCACGAAATATGGTCGTTGGGGTGAAATCCATGATTTCTGCAGGCCGACCGGACGCGCCGACCGGACTTGCCAGTGAGTCCGGTCGATGGGTCCGGTCTGACCCGACAAGCCCCCTGACAAGCTGCTGACCCCCTGCTGCAAGCGTCCGGTCATGCTTACGGTGGGTGAGTCCGGTCGATCCTCGACCGAGACCCCCAAAAACATGCTCTCTGGAAGTTTTGATCGGACGCACCGACCGGACCGTCCGGTCGGATCCGCGTGCTTCCGATCGAGCGTCCGGTCACCGAATCCGGTCGCCTTTGAGCTACGAAAATCTGTCATTGTGTTGTCGTTCCTTCTCCTTTGCTCCAAACCGACTTCCGTCACTTGTTTCTTGTTGCCAACACGTCGAAGAACACCCCGACACCATGTGTTAGCATTTTG
The DNA here is from genome assembly GCA_015847255.1 of Hyparrhenia diplandra. NCBI lineage: Eukaryota > Viridiplantae > Streptophyta > Magnoliopsida > Poales > Poaceae > Hyparrhenia > Hyparrhenia diplandra. The sequence continues at coordinate 100,111 of JADLZK010002895.1, read as the reverse complement.
AAAACCGTTTTCGTCAAGTACGGAGTTAGCTCTTTAGGTTAGAATGCATGCAAATGAATTTTGAACCTAAAGGCACATGAGAACCGATATGTACGATAAGTTTCCCCTCTTTATAGTACGGCTTATCGATCCTATAATCACTCACACCCTCTATGGCGTCTTGAGTGTAAAATCAAAAGGCCCTATGGTTATACCTTTGCCTTGAGCCAAATTGATCTCCAAACTTCTCCAAGTTGGACGCTTGATCATCTTTTGGATCACCTCGATCCATCCTCCATGATCACCATGCTCCAAGCTTGACACGACCAATCTCCAATCTAGTCAAACACTTAGCATCGAGAGATTAGTCCTTAGGTGTCACTAATTATCCAAAACCAAACTAGAGATCTTCAGTCGGTTGCATGGCAACAGGAAATGTTACCTTGTATTGCCTTTGCCTCTCCTCCCTCTCTCCTATATATAGAGGCTCTCTCCCTCATTGTAAAACACATTCTACACAATAAAACTTCATTTCCATATTATATACATTGTTGTAGTGTCCCTCTAGGTGCTCTCCACCTAGTTGTATCAAATAGAAAAGAGAAAGAGAGTAGAGGGAAGAGTAGAGGAGAAGCCGAGTTCGTCGAGTCTTCTCAACTTGTACCTCTACGGAGCCGACTCCTTTGCATGTAATATCCAGGTTATCTTGTGGTAATCATGAGTTTATTATTTGACTAAATTTAGTTCTTGCTTTATTTTACTTTACGGACCTCCGATCGAATCAAGGTTCTAGTTATAAATTGTGACTAGTTTCAGAATCGTTAGTGTAGACGTAGTGTCTAGACTATCGGTTACCTGAGGTTGCGCCCAACCCTATGGATAGTTGTGGTAGTCCCAGGGGTGACAGCTCCGACCAGGCCTTTGTATTCCACCACGTTCGGGTTGGTGTTTTTGTAGAGCTTTTGGCAGCCTTCTCCCGATTACCGTTTTGCAGTCTTTTCGACAATCGGAAAAGTACCACTGATCCAAAGCAAGTAAAGTTTAGTAAGCCTGAACCTTGGTATCTAGTAAGCTTGGGAATACCTTAGAAAAACCCTCTGTGCCTACAAAAATATATTTCTACCTTTTCTTGGACGATCTTGATTCTTCTCTAGTTCACTTCTTGTTCCCCGTGGAAATCGATACCTAGGAATACTCCAGTGAAAGCTACAATGGTAGCTTCCGTGCGCTATATGAATTATTCGCTTACGCTAAGAAATAGCAAAAATGAGTTTTATAAACTTTCTCATAAATAAGTTTTTTAATGAGGCAATACCAAATATATATAACATGTCATATTTTCTATCTTCCTCATAAGAGGTTTTTAATGGGAATATCGAAGGCATTTTTTCTTCACCATAGACCATAATATTGTTCTAAACTAAATTATGGTTTTTCCTATAAAGGTTTTTTCCATATAAGTTACTAATGAAAAATAATCTAAAAATATGTCATATCATTTCTCCACTTTTTTTCCCACTGGGTTTTTGAGGAGTTTAATGACATATCAATAAAATTATCACCACATTTTTTCTACAAGGTTTTTGGAGATGAAGTTATTGATTGATCTCAAGGTTGGATGCCATAGGTGGAGTGTTAAAAAGTAATTCATTCCTCAGGAGATGAACCAATAGGATTAGATCTAATCCAACGATGCATGTAAGATCTCCCTCTGACGACGGTTGTTCCGGACTACTCCACACCATAGGAACCGATGTTGTATTAGAACCGACATTGCCGGGAGGGATATTCGTTGGGCGTCCGCGTTTCCACGTTCCGGAACGGACATCGCCGCTCCCATGGCGTCGATTCATCCGGTATAAATACTGAGTTCAATTCATTGTTCTTTCTCTAGATTACATCCACTTGAAACAGTTTGTACCACTTTGTGTGTCCATTATTCTTTCCGTGGAAGCAAGATTGCAGAGAAAGCTCGCTAGCTAGGATGGTGACGCATTTGGAAGCGGCTGTTGCCATGGTTGGAATGATATTTCGGTGTGTTAACAATAGTGCCATTGTCTATATATTTTTTTATGAACGCACAACTTCCCTTCTGGATGAATTGCACTGAACTTTAAACTTTTTCTCGAACACGTAAAGGTTTGCGGCGTCTTTTTGTATTAAGGCGAATGAAAAGTTAAAAATTACAACGACGCGCCATGAACGACGCACTAGGGGGGAATACAATTATACAAATAGCTCAGCCCTCCCTAGCAGAAAGAGAACAAACACGATTATTCACTAGATAAACAACCTAGTTGACAGCGCCGATCAGATGCGACGGCTCGCGCGGTGCGTCGACCGCCTCGGTCCTACACCTGACGAGTCCGGGAAAGATCCAGCGCCGCCTCCTTTTTGCGAGGGTGCGGTTGTCGCCGTAGACTTCTGTCGTAGTAGGCATGTCGCTCCGCCGTAGAGGGCACCATCCGTCCATCAATGAACCTCATCCGCTGCATCACCAACATCTCCCACCGCTTCGCAACTGGCATATGCGCGAACGGCTTAGCGGCGAGCCTCCTGCTGCGGTGCGGCAGCGTAGGCTGTGTCGGTGACACCTACACCGACAGAGGCAACAAAGGCGGCGACGCCTTGCGCAGGACCTTATCTTTGAACCGCTTTATTCTCTCGCCAGGGGAAGGCGGAGAGGCGATGGCGACTAGCGTCTGTGCCAGTAGGTGTGGCTTGCGTGGCGGCCACAGTGCTAGCTGCGTCGAGCTGACCACCTGGAGACGGTGACATACGTGGCTCCTTCCTCGAGCCAAAGCCTGGCGGGTAGTCGTCGTCCACCGCGGCCGTCTCGACGTCCGCGGTATCGTCCTTCCTCGGGCCAAAGCCTGGCGTGCAGTCGTCTTCCTCCATGACCGCCTCGACGTCCGCGGCATCGTCGAAAACCATCCGCATTGGCGTGACCGACAAACCCAGCCGGGTGGTCACCGAACTTTGAACTTTGTTCTCCTGAATTCTAGTAATTCGTTAAGGCGTTGAGCGTAATCTGCTGTGTATTCCGCGGGTAATCGCCGGTATGCCCAAGAAATCGATTTTTTAAAATACCTGACAAGGTGCTGATGAGCTTTCGTGACATCATATTTCTACTTGTGCCACTGGTGCTATTGTCAGCTATTATAAAAGCAAGAATAAAGAAAAAAGAATAACCATTTCTGCTCAGTTTTTATAAAAGCAAGAATAAAGAAAAAAGAATAACCATTTCTGCTCAGTTAAGAAGCTTTACAAATTATCTCCTACGTATAACTTTACATGGACTGTACCTTTTTCTGTCACAGTACCAGCATTGTACATGGGACACAATCACACAAGCACATGCGATCCTGTGCCACTGATGGCTGTATATATGCCAACTCCGGGGTATTAAAAAAAAAGCAGAAGAATTTGCCAATCATCAATCTTTCACTCACAAGTCACACCTTCAAACCCAATAAATGCCGTCTAGATCTTCAGTTGTCACACTATGTACATCATCGCCTGTTGAAGACAGAAGACGCTGTCATCCAACAGCTCAGAAGCCAGCTATCTCACATCCTGAAGCTAACAACAATTAAAATCCATCTACAAAAAACAATAGCGAAATCCTCCGTTGGCTCACGTATTTTGTGCATTATATTATACTAGGGAAAACAAAAATATAAATTTCAAACAAGACTCATGCATTGATTTAATTTGGCATGCTACTCAATGTTTCTTCAGTAACATAACAATAAATAGGGTAAAAAAGGCCGCAAAAATATTGTTTCGCCTTCCGTGGTCATCTCAGAAGAGATGCTACATATTATTACAATGTATGATTAAGAACGGAGCTAATAATGAAAACAAAATCAGCAACAAAATTGTCCATCGACAGAACAGAACTCAACATGGCATTGCTTACACATCAATTAAGAGTTGATCAAAACTTTTCTAACCGCGACGGCCAAGACCAAAACCAGGAGGCACCTAAGCAGTGACATGGATGCAGCAGCCTTGATCAGGGTTCTAACAGTGGTGCTAGCTGAGAAAGTGAGGCCACGTACCTCAATGAAATGGTTCATCAGCAGCTCACGCTCAGCCTGTGGCTGCTGGTAGCTCTGCTCCTTGGAAGACCAAGAACTGCTGCTGCCTCCTTCTCTGGTGGCCTTCTTCTTCAGCACCTCAGGGCCTGGTCCTTGGAAAGTTCCTCTGCGGCTGCGACGGCGTGACGCCGTCGAGCTTTGCGTGGATCTCGGCTAGTATTTGGGAATGTGCGTCGCCGACGGACAAGGTGGATTCTGTTAGCTTTGTGAGCTCGGTTTGGAGAAACTGCACGGTGGCCTTGATCTGCTCGACGTCGGCTTCTAGCGCGGCGGCGTTGCTCTTGCACGATTTCTCGTCTTCTTCGGCGATGATCTCTGGCGAGGCACGGCCTGCTGCTGAGCGCACGCCGCATTGCGCTTGCCGGGGATGCGGTAGGAGGCCGACCGGTGCAGTAGCCTGGGCGTTGGCGCCGCCAGATTGGGTCTCTCCTTCTCCCTGCCGATTACCTCGCCGATGTCCGAGACCGTCCTCGCCGGCCTCCGGTCGCCGACCGTGGTCGACTTCTTGCCGGCGTCGACGACGTCGAGCTCGGAACAGAGTTCCTCGAGGTGTGCCGCCGGGAGGGACGCGTTCCTCCTGGACGCCGCGCCGTTCTTGGTGGCCAGCTTCCGCAGCCAGGGGAGATCGACGGCCGGCGAATCGTCCCCGGTGGCGTGGACGGCGAGCAGCCTGCGGTTGAGCGAGCTGATCTCCATCTCCTGGTGGAAGACGACGGCCTTGAGGAACGCGAGCGTGTCCTCGTCGTGCTGGATCCGCTCCTCGGCCACCCGCCGGAACTGCTCCGCCTCCATGCGCTCCGCCGCCTTCTCCGCCTGCAGGCGCAGGATCATGGCCAGCGCCTCATCGGCGCCTGACGACGCCGCCTGCCGCTCCTCCTCCAGCTCCGCCCGCAGCTCCTCCACGGCCTGCGCCTGCTGCCTCAGGGCCTCCCGCAGCGCCGCCACATCGCCTTCTTCCTCAACACCTCCGGCCATCGATTCGGTTCCACAGCCACGGGATCTTCAGCCAGCGCGTACGTAATCAAGCGACTAATAGAGGAAAAAAAAAGATTTGCAATAACACAGAAATGTCAAAATCACTAGAACAGTGGCTGTCTGCACACCACCTCTGGAAACAACGAACGGAATCTTAAGAAAAAGAAACAAAATAAATGATGATTTAGATCACTGGATTATGACAAATCTTGCTTTTTAGCTGGCTCGTCATCAGCGAGAGAATCCAAAGTGGACGATGACAAGCCGTGACGTACGGATTACCGTGTGTTTATCCAAATCCGAAAGAAAAAGAAACTCGCAGGCAGACAAGGCACCACCAACCTTTTGAGAGAGATCGTGTTGCTGAAGCTGAACGAAGCTCTGATTTTTCCAACGATGATGTTGAGTGATCTTCAAGTGTCAATAATTGGCGACTTTAGGAGTACGAAAAAGGCTATGTTGTTGTTGCATAAACTAATCTGTTTGTTAACTGTCATTGTGAAAGGGGCAAGAAGAAAGCTGTAGTGCCAAAGAGTGGCTTTAATCCATTGGCTTCATATATATTATAAGGTACCCATTCAATTTTGTTTAAATGATTTCCCTGATTTGTTAAATTACATTAACCGGCGCAATCATTTCCCAGTTCTTCCAGAATCTGTCAGTTTGGCCCAAATAAAATATGAAAGATTTAAATTAAAAGGATTTTTTTAACTGGATGGGAACTGTGGGCCCCACATGTGAGTCCTCGAAACACGCCATGTCATGTCATCTGTTTCAATGGATTTGGACAGCGCGCCCACTTGTCTTTAAACAACCGTCACGAAGAAACCGAAACCAAGGGTGGGATGGGCGGCGCGAAAGACCCAAAGATGGTGGAGGCGCCGACAGGCCAGTCGGCAACTGCCACATGGCCGAACGGTATTTTAAAATAGGTTGAAAATGTTGAACTAACTTGGAATGCGACGGTGTGTCTCTTTTGTCAAATATTCTCAGATTAGGCGAGTTTCTTTTCCTGTTCTGAACCATGGGCACGGGAGCCCCCTGCCTGTTTTTTTAACCCTTTTTTTTCTACTGAGACAATTTTTCAAATTCTTCTTTTTTTCTATGAAGGCATATACTCCTCCGTCCCAAAAAAGTCAAGCTTCTAGAAGTCAAGCCATTCTAACTATAACTAAATTTATTTATATAAAAAGATTACTTGACAAGTATAATACAAATATGTGTCAATAGATTAATGATAGAATATATTTTATAATAAATTTTGTTTGAAATGTAAAATAGTCAATGACACGCTCGCTGTCCCAGAAACATGGCCGCCGCCTCCACCAGCAAGGCTAGGGGCGTTATTGCAAAAACTCCATGTAGATGAAGACCGGCGGGCGCTAATTTGCAAAATTTGCGCCCCTCGTTCCCTGGCCTTGGGATGGAAAAAACGACGGTCAAAATCAGGTGTGCATGGTTGCATATAAGTCCGGTATGCACATGATACGTTCTCCTCCAAAAAGAGCTATAACCCCACTCTCATTAGCTAGATATGGGGATTGGGTTTGCAAAAACACCCCTCTAGGCTCCACATCCCTTCCCAAAACCAGCTCAATCGCTGAACATATGCACCCAAAACAACCACAAATCTTGGAAGCTTTGTTCCCACGAAGAATTTGAGGTGGTATTTTATAATGTGAAATGCGGCCCATGTTCCTATTCCTAGTCTGCTAAGCCAGTGGCAATAGATGGAACCTTGCAGTTAGTGATTCAGGATAGCCTCGCCAGAATCTTTGCACCGACAGACAGGGAAAAGATGAACGAAGTAAAAGACTAAGATCAATGGACATCTCAACGAGCATCTCACCATCAAACAGGACAGTGGACCGGTATCACAGCACACTGTACTCGGATTCCTTCCACGGCGGTAAAATCGGATTCAATTGCTTCGCCCCGATGGCAAGTTAAAAACCGCTTCAACACAGTCCAGGCGAATCTCAACTGTACTCACCACCTTCGATCGATCGAACCTCAAGAGAAGCCAAGGACGAGCATCCGGCTTTTGCTCGCCCTCGTCTCCTCAGTGCTCCACCGTCTGTGTCACTTCAGACCGGCCCACCCTTAGACTATAAAAGGGGAGGCCTGGTCCTGGGCAACGTAACATATGAAGATCTCTAGATTGGTTTTGGCTAATTGATGACATCCTTAGGACTAATCTCTCTATGCTAAGTGTTGATTTAGTTGGAGATTGGTCAAGCCGAGGATTGTGCATGATGGTCATGATGGATGGGTCGAGATGATCCAAATGTTGATCAAGTGCATGACATGGCGTGTTTCGAGGATCAAAATGGGCTCAAGGCAAAGGTATATCATAGGGCCATTTTTGATTTTACACTCAAGACACCATAGAGGGTGTGAGTGATTATAGGATCGATAAGCCGTACTATAAAGAGGGGAAAACTATCGTACATATCGGTCCTCATGTGCCTCTAGGTTCAAAATCATTTGCATGCATTCTAACCTAGAGAGCTAACTCCGTGCTTGATGGAAAATGTTTTCAAAATGCTAACACATGGTGTCGGGGTGTTCTTCGACGTGTCGGCAACAAAAATCAAGTGACGGAAGTCGGTTTGGAGCAAAGGCGAAGGAACGACGACGAAACGACGGAATTTCGCAGCTCAGACAGTGACCGGACTCACTGACCGGAAGCACATGGAATCGACCGGACGCACCGATCACCGCGTCCGGTCAAAATTCCAGAGAGCATGTTTCTCGGTCGGTGGTCGACGGGTGACCGGACGCACCAACCGGAAGCATCCGGTCGCGACCGGAAGCTGGATCGGACGCACGACCGGACGCACCCAGCTGCTCGGTTTGGCGGTCAGGTGGGGTTTGTCGGTTGTGACCGGACCCACCGACCGGACTCACCGGGTGAGTCCGGTCGGTCCCGGCCGGCTGATTTGTGCGTGGTTTGCACCCCCAACGGCCACATTTCATGGTGTGGGGTATTTATACCCCTTTGGCCGGCCATGGGAGGTCTCTTGGTCATTTTGAATCAATCCTAACACCTCTAGAGCTGAGCACTCATCCTCCTCACTCCTTTGCTTGAGAGCATTCATTCTAGTGAGTTGAGGTGATTCAAGTGCACTTGCTTTGATCTTTACATCTAGTGGCACTTGTGGATCGTTGTGAGCCGGTGATTTTCTTGTTGCTCTTGTAGAGCACCACTCCTAGCCGGCTTGGTGATTGGTGGAGGCGTTGGCAAGAGAAGGTGAATGTTCTTGGTCACCTCCGGTGATTTGTGAGAGGGTCACACACTCCTCGTCGGGAAGACAAAGTGTGAGTAATCTATTGCTCGTGTCTTGGGTACCTCTCATTTGCTTTGGGTGCAAGAAGCCTAAAGGCACTTGGCTTGGAGTAAGCTCCACCTTGACCCACACGTGAGAAGGTCGGCACAACGGAGATTAGCTTGAGGGTGCTCAAGTGAACTTCGGGTTAAATGTCGTGTCTCCATTTGTCTCTCGGTGATTGGCTCCAATTTGGTTCTCATATTGTTACATCCTTGGTGATTGGATTGACTAGCCTCGACATTGTGGTAGATCACCTCTACACTCTTGCATTACTTTCATATATCTTGTGCTAGTGTAGTTTGAGTAGTCTTGCTTAGTTGCTAGAGTAATTAGCTTGTTCACCTAGTGGTAAAGTAGTGACATAGCCCTTGATTGTGAATTAGAGACTATAGCAACTAGAATTGTCAATAGGAGGCTTGCCGACAAGTAGAGCTAGAGCAAACGCATTTACGCTTTGTTATTTACTAACTAGTTGCTCTAGTGATTTTGTAGAAATTTTATTAGGCTATTCACCCCCTCTAGCCATTTAGGACCTTTCAACATACACGTAGACAACAACACCACTCACACTCACGCAGTTCGCCACCATTGTTGGCACTAGACTGAATCATTCATAGGCTTGTTTCTAGGGACTTAGGATCCAGCACTCTCCCTATTGTCTTGTCTCCGTTCTAGGACCTGGGATCCGTCCGTCTCTAGGAGCTTGTACCTGTAATCCCCAACACGAGCACCTTGCTGGTGCAAGACTAAAAAGAATCATAGCCCCCACTGGACGTAGCACAGTTAGGCCTGAACCAATATAAATTTCGTGTGTCACTCTTTTCACTAACCCATCAAAGCCGCGAAAATAGTCTCGACGTTCTCTTCACTTGTTCGGTGTGTCGAGGAGCCCTGTCACCAAGATACCGACAACTCTGATTTCGGTGTCCAGAATGGTTTTGGACTAAAATATTCCTGGAGACTAGTTTATATTGTTTACAAAGTACTAACCAAATTGTTTTGTATTAATTTCGGAATCTACCAAAATTTACGCGATATCGCTTGGACGACCCACCAATTAATTCCCTTGAAACAAGGATCAAAATTCTCTTCCTCGGATAAGAAAGAAGCGGATCTTGGAAAAAACAAACAAAGAATAAAATTAGTGGAGGCAACTGAACACTTGACACGGCGCCAAATGCCAATACACAGGCCAGCAATCTCTCTCTTTCTCTGCACAGGAGTCAAAATAGTGTTGCAGCAGGCTGAGGATAATCTTCAGTAATACCACGAATTTTTGCACAATAAAACAGGTGTCAATACAGACTATCGACCTGCGCATGCAAACAAGCCTCCAAGGTCCCTAACAAGTGCTTGAAGTAAACTAGAATTATATATGTGTAACAAATCAAGATCAATATAAATTACAAAGGACCAAGATGGTAACAACAACGTTGCTCAAAAAAAAGATGGTAACAACAACATTGATTTTCCACGTCAATCAATCGTAAAAAGATCACCGAAATTTCATATAAGCTTCCTCTATTGTGAAAAGGGGGCAAAAAAGAATTCATGTGGACTCTCACAACAGTCCTGAAAGGTTTATACTGACAGATAGCTGGACTGCCATTTACACACTGATATATGATATATTTATATATATAATAACAAACAAATCGAGAAACTAGCACACTAATACCCGTAAAATCGGCTAGGAGATACTGACTGACGTAGAGCTTCATCATTTCATCAGAAGCTCAAGGCTGACAGCGCAACGCCACAGCCCAAGGCGAGCGCCAGGACGGACGCCACCGCCGGCACCGGGAGCGCCGCCGCGCCGTTCTTGTTGCCGTGCGGCCTCGTCACGGCGCCCCCGCCGCCCACGTTCCGCCCACCCGCGCCAGCTCCCGCGGCGCCACCTGCGCCTGCGCCGGCGCCTCCACCGGCGCTGCCTCCCTTGTGCCCGGTGGTAATCCTCCTGTGATGCTTCAACTCCACCGTGCTCACAGTCACAGCCTCATGCCCAGGCCCAAGCTTCCGGCTGGGACTCTGGATTTCCAGGTGGTGGTCTTCCATATCGCCACCTTCAGTTGATGAACAAGCCAACAACCAGTTTCTTAGTCAGAGCCGTGTTATTCTCCAGACTAGATGATAATTTGACCAATCATGCAAAGCAATGATTCAGGGACCAATTAAGAGAGAAGAATAAAACTGACCATGCAATTGTTCTTGCACCTGGAGATGAGGCCTCAGCCGATGCCGCTCTGTGGAAACTCCGGCGCTTCCCTCAGCGGCTGATGCTGCACACCATGAGAACTGGGAGGCAAGGGTGAGGAGGACCAAGATGGAGATGGCGAGGACGGTGCTGCTTTTTCCCATCTTGATCTTGAGATGGACAGGACACCAGAAGCAATTCATCGGCTCTGAAAGTCTGATGCGATGAGGAGGAGTGTCCCCGGAGACTCCTCTTATAACTCCTGCAGTCTGCAGGGTAGTACCTGTTGCTGCCAATGCCAAGATAAGGCAAGCAACTTATTATTTGGCAAAACGGAACCTGATTCCTTTCTCGACGGCAGACATTCTGATCTGAAAAAAGATCAGGTAACCACGTGAATGGAGGCGTTCTTTTGTTCTTGTTACACACCATTGGTTGTAGTATTTAAAAATAAATAAAAATTGGGTATAATTAGGGACAGTTCAGGTCTAATGGGACCTAAATCCCAGCAAAGGTTGCTGATTCTGGTACTTAGGTTTTTTCCCTTCTTCTGTTTCAATGCCTTTGGGCACTAATGATGTGCTTCTAGGGAAAGGAGGGACACATGGAACAACAATGTGCTGATTTTGGTGGCTTTCTTGCATGTGGTGGGTGTGGATTTTTGCTTGGTGGTCCATGGACCATCATGGCCTTTGCTTGCCAGATCTCATCCAAAATATATAGGATAAAGCCAGCCAACTGGATTTCATCTTTTGTCAGTCACCGACTAGTACAAACGGAGGGACACATTGTCGATTCTTTTCATTCTGGTATGTAGTTTTCAATGAATTGTAACGGATCAAGAACAAGAAAAGGGATGGCCACATGCACATATACGCATGTTTTCCAGCATAACATGTAAGAAAATTTGTTGGATATTTGAGTGGTGCACGACATATGGATTAGCTGTTTGAGAATCTATACTATAATGTCCCCGTTGAGGCCTCACCAAATCAACGGTCCACAAAAGAAAGCGTCCAAATGATTGGAGGGCTTGATCGAAAAGTTTGATGCGAGGTCTGACAACTCACTAATCGCGCGCGGCATCGCGGCGTCGCGGCTGCGAACAGGGTTCGAACCCCATCGTACGCACCCATCGAACACCGAAAAACAAAATACGCGGCTCCCTCATCTTTTCTCCACGACGGGAAACCGTACCGTACGGGATACATGGCGGACTGCCCGGGGCACGCCACGAGATCGACATTGACTGCCCGGGGCACGCTCGACGACGGCGGCGCGGAGGAAGGACTCGTACATCTTGCGACCTGGGCCTTCCAGGACGAGGACCGCGACGACTCCAGGGGCTTCCAGGACGACGGCCGCGATCTGAAACCGTCCTCGCCGGGCAGTCCGACGTTACGCTCGACGACGGCGGCGAGGAGGAAGGACTGCTACATCTTGCGACCTGGGCCTTCCAGGACAACGACCGCGACGACTCCGGCGGCCAGACGCCGCAGCAGGTACGCGTTATGGACGCCGCAGCAATATCTCGCACATGTACGCGTTACGACGACCCCGACGGCCAGACGCCGCAGCAATACCTCGCACATGTACGCGTTACGACGACTCCGGCGGCCAGACGCCGCAGCAGCAATACCTCGCACATGCACACGTCCTTATTAGCACCATGTGCAGTTAATCATACGAGCCATGCAGATCGGGTTTGTCTGGTAAACGAGCAATGGTAGATTACTTACTACGTATCATTTATTTTGATACACATTGCATAGGTCAGGTACTGTCGATGCTCATCTCAAATACGTCGAAGCTATCTTTCACTGGATGCATGAACAGCACGCCGGCTATGGCCTCCTTCCTAGCTTGCTTTGACGTCATTGTTGCTAGCTCCATGCATGACATCATGATGACATCGATATGTTTTCTGGCCGTTTTTTTAAGGACAGTCTTGATTGCATATAGTTCTATCAACCATCTGTCACCGTTAAATTGATAGGCCAAATCATTGTTGACTACCTGAAATTTCAGGATTAGTATTAGAATTTCAGGATCCATGATTTCGTCTACCTGAAATAAATCATATATGATAGCCCTCACTCATTCAGCATCATTTATTTTGATACCCATTGCATAGGGCAAGTACTGTCGATGTTCATCTCAAATATGTACAGGTTTTCTAGATTGATTTCAATACAAGGACTTCGCCTTGGGTGGCCTTGGCCGGGTGACCGAGTAAGATAGGTTCTGTTCCTATCTCTACTTTAAATAGCACCACCTTCTAGATGCAAGTTCTTTGATTGCTTCTACACGTCAATTCTACCACAATGTCGACGCCAAGAGATACTCAAAATGCTCTAGGCGATATAACCAATCTCACAGGTACGTCCTAAAACTGTGTATATAGCAATATGGTGGTGTATAATTCATTCCCTTTGCATGCCCAAACGAACGTCTAACAGAACTTGCAATCGGACTTGCAGCAAGGAACCGGCAGCAACGGATGCGGCGATCTGAAATGAGCGAAGAACAAAGGGAGGAAGAGAGGAGGAAACAATGTGAATACCAACGCCAGTAACGGGCAAGAAAGAAGGCCGAATCAGAAAACAATAGCACTTCTTTTGCTTTGACTACATCCGGTATAATTTATGATTTATACTTGTATATATTTTGCCGAGCTATTTAAAAAGTCACCGGTGAGTCCGACACAACAACGGGCAGGAACAACACATGGTGAGATACGCGAAAGCTCATCAAGTATATTGAATAATAAGGAGAATATACAACCAACTACAGATGTGGAAAACACACAGGATGGCAATGGCACTGCAAACATAATAGTCAGTGTACTATCCGTGTCCGAAGGTAACTTCATGTATATAATATGTGGATGAATGAATTTATTATCTCTACTATAAAAATAATATAATTGTCTATAGGTGTTTCCATGGGCGGAATGAGCGCAACAAACGAAAGAGGAGAGCTGATATGACCTTCAAGCAGTTAGAAGCGATCGAAGGAGAGATCTGTGAGTATCGAGCTCAATATCGAAAGCACGGAAGAAGATTGACTCATAAAGTAACAGCACGACACCTCTTGCCAGGTCAAGGCATTGATGAAAACATACTTCCAAAGAACCGCGCCAACAGGTGACAAATACGTGTATTATAATGCATTTCTTCTACATAGTAATGTATATCATGCTCCTAAAGTCATGTTCATATGTGAAGATCTGGTTTTTGAAAGTGGATTATCGACAATAATGGAAAATGATGGCCCAGACGATTCTTCTGATTGGTTGCACAGGAATGATGCCTTTGTGCCACAACGTAGAGGCACACAGACGTCCTTAACTGGTCCAACGCCGGCTACCGATGAGTCAGGTCAGCACCACAATATTGGTTAGGGATTCTGGGGCTGCTTGCTTTGGTAGCTAGCTCTCCTTGTGGCACAAACAACAAGGGAACGATCCGGAGAGAAGTTTCGACAGAAGTGTGGTTGTATATGGAAGGACGGATTGTCGTCCGCAGTATGCCCGACCATACCATGGCTGTTATGACCCATTAGGTTATCCTATGTATAACCCACTAGGGGAAACGGGATGGAACAAGTTCATGCCGTTTAGCGGGGATCCGGCCATTCCACCATTTGCGACCCCGGCGTCTGCTAATGTTAGTTACATGGGACAACGCTCTACTGGTGGTCACCAAGGTATTATTCTCCTACCTTATTGTATGCCACATTTCATTATAATATATTCTAATATGTTTACTGGAATTACAGATACCCCGCCCTCATCTAATAATGTCCGAAGCATGGGTGATGCCAATACAGATGATGGTCAAGGTAAAAAGAAAAATCCTACTAAAATACTATGATATAACATTATCTAATCTTTTTTTCAAATTGCAGCTGATAATAATAATCGTATGGATCAACCGAAGACGGGATAATGACAACCAAGAAGGGAGAACCTAGGTGCGGCTGAAGATGAAGCACACTCCATAAGATATGTAACCGCACGACATTACTACTTCTTCAAAATGCAAGTCAGACGGGGGTTAATCAACATTATATTATTTGGAGGACGTCTTTTTCAACAGTGGGCTGTCAATATGTACATAAAGATGAGTCCATGAGGCTAGATTGGTATTCTAATCCAGCCAATCAGAAACTAATACGTGCGGAGCTATACACAAGGAAATACCAATGTTGTACAAAAAAACCGAATTTAAACTAACAAATTTCAAGAACAATACCGCGATGTTAGCACGGGCATTAATTAATTGACAAGTTTTACGAAGTCATGGTCATTCTTTAATTTTGAAAAGGATAATGCGATATTGATGATGAAAGGGAAGGTGAAGTTGAGATTTCAGTCTTTCCGACTAATCAAGGCACTGAATTTCCATTTATCAGTTCATCTCTGCATAAGAGGAATACAAAAAGATGCAAATAGTCAGACAGATCCCAACTGGCCGAAAGGTGATGCCAAACACCTCATCAGATTTTAGTGCAGATGACATGAACATGGCTAGGATTCTGCTAACACGGCATTCCAGCGGTCACAGTCGAGTGCAACATAGGGCCAGGAAGATGACACCCAAGCACGAAAGATGCCTTACAATCAGGATCGAATAAGCAAACCATGTTACGTGGAGCACAGGTTATGGCATTATTCCAGGTTCAACCAAAGCGCAGCAGTACAGAGATATGACAAATGGACCAATCACCAATAACTAAGATGCTATGAACTGATCGTTGGCGAGTTTTCGTCCAGAAAATTCCTCGCACGAAATGTCATTTTGATTTCTGGGACAACAAAATATCGCCTACATTATGAACCAAATAGAAAGCCAAAACATCTCTTACAAGCTTGTATAGGCAATAAGTTACATTAAAACCAACTTACAAATAACTGGAGCATAACCATCTGTACAAAATGTTATCCAGAGAAACAATTCAAACCACACATTATTGGTATTATCTGCGCCCACATACACAAAATCTAAATCATATAGGGCAAAGGGAGCACCTGACGCAGAGCCTAAGACTATATAATCATATCTGAAATACATTTGTCTGGAATCTCTCGTCATATAACTGCCAGTGGCCATACCTAACAATGTGGAAGGAGGAACGAAACGGTATGTAAAAGTTGGGCTTCACTAGCGTCACAAGATTCTTCATGTTAGCAGCAGCCTGGTCTATTCCCCGGCTTGTAAGATTTGCACAGCCAAACAGGTCCAGAACCTCCAAGTCTTTGCATCCTTCTGGGATAGAGCTGAGGCCAACAGTAGTCAACTTTGAGAACCTCAGCTCGAGATGTTTCAGCTTTGGCATGAACTTGGATATTGTAATGGCTTCCCTGTCACCATCTTCCGGGCATTCTCTTAAGTAGTCCTCAGGAACTATTCCAACATGCTCTGATGGATCGATCCAGTTGAATATGTTGCGCTTGAGGACCCTGAGGTTCTGGCAGCTCTGGCCAATCACCTCTAGTGGCCTGTATGAAACCTCATAGCAGTTGCTGATGTCCAATTCTGTAAGCATAGGGCAGCATGCTCCGACAGTGAGCATTGATCGATCAGTTATTGCCGGGCTAGTTTTGATGGAAAGGATACTAAGTCTTGGAGATCTGCACATGATTAAGTCACTTAAGAGCTCAGAATAATACTTCCAATCGAAGTGAAGAAAAAAAGGAAAAGAGTACCTAACTCATAACATCGATAAAAGAAAAATTAAGCAGAAGAAATAGCACCAGAGTGACTTACTCATGGAGCAAGCAAAGGCAAACAGAAAAGGGTACTAGGAACTACTTTAGGTATATGGACCTGTTACTGAGGTTATACATACATTCCCAACAAGAACACTGAACAAGCTAGAGCACATATTCAACAAAGAGAGGTCAATCTGAAATAGCTAGCTAAACAGGATTTGACCCATCTTACTTTAAATAAATTGAAGATAACTCTGTGTTTTTCACACAAGAAATAAAAAAGAAAACAATTATTGATTTCACCACAAAAATAGAGAACTAGAAAGAAGAAACAAGTATTTAAACGGATACCAATTTTGTGAGGTCAAGTTTGTGCATACTGATTTCTATGATTTCCCAGAACATATTATAACACCACTGAAACTTGCATTCACAATACATGATTCGTATAACAAGCCCCCATCCAGGATAGTCTAAACCTTGTAACACATGGAACATGGGTACACTACAGCAGAAAAAGATGCACTGAACCTCAGGCCTGTACACTTGTGCGGTAGTCCAGGTTCATATCTACTTTTCAAGTTTATGGACATACTACTTGAACCACTATTCAAGTGACCTGAGCAATGCTCTTGAAGCGTTAGGAGAGGCATGGTAACCCACCACCCTCTTATCACCAAGACTTGTAAGGCGATGCAGGAAGGTGAATAAATCAGAGAAGAAAAAATAAAATGCCCCTCGCGTGCACAACCCTCTCTGCCTCAATCCCAGATGGCTCCATCTGGCAGGAGAAACGACGAGCCTTCCCCGTCCCCAAGCATCTTCAGTGGCCAAGTGGCGACTCCCAAATCATCACCGCCACAATTGAGTGGATCTGCACTGCAAGGAAAGGTAGTTGTCTATCCTGCTAGTACGCCTCCTGTTCCTTCTCCATGGCTGGCTCCTCCCTCTAGACGTGGGCCATGTCTTGCCCCCAGCGAGCATCTAGTAACCTACGCAATGCCTTGAGAACACCGGACCTGAGCTGTAATTTGGTCCACAGGAAAAAAAAGCAAATTCTTTAATACTGCATTTCAATTCTTTCAGTCAAAAAACATGTGCACACTGCTACAATTTGATTGTGTTAACTTGATAGAAGTCTAAAGAAAAACCCTACACAGGAGAACTGCATGTCATTTCATTAGAGAGAAATTCAAAGGAAAGGGGTGAATTGTCTTTTACAGAACACACACACACACACACACACAAAAGCACCAAATCCTTTGTTGCCTTGTATACAGGTCATGAATTTGTTGTATAAAGGCCCAGAAAAGAGACTTTGCTAGCCACAATATATCAAAACCTTCACTAATGGAGACTCTATTGGGTTGCCTTGCATGAATCCACCTCTAATAGATCCTTCAAGAAGTGGAGACTCTATTGGGTTGACTTGTATGAATCCGACTCTACCAGATCAAAGTGTCATGACTCACCATGGAAAACAAGAAAAGATTATAACAAAAGAGCGATACCCTAGCAAGCTTAAATCAAGAACATATGTGGGAGACTCTATTGGGTTGCCTTGCATGAATCCAACTTAAATAGAATCTATACCTACTAATAAAGAGAGAAAATTTCCCATTCACCTTTTTGCTGTCTGCTTTTTCTCTCTGCCGGTCTCCAAGATGTCAGCGTTGCAACGCGTACGAGAGATTGACCAGAGGAATACTCGTGTGTGCTGTTAGTCGATCTGATCTGATCACGTTTGCTTGGCCGAGCGGCAAACATCAAGACTCCTACCTCCCTCCTATATAAACCGGCACCTGGCCAACGAGAGGGGGATCTCTGGTTCTCGCTTATAAACGCTGTATACACGCCGGCACCTGGCCTTCGGCACCTTCGGTTGTCACGCATCCACAGCGAACCGCTGCGAACTCTCTCGCCCGCGCATATACGCATAGCAGACTCATCTGCTGCACACGGGCTGCCGCAGCTACCGACGCTCTGCTTCTCATCTCGCCTGGCACGTGCACGCCGACGCCGCCCTGCTGCTGCACGCATATCTGCTTCAAGCCACCTACACTACAGTCATGCCGTCGGGGCCGACCGTCGTGTTTCTTGGTGAGCATCTAATTTAGTGACTGCAAGGCAAGGTTTCATCTTCTCCGCCATAGAGGATAGGCATGTGGACGAGCCTTGGGACAAGCATGTGGACGAGCCTTGGGACGAGCCCGGGGATGATGAGGCCAGGGAGGTTGAGACCGGCGGCGGCACGGAAGATCGAGTGCGGGGAGCCTGCCGATAGCACAAAGGTCGAGAGCAGCATACCCGTCGCTGGCTCGAGCTACGTCTCAACGTGCGACGAAAGAAGGTACAGAAGGGCGAGAGAGAAAAGATGGGATGGATGGAGGACTCAAAAAATGTGAAAGACGGGCCGACGATATAGATAGACAAGGACATGTTTCTTTGTGGCAGATCGGACGGCAAGAGCTTCATGTGTTTCTTTGCATGGATCGCCAGCATGAACTCATGCACTCTCATTGGTCGTGGCCCTGAGTCGGGATCCCAGCATTGGTTTTGCTAACAAATTTCTAAAATAGGATGATCTGTTGCGCCAAACATTTTTCAGAATGGCTTCGGCTTCTCCAGACAACTTATTCATTAAAAAAATCAACCAAAAAAAAAAGGGCGGGGATTAGGGAGGAAAGATTGAAGACATCTTTGCTAGAAGCTATGGAAAGTGTCATGTCCTCACCACGGAGCCCATGCATTTACTTATGGGCCATGATATTAAATTGACATAAGTTTAGTTGACTTAAAATCAAACAAAGATAACTAACTTTAGATGACCACACAATAAACATTTTGTTAGGACACATTGACACATTTGCAATTGGCATGAGTATCGGACAATAAAGTGAATGTCATGATGCAACAGACCGACATCTCGTTGTGATACATGGACATATTTACTACACCAGACACTATTGGCATGAGTACCTGACAATAAATTGTATGCCCCAAGTGCAACGCACGGGCATGTTTTGCTAGTCCTTCAAAAAGGGGAGACTCTTGGGTTGACTTGTATGAATCCGACTCTACCAGATCAAAGTGTCATGACTAAGCATGGAAAACAAGAAAAGATTAAAACAAAATAGCAATACCCTAGCAAATCTTAAATCAAGAACATATTATGTGACTATTGTGACATGATAAGGGTGGTAATTGTTGAATACAATCACAAAATTGTTTCCCAGAAGATAAAAAAAAAAAAAAAAAAAAAAAAAACTGTTATACTTCTGGATGGCTATAGTTCAGAAGACCTTTTTCCTATGAACATGTTTCAATCAGCCTTTATAAAATTGAGTATATATGCTGGTTTCGAGTTTATGCCTGAAAATGCATTACTTGGAAGAAATTATATTTATTTTTTCTTGTTTAAGTTCCTTCGCTTTTCAAAAAAAAAAAAAAAAAAAAAAAAAAAAGGGAGTGGGGGTTGCAAGACAAAAACCCAACATTTTAGTTCCTTGAAATGATAGCAACTCAGCACCCAACATGGTTTGGAATTTGGATGTTTAGATTTTGGAGAAGATGGTCCGCTTTCTAAATATCATTAGAATCTTCAGTGCACATCTATCTCAAATCTGTCATATGTTCAGAACAACATACAAACATTTGTAGCACCATCCTTAGAGCAATAAAATCCAATTATAAACTCAGCATCTTTGAAGTATTCCATTTCAAAGATATCGCTCTTTTGCTTTACCTCAATTCAAACTACCATATACACTTCTGTCAAATCATTAGTCCTAGCAAGCCATTGCCTAAAAGTCATGAAATGAGAGTATGCAGTAAGCCATTACCATCACATGAATGAGGACCAGAACTTGGAATTTTCGGCTCTCTGCAGATTTCACTACT
The DNA here is from genome assembly GCA_015847255.1 of Hyparrhenia diplandra. NCBI lineage: Eukaryota > Viridiplantae > Streptophyta > Magnoliopsida > Poales > Poaceae > Hyparrhenia > Hyparrhenia diplandra. Next base: position 79,912 of record JADLZK010002895.1, on the reverse strand, counting down.
TTGTATGAAAAGACACAATTTCGAGACCACAAGCAGCCAAGGAAGATTCCACAGATTGAAAGCACAGAGATACACACATAAAATTGCGTCCACAATTAAAAACAACTTAACCAGAAATCTTGCTTAGGGAGGCGCAACCAATTGCATATGCATCATTTTTACAGATAATCTGTTTTTTATTAAAAAAAGTCATGTAGATCTTCAATTGCAGTAGAACTACCAATACACATGCTGAAAGAAAAGCACCAGTGTTGCTAAAACATTTCCTTGTGTCAGGGCGTGAGGCCGGGGGCAGGCCATACCCTCCAGGCATTAACTCTGGCAAATCAAAGATACAACGCACCTCTCCGCGGCGAAGACGAGCGCGTCGTCGGAGCAGTGGCGGACACGGATCTCACACATCTCCCCGCGGAGAGCGTGGCGGCGGAGCGTAGCATGGCATCGACGCGGCGCTGGAAGGCGGGCGTCCACCACGCTGCTGCCTCGGCTCCGGGTGTGGACTCTGCAAACCCGGGCTCGAGGTCAAGCACCGCGAAGAGCCCCGGGCGTGAGGACGCGGCGTCCCGCCAGGAGCGACAGCACGCCAGGGCGCCGCGCCACAGATCCACCAGCGCCAGCCTCGAGAACGCATCGACAAGGCACACCGCCGTCATGTCGGACCAGTCCCTCGACTCCTCCGACGCCGGCGACGCTCTCTCTGCCTCGTCGCCGGTCGCCATGTTAGCGGGTTCTCAATTTTTTTTTTTTTGTGGGGTGGGTGTGTGTGGTGGGGAGCGGTTCTCCATTGTTTTCGGCCGAGCCGAAGAAGCGACCTGCACTGTCGCGCCACGTGACAGATTGCACGTGCACCATCCTGGTGATTTTTTCTCGTCATTCTTTCAAGTTTTTAAAAGATTTAAATATACAATATATATTTCACTTGTTTTTTAAATATATTTTTCAATTGTTGTCACGAGTGGATCCAGAAACCAACACCACGAGGCCTAATCTGTACTCCAAAAAGAATTAAAACAAATCGTCGACGGGCGAGCGAAAACAGCCCCACGCACCTTCGCTTGTCCGGCGGTTTCACGCGCTCGCTCGTGCCCACCGGACGTTCCACTCAGACGCTCGCCAGCCCGCTGCCCGCCCGGGCCGGTCTCCCCGCTCTACCTCCGTCGCCGCAGCTCGTCGCGCCGCCACCGCCCGGCGCAAGATAGACAGCCGCCACCGACGACGAGGGCTAAGCTTCGGCGTCCGCCCCACCATTCGCGGGCGTCGAGACCCGAACCTCGAGCTCCTCCGACCCTTCCTTGCTCCCTCCGGGGCCCCTCCATTCGCACACACCCGGCCGCTTCGTGCGGCCACCGCGAGGGGGCCTACAAATGATCCGGCGCACCCCTAGCCGCCGGCTCAGGCCGCCACGGGCGAGCGCCTCGAGTCGATGTCTACCCCCGAGGGATGACGCCCCGCTCCGGCCCATCACAACGCCGCCGCCGACATGCCGCGAAAACGCCGAGGCCGACGCCCGCTCCGGTCTTTCACTACGCTGCTGCGCCGTTTGCGTAGGCGTCCGGGCGACGCCACCCGATCCGAGCAACGAGATCGTGGAGCGAGCATATACTTCTCGAGGAAGGCGGACTTGTTGTAGAGAGGAGTGGGACCGATCAGCGTAGTGGTTTACCAAGGATTTTGGGACACCAACTTCTCTCCATTAGGTAAACCTTTACCTTTCTCTTTACGCCTCGATCTTGAAGGATCGATGGAAGCCTAGAGGGGGTGAATAGGTCGACCCCCAAATCGACTGTTAAAACTTCAACAAGTCAAGTCAAGATACAGATATGCGCGGCACTGCCACAGTAAAGTCTTGACCGGCCAGCAACCGACAAGAGAGTGATCGAGATCGAGAACCGAGGCTGTCGGAGTGGCGGTAGCGGCACCGCAACGTCTGTGTGCGACCGCGCGCGGGTCACTTTACGACCCGACTCGAGGTGAATCTCGAGAGCTTTTCCCTTTGCACTTGTGATTCACACTAGTTCCTGCACACAAATACTTCACAGAAATATATCCAGAGGTGACAGAAACCCTGCAGCAAGGTAGATCGGGACGAAGCCCAATCTCACAAGACAAAATATGCAAGAATGTAAAGAACACGAGTGACACAAGGAATTATCCCGTGGTTCGCCGTCGCCACACAGTCGGGTTACCTCCACGTTGTTGAGGTTGCCACACAAGGCTTAGCTTGCCCACCGGCTTGCTTTTTCCCCGCTCACAAGTCTAGGGAGTTAACCCTAGAGATGTGGGGTAATGTATTGTTTGTTGAGTGAGGTTACAAACCTCCCAAGGCCGCCACACGAAGGGGGCAAGCTCAAGGGCGACGCCCTAGCCGTCTAGGAGCAAGCTCCAAGAGTAAAGAACCCTAGGGTTCCTACCAAACGTGAACCAAATGCTCTTTTGAGTGGGGGAAGTAGTAGATCCGGTCTCCAATCAAAGTTTGCTGCCTTTTCCCTCAAAAATCCCAGGTGGGAAGTGAGAGATTGAGTGAGGAGCTCAAGGTGCTTCAATGGAGGAGTGAGGGAGAGCAAGAGGTGTGTTCCCGGTCGCCGTCACTTTCGAGGAAGAAGAAGGAATGAGCCGGTGACCGCTTGTGGGAGGGGTAGAATAGATATTTATACCCCACAGTCCCAACGGTCGGGTTTAAGTGTGGCACTGCCGCACTGACACGCGGCACTGCCGCGTGGGCATGGCATTGCCGCGCCTGCCTGTCAGCAAAAGGTGAGATTCTCAAAGAAAGGCTGGCTGATCAGGCTTGGAGTTGTGTATTGTGTCTGATTTGATGTTTAGAGCACTTGGTCCACAGGTACCCGAGAATCCTATGATCCCTCTTAATAGTACGGCATTTCCTAAACTCAAGATTCAAAATATGAAATAATTTAAACGTCTTGATCCGGAAACACCACCATCTAGCTTATTTGGTGCCTTTGGACCTGTACATCAACTCCACATTTTATTCCCTGCATGTCATCTTCGTAAATCTCATTAGTCCCCTAATTCGGTGGTCATCAACGCCAAAACCCACTTAGAGCTTGATTGCACTTACAAGTCTCAATCAATTTTTCATATGTTTAATGCTCCCAATCAACCATATTGTTGTTGCCTGTCCAAAGCTCGCCAAAACCAAATGAATCCTCAATAACTTGACAGAGATTAGCTCCAACCATAATCAGAGGTTAGGTGGCTCAGATGGAATGAACCCAAACATGAAAAAATCCAGCATTCTTTTAGATGAGCTCTGATCCTCTTTATGTAAAAAGCTTACACAAACTTGACTGTAGTTGTTCTTTAATTTAAATAGGGAATATGATCAAGCTTGATAACAGTGTTAAGGTTAGCAGCTAAGGCTTTAAATGCTCCATAAACAATTCTGGCAAGAAAACTCGATGGACGTCTTTATTCTGGACAGAAAGGAAGTGTGAGATATGGGCGTCTCAATTCTGGAAAGTAGCAGAAAGGAAGTGTCAGGTGATTATTTTCCTTTGTAGTTAACTGAAACCAAATCTGGTATGTGTTAGATTGAGGAAACCTAAAAAATCTCTACTATTCATGTTTGCAAGAAAAGAGATTCCATCTATTGATTTGTTGATTCTTGCACACACAACAATTATGTGTTGTGTGAGCTTGTTCCAAATGTGTGATCTCCATAAACCATGTTTATTGTTGCATCATGAGAATCCCATTGATTACATGGTAATCAGTCTGAGTTTGGCCCTAAAATGTTGGGCGTAAGAGCGGAATTTTTGGCTTTTCACCTCGCTCAAAAGATCAAGTTCACTCAGTCAAATGAACGAAAAAAAAAATATGAAATTGATAATGACTTGAGTTACAGCATGTGCACAATTAGAATTTGTTTGTGGCCAAAATAATCAGAAATTATTTGTAGTTGAATCAGTCACCCGCCACCTAAGTTTCCGTTGGTACCTATACCGATTAATTGGCCACCTCTCAGCTTTTTCACATACAATTGTGACTTGAGTTTATTATTTTAGATCCCGAGGATCATTTATTAACATAACTATGTCCTCTTCCTTCCTATGGTGGGCTGGTGGTTAGATCCATATGGTGTTTATATATGGTGGCAGCAATCCTGCTTACAACCAGGTGATCCAACCTAACATTTATGAAAAATCACAAATCTATGGCAACCAATGATAAATGACAGACGCCAACATTGACAAGAATGATAATGATGCCGATGGTGCTTCACGGTGATCACCTTGACTATGCCTTGTAAGACCATTTCTCGACAATATCATCTGCATTTTGTGACATCATGTTTTATTGTTGGCAGGCAACGATCTGGTGGAATGCCACCTTTTGCCTCCAATGTGGAGGGGTGCAAACCGAAGAGATAGTGACAGAGGTGGTCAAGGACACAGTTGGTGATATCGCTCTTACTAGCTTGTCTCTTGTGAAGTGTACTCCCATCACTCCATGTGAAGTATTTGTATGAGATGAGATAGGAGTCACGTGTTCTTTTGCCCCTATTATAAGACCCGCAATAGGAGGATGCTTGTAACGTATTTTTTGGTTAACTTAATTTTTCATGCAGTGCATGCGACTTAAAACTGTGATAGCCTTCTATTGCTTCCTGCCTTCTGGCTCCTATAATAGTGTGAACTGAATCGGTAATAAAGATGATGTAGTCCATGTCGGTTACTCCCGTGCGTCGACCGTCGTCTTGGCTTCTGCCTTGCCCTTGCCCACCGTCGGCGTGGCCGCATCGTGGTCGCGCGACTGGTCGCCTCAGGTCCGCCACGCCAGCTGACTAATCGTATTTGTATTCCTCATCGGGGTGGTGAATTGTGTGTGTTTGAAATGAAGTCTGGTTGCTTCTCCCGTTCCGTGCTGCCCAAGCATCTCTGGGCACCGAGCTCCGGCCTGGCCTCCGGGCTACTAGCTAGTGGACTCTGATCGGACGCGTCGACGGATGTGCATTAGCGGTGCAGGCAGAGGAGACAGAGAGCATCGGGCAGACGTGGACGTGACGTCACAGCAGCCGTAGCACATCCATTGGCACGTGTCGCCGGCTCGCCGCAGATCATCATGTGGCGGTGGCGCCTGGGCATGCAGCTTCCGATCCGTTTCGTTGCGACTCGATCATTCAATTCGACGAGACAGCGTTGGGGGTTGAGAAGCGACCGAGGATTTGTAGTGCGTTGCTAGCTTCGTCCCCATGTATAAGGAGGTGCCAGCCGTGCCCACGGAAGAGATCGAGCAACGAGGAGCAAGCAGCAGATCGACGCCCACGGCCACGCCCTTACGGACGACAACGGAGCAAGTAGAAGTAGGCATGGCGGAGTCCCATAGCATCGTCATCGTCGGCGGCGGCATCTGCGGCCTTGCCACCGCTCTTGCTCTTCACCGGTGAGCTCATTCGCTCCTCCTCGTTGCTGATAAACAACATTGGACTGGTTTTTTTCTCTATCCAAAGTACTCCGTCTAAACTATATGTCGCTTTAATTTTTCTGATTTATTTATTTAGTCATGTATCGATACATTGTTCATCCATTTAGTTATGTACGTCAAATCGCGTCGTTGTATCGAAGTTGCGAGTTCTGATTTCTGAACGTGTTCTCTGAACTCTGATAAAATAAGGAAAAAAAAAGATGCTGATTTACTGCTAATGATCGACTTGACTTGCACCCAGGAAAGGGATTGCTAGTCTTGTGTTGGAGAAGTCTAGGGACCTGCGTGCAGAAGGCGCGGGCATCGGTGTCCAAGAAAACGGATGGCGAGTCCTGGAGCAGCTTGGCGTCGCTGCAGAGCTCAGGGAGACAGCTCATAAAGAGGAAAGCTAAATGATACTCGGGTGGCATCGTCTGCTTTTCCACCCAAATTTTGCAGCGTCCGATTCATTTGCTTTGGCGATCTGCGTCGTTGGTTGCTTTTGCCCACGCGCTCTCTGGTTTGCCCTGTCTGTCTGATGGTCCCACCTGTCATTTGTTTATTTTGGTAATCGCGCGCCTTGTCCGTTGCTCTTGTCTGTTTCGAACCCGTCATTTTTGTTTGTCCCTCCTCCTTCCCATTTCGTCTCCCCTTTCTGCTCTTGGTCTCTTCCGCTGAGAAGTGGCGAATGGAGGTCGCCGGAGCGCCTCTCCGCCGCCGATTTGGTTGATTCCGGTTAGTCTGTCCTTTGTCTATGATCTAGATCCTTTTTGACCTCGCTATGCTGCTGGTAACATGTGTTTTATTTCTCGTTTTTTGTTCATTCCTGCTGTTCCGCCGAGAATAGGTTCGATTCATGGAGTTGACGCCACTACAGCTGCTCCGCATCCGTCCTCTCCCCTCATCGGATCCTCGGGTCATCTGATCTCGGGCTGGTGAGTTCATCTCCCCCTCGCTCCTCCTCTATTGACTCATCTTCCCCAATTTTTGCTAGCGCGTGCAATCTCGCTAGGTGCCCAGCCGGGCGGCCGTCTCGCGGGATTCCAGCCACGGATCCGCTTTTTAGCAATTGCTAGGTGGATCTATGTATGCTCGACACCACATGTTGTTTTGATTTTGGAATTTGTTTCTGGTTCGATCCGTGGAGGTGTCGCCACTACGGCTGCTTCCTGCCCCCCTTCTCGCGCTTGCATGTCGTCTGCCCCTCCTCTGTCTACTCCGCGGTCTGTGAAGCCTGCTTGCATCCCATGATGTTGTCTATTTTTAGCATATATTCCTATTAGAAATAGCATATATGCCTATTTAGAAATTGCATTGCATGCTTGCATGCCCTATTATAATTGATACCCTAATTCAAGCTGAGTTCATAGTCTATCATTAGTTTGTAGTATCATGTTGCTGGTTTTGTACTAAGATGCTTAAGAACTTTGAAATCACCTATATAGCAAGGGTTCCTTACTAGGAAATACAACTTTGAATAGCAAGGGTCTATAGTATCATGTTGCTGGTTTTGTGGAGTGCTACCAGGAATGCACAATAAGTAGCTAGACCATGCCCTGTTTTGCAGAGACTGCTAGAGATATTAGGTGTGTGTGCTTTCTGAATTCCTTTAATTTTGTCAGATTTCTATATATCCTTGAGTGTCAAGGAACAAGGTTGCATTTTTTCCCTTTGCTATTTATATAATATGTCACCCTTTGCTACCGAATTATACTTTTGTATTGATTTTTATTTTCTTTCTAATTGATTGTCCTTTTTTATTATTGTTCAAGACCATATGGGTCTCAAAAGGAAGTCTTCTGTTCTTGGGTCCTCAAGCTTAGATAATTCTGATGCTGTTGATGGAGGTGATTTGTTACTGCCTATGGATTCTTCTGAGCCTGATGACAATGTCGATTTAGCTGAGGATGATTCTTCTGATCATGATGTAATTATACTGTCAGAATTTTTTGATTTTTATATCTGTTTTTTCATACATGTCATCAGTCGCCTCCCTTTTTTAATATGCCCTACCATTTAATGCTGTTCTTTTTATATAAATGTACCTCTGTAGGGTTTGATTCAAGCTTTATACAAGGAATACATGGTAGAGGTATTTTATTCCTAGTTCTTGTTGTATTTTATTTTCCTTCTACTCTAATTTGCAGGTTTCATATATTAATTTTTTTTTTGTGTGTTTACCCTTTTTTATCATCTAGTGTTCCAAGGTTAAAACTATAAAGAAGAAGCTACTGATGTCGTTGACTCACAAGGTTAGTATGATGTTTCCCATTTTTTTTTAAGTTTATGGTGTGTTATCATATATTGATTTTTTAGCATAATTTTATCCTTCTGTTTCGGTTGAAAAAATAACAGGCTAAGGATAATTCTGATGGTCGACCTAAAGTTGGGATCTCAAGCTTTTCTGAAAGTGTGTTTTCTAGAGTTATTGATTCACTTTCAGATGATCGTAAAGGTGTCATCCGTAAATATGGATTTGGATCTCTTCTGTTGTTTGATAATTGCTCAGTCCCAATGAATTTTGCAATTTGGGTTGCTAGTCTTGTGAATCATAATTCTGGAGACATAGTTGTTGAAGGGAAGGTTATTTCTCTCACTAAAGAGGCTGTTCACATGGTACTTGATCTTCCATTTGGTGGTTCTTGTTTCCCCACTGATTTTTCTGCTGGGAAGGCTTCTCTACTAGCAAGGTTCAGGAAAGATACTGTCCCTCCCATTTCCTTTTTCGTTGATGCTCTTCTGTCAAAGGCTGAGATGGATGATGAGGATATGTTTGTATGTTTCATGGTTGTTGCGATGAGTTCTTTTCTTTGCCCCAATAATTCTGTTGTTCCTAGTCCAAAGTTTTTTGGTATATTTCAAGATCTTGACAGCATTCGATCTTATGACTGGTGTGGTTTTATTCTCTCATGGTTGCTTGAGCATATCAAGGTTTTCAACCAGTTGCAAATTTGTAAATCTACTCAACCAGCTAGTCTTGGTGGTTGTTTGTACTTCCTCACTGTAAGTCCATAGAAAATTTCCCCTCTTTTTTTAGATTTCTTTTTTTAAAATTTACTGTTTTTAATTTACCATTTCTTAAACTCTTTTGTGTAGGTATTGTATCTTGATCATGTTGACTTTGGGTCACATCAAGTCGCTTCTACCATCCCTCGATTGTCTGTATGGAAAAAAAGATATGATTACTCATTATGCATGCTTTGATCAGACTCAGAAGGTTCTTTTGGATACCATCCTATCATGGATTATCAAAGGACGTGTTATGCCAAGGTTTTGTTTGAACATCCTTTCCCATTTTTAAAAGAAGCTTTTTATTTGATTCAATTTGCGCTTCTTTTTTTATTATGGAATCTACTGTTTAGCTTTCCTGATGCAATTGACATGTTTTGATATGCTGTATTTATCTTTCTTTTTAATAATTTTGCTAGGATATGAGCTTGCTTCCTCAAAGCCTTCGCCAAGCTTTTGATGATGATTTTGTTTCAAAGTTGGATTCCTATGCTGGTTGTAATTTGCCTTCAGATTTGAAAGATGCTATCTGTAATCTTGTTGAGAAGCATCGGCTGAATTGTGGGGTGTCAGTAAACTTTGATGTGAATTCAATTACCTCTTTGTCTGATGATATGAAGTTGACTTTTATCAAGCTTTGGAAGCATGTCTATTCTGTGAATAAAATGTCCCAGGATCTAGTTTTGGAAGTTATTAGGTTGCTTTCTGAGTTTGTTTCTAAGGATGTCAACTATGAGAGTGTTCAGGTTCAGCATGGATCTGTTAAAGTTGACAAGAGTGACTGTATTATTATTGATGGTCCTACTAAAAGCTCTTTTGCTTCTAATGATGGATGCCATGTTTCTGTTGTTGATCAAAAGTTGAATGATGTATGTCTTTTCTCCATCCCTTTTTTCCCAATTTTAAATTTCTGATAACTATTGTTTCTATATTTACTTTTAGTTAAACTTTTAATTTGCCCTCTTCCTCTTTTTCTTTCAGTCTTTACGATGCAAGGTCAAAGATGGTTCTTCTAAGCTCATGGATTCTGGTATGTGCTATACTAATTATCTTATTTTATTATTATTTTCCCCTTTTTCTTCCTTCCCTGTACCCCTTAATCTGTTTTCATTTTATTACTTTAATGCCATTTTCTCCTTTTTCCTTAGGGTGTTTTGATGTTGGGACAAGCTGTCCTAGACGTGTTTCGAGCTCCAATAGTCCTCTAGCTGATATTACAAATTCAAATCCTTTGGTGAAAGATTTGTCGAAGAAATCCAAATGCCGGAGATTAGATTCTTCTCCGGTTATAGAAGTTGTTGAAGTTGGTGATGAAAAATTGTATGTCCCTGATTCTATATCGCCTGAATCAATGCCTGGGTTCAAAAGATTCTTTCCTAATAAGGTGAGCTTTTTATCCTCTTTTTTGCTTTGTTATTAAGTTTCATTATTGTTTTGGCATTACTTTCATACTTTTATTAACTAAGTTATTTGTATCTTGTTTCTCTTCTTTTCAAAATTTTCAAGAGCGGTGCTTCAGTCAAGAGATCTGCTACTTGTTCAAGGAAGTCTGGTATTCAAAATGTTAGGGTGAGTTTCTGGTTAATAGATTTTGCACTATAGCTGTTGTTTTTCTTTACTTGTTTTATTCTATATCTTATTTTTTAAAAAATAACTCAAATTTATGTTTCAAGGATGGACTGCCAAAAACAAGCTTTGGATTTCAACCAGATTTCTATGTCTCCAATTAAATCTGCTACTCATCCCAAATCTAGAGGTTCTCTTGGTTTTCAGCCTTCTTCTTCAAAGAATCCAATAGAGGTATTCTTTTGCTTTTAGTTTATGCCTATTTTACTTTAAAGTTCAGTTTTCTTATTATTTTTTTATTTTGCAGATATCTCCAGAGGTTGAAATTTGTAATGAAAAAACTTTTGGTGAATCTATTGCTGAAATGACCAAGAAGACTAATGATATATACAATTCAAAATTGAGCTTAGGTTGGTTTTTCTTGTTACATTGTTTTTCTAAATCTTAGTGTTACTCTTCTTTTATTAAGCTTTCTTAATAGTTTCATTTATCTGTTAATAAAAATCATAGGCCCGAAGGCAGTGTTTGCTGCCCCAAGTCGCCTTGGTTCCAGTGGCCAGTTGCCTGCTGCTGCTAATGTGATGTCTAAGGCTGTTCGCTTTTGAACTTTCAAAGACACATTCAGATACGCATAAAGATCCTGTGCAAGCTTGCTAATTCTCAGTTTCAAAAGTTAGTGATTTTTTTTTTCATTATTAACCCCTGCCTGCCCTTCTAATGTTTTTCTGACTGTTTGTTGGTCATGAAAGTTTTTCGTAATACTTTTTGTCTTTTGTTATTCAGTGAAGATGCAGTGTCTTTATCTGGAGTCCGTGTACTTTCTGGTCTCTTGGCAACCTTTGAAGCCTGGTGGTTTTGTGAACTCTTTCGTAATGTCCTGCTTCTGTTATAGTATGTCCAGAAACCGTGTTGGCCATCGTGCTCACTTGAAACGACAGTTTTTCTTCTCAAACATTGGTGTATGTTGTAACTGCCTTCATTCATATATTTTTTAATAATATTTGTATTCATTGTTCTATCTTTTGCTTTCAAAAAATCTCCCCTGATGGTTTCTTTTTAATGTGTTTGTGTTAGGAATCCTTGTTATTGGATCATGATGCTGCTGATGAGAAGTTGATGACAAAATGCTTCACTCGTTCTTCTAAGTCTAGTCTTTTGCAAAACTCTGACTTGGTACTATGTGTTTGTAACTGTTGGGCTTTATGTAATTGTCAATATTTTGCTTTTTGATTTTTATTTAGAATATATGATTATGACATGATTTTCTTTTTTTCTTCAGCTTTTCTTCCCAATCTTGCATGACAATCATTGGTTTGTCTTCGCCGTTGACATTAAGGAGTCTGCTTTCGTATTTCTTGATGGCTTATATGATCACAATTCAACTTATCATAAAACAATTGAGTCCAAGCTAGTTAGCTTCTTATTGTGTTTTACCAAGGTAAATAATTTTTTTAATAGAGTTTGAATCATCTTTTGTGGCCTTTTATTTTTTTTATGCAGGTGACTTCTTTTCAGTTTCATTGGATGAAACATGTCAAAGTTGAAATGAAATTCAATTTGTATGTAATTGCGTATCCTAAAGTTCCTGCTCAGTCTTCTGCCAATCTGTAAGTTTTTTTTCCCTTTTTTGAAAATCGCCAGTGTTGCATATGTAAGCTTTTATTTTCCATTTTGCGATTGTGAAATCGTATGCCTTTTTTGTTGTTTGATGTTTTGTTTAAATTATTTTTTTCTTATCAACTGAAGCAAATTCTTTTTAAAATTATATGTAGGTGTGATTCCGGGATCTATTCTATGATGTTTCTAACATTATAGTTGTCCTTATGATCGCCTTTCCAATTTGTTTTGTGCTCAAGATATTCCACCTTTGAGGATCAAGATTGCTAATGACTTGTTTTACCATCCGAAGAATATTGGAATAAAGAGTCGTGTATATGACTACAAACTTGAGGTTAGTTGTATATATATTTTTTGGACTTTTCAGCCTACTTTGCTGTGCTCAGCAACTTCATGTATTCTTTCTGCTATTTGTTAACAGGATTAAATCTTCCATTCTAGTTGAAGGTGTCAGACACGCCACAATTTGATTCAAGACATTGTCCAGATGAAAAATAGTCTTTTTTTTTGAAATCCATAAGTGCTGCTGTTTTCATCTGATGTAGTACATGAAATCTGGAAGTAATAGAAAAATGGTTTGAAAAATGTAATCGTATTTCATCATTACATAGTACTTGGTCAAACTTTTTTGCCTTCTTGACAAAAGCTTTGGATTACACAATAGATTTTCTTTTTTCTGATCTAAGTATTATCTCTGAATCTATCCGTCTTTTTGTGCACTCTTCTTATAGGCTTCTTTTTGATGTTGCTCTACTCTCTTCACCTTCCGATGCATCTGTTGCTTTTCTTGGCTTTTTCTTGATCTTTGCTGTTGGGCCTGCAGCATAACAGTACATTGTTAATATTGTACAAAAAACTATTAGAATGACATATGTTTCATTATTTGTACAAAAGAAAACGATATGCTCATTGTTTTTATTTAATATTTACTTGAGTTTGCTGCCTTCTTCTTCTTCTTTAGCATTTGCTTTAGCCATCTTCCTTCTAATCTCCTCTACTATTGACATCAGTCTTGTTGGTTTCTTTGGTCGCCCTTTTCTTTTAATCCTGTCTGGATCTTGTAAGTTTGCAAGCTCTGTTTCAGATTCTTCTTGACTGTCTTGTTCCTCAACATCATTTTCATTTTGTTGTGCTTCTTCTAATGCCTTTGAAATGAGGTCCATCTCCTTATCTATCCTTTCAAATTCATCATCCAGGTATGTGCTCATTTCTTCACTTTTCGCCCCTTTTGATGTTAGGTTTGCTGCTTTTCTAGACAATGAATTATACCTGAGAAGCTCATGTGTTGCAGGGGTGTCATCTTGGTCCACAGGAATCATTTTGATGTCTTTCTTTCTCCACCGGTCAATGAAGTACTTCTCAGGTATCTTACTAATGTCTTCTTCTACTATGACTTTCAAAATGTGGCTGCATAGTATTCCATCTTTGCAAAATTTTGCACATATGCATCCAAACTCCTCTCTCCCTTTTGTTAGATCTGTTAGGACTACGTACTCTCTGTTCTTTTGTACTTGCTGAATTCTATTTGACTTTTGCCATACTTCAAACCTTTTCCCTTTTACTATTTCTCTGTACTTGAGCCTTTCTGTCAACCTCAGCTGATATTGGAACTTTAGGAATATATTTCTATTGTATCTTTCTGCTGCTTGTAGTTCTATTCTATATCCAGTCATCAACTCTTTCGGCCTTTTCTGCTTACTCTGATTGTCCTCGGTTTTCTCCATGATCTTTATCCTGTCTGTGATTCTTTCGTATTCCTTGACGAAGCTAAGAATGCTGTATGTAGGTCCTACATTATCCTTGATCCTTGAATTTGTTTGCTCACTCCTGCCTGTGCTCTGAAGGAATGGATAGAAATCCTCCTTGTAATAGACTGGTATGAACTTATCCCTGTTTTCCCACATTCTATTGAAATAGTTGTTATCCTCCTGATGGTATTCTGCAATCATTTTTTGCCAGTCATCTTCAAATTCTTCTACTGTGATTGAATTGTCTACTATGTCTTCAAATTTTTCTGGTAAGCCTATGTTCTTTGCAAAACATCTCCCATTCTTCCTATAGCATTTGCTCTTTATATGAAAGAAGCAGTTCCTGTGCACAGTGCTCGGCATTGTTGCTGATATGACAGCTCGCATTGCCTGATCTTGATCTGTTATGATTGTCTTTGGATGTTTGCCTCCCATAGATTCGAGGAATGTCTCAAATATCCATCTGAAGGATTCTATAGTTTCATCTGATACAAATGCACACCCGAACAATATTGTGTGGCCATGCCCTGAAATGCCTACAATTGGTGTCAATGGTAGGTTATACTTGTTTGTCATATAGGTTGCATCAAAACTAATGCAATCTCCATATTCTGAATACCATTTTAATGATATGCCTTCTCGCCAAAACATATTCTTGACTTTGTTATCTTCATCTACCATGAATTTGAAGAAGAATGAAGGATCTTTTGTTTGTCTGTCCTTGAAATACTGCAGCACTTTGTTCATGTCGCTCCCAGTTACTTCACTGTTTATTTTTGTTCTTTCATTTTGGACATCTTTTTGTCTTGTAGGGCAGCGCTGATGCTTTTCCCCCTGAGATATGACAGTATGGCTATCATCTTCCTCGTTGGTATGTTACTAGCATTCAATGTCCTTATCATTTGCCTCTCCATGTCTGTCATATATTTTCTTCCACTGAATATTTGATCTCTGTTCCCAGGGCACAGCTCATGGTTGTGATCTAATTCCAGCCTGACTACTGCTTCTATTTCTCTTCCATCAGTACTGGGCATCTTGTTTTGACTTGTACATTAGTATTTCTCTTTTTGCCTTTCCCCTTAGCTTGATGTGACACTGCTTCTATTTCTTCTTGCTGCACTGTTTTGTTTTGTGCTTGTTTGCCGCCGTACATATGACATCTCAATTCCTGCTTGTATAGCTCATAATTTTTTTTGCTGCTTGTACTTCTAGTCTTATGTGACTGGTTGATTGCAAATCCTGCCACGTATCCATAGTACCAAAAGAATTTTATGGCCAATTCTAAAGTTTGAAATCTCATGCCAATCTGCGGTGTTATATTACTGTCCACAGTTGCATTATTTCCTCGTGCAGCTTCTACCTGTTCTGCCTGTATGAATTCCTCAATTTCCTTCTCCAACATTTCTTCCTCTTCATCTTGTGCAGTGCTGCCATGTACTTCTTTTTGCTTTGGATCGAATGATGGATTGGAAGCACCGGGTTCCTGTTGCGTGCTTGTTGATGTACCAGGCAAGTTAACTGAAATGTTTGATGCACTTGCAGTTTTCGATGGTACCTGCAGATTAATTCATGCATCGTTGTTGTTACTACATATTTAATCTATGTTTTAGTTAATGTACTTATATGAATCTCTCGAATATTTATTTGTAATACCTCTTCTATCATCATTGAGTCCAAAATGTATGTATTATTGATCACATGGTCTTGTAGTTCCTGATTTGCGACGTCCTCTTCTTCTTCTTCGTCCACCTGTTTGTTTGGTAAAAAAATTTCAAACAAATGTGAGTTTACTTTTTGTAGATATAAGTTTTTTTATGGTTAGAATTTATTTATTTGTTTTCATGAGAACTTACATTGTACTCTGTTGGGAAATCGAATTCGTGCTCATAGATGCTTTGATTTGTTGCTTCATGTGGTTCTTGTACTTGATCATATGTACTGTTGTACATATTCATCCAATTACTGTTGCTTCCTCCTTCACCATCAATCTGAAAATCATCTGTGCCCAGAAGTAGCCCTGTGTATGTCCCCTGGAAATCTCCTTGTCCCTGTAACATTGATAAAAACAGGAATCCAAAATGAATGTGTATAATAATTTTATTATTTGAAAATCTAGCTTAGTTTAATACAGTATCAATTTGAATGTGCTACTCACTGATAATCGTTCTTCTTGCGAATTCATGATTTGCTCAACGAGAAGTCCTGTCATGGTCTCCTGTTTTGAGTTTCAAATTATTTAGTTAGTAAATTTTGGGGGGTGGGGTGGTATGATATGCTCTTGTTGGGTTACCTTTCTGTTGCTTTGGTTATTTGCAAGGTACATACTGTATGGATTCATGTTGCTTGGGCCCTGCTCTGAATGTCCTGTTATATTCCTTGTCCCAGCCTGAATATGCAATTTAAGTAACCATGTTTTAATATTCAGTTAATTTTGAATACCTTGAATATGCATATATTATGTGAGTTTTATATATACCTGGAAGTTGTAGTTCTGCCGTATTTCGTGTGCCCATTGTTCATATCCATATGTATGTGTTGAAATCCCCCCAATTTGTGCCTGCATATGCCCTTGTTCTTGGCTGTTTATCATTGTATTACTTGAATGTACCTGCAGTGAAACAACATTTTTCAATCATGAAGGCTAAAGATGCAGAATCTTTTTTGTTTTTGCCTTTTTGAATCTAGATTTGAAAAGGGTAGTGCTGACCTTTTCTTTTTCTTGTATTTGATGCTCAGGTTTGCCATCCATCTGATCTGGTGTTAGCCTTGGATCTTGGGGTTGCCAGGAGCTGTTGGATTCTTTCTGATGATGGGGTGTCTGCCCATCGTCATCTGGTGGTTGCATGGTTTTTTTTTCTTCGGCTGTGGTGGTGATGGATGTACTCTCGTCAGTAGGTCTTTGGCTGTTCTATTGGATCTGCACGTAAGTCTCTTTCCCTATCGCTCTCTTTCCCTGTCTTGCTCCCGTGGCTGATGATTCCTTTCTTGGAGTGGAAGATGTACTTTTTCCCAATTGGCCTTTTTCTCTCGTGGGTGTGGGCTTTTTTTTTCTCTCTATGGGCCTCTCTTTTTTTAAGGTGGGCCTTATTCTTGTTATTTATTAGAGGGGCCTACATACCTTTGGCCCATTACTGGGGGCTTTTTGTTTGTGGGCTCTAATTTGTCTCTATTAAGCCCGATCTGCAGGTTTCTTGTTCATTTCTTCCCATTTAAGTTGCACTGCTGCATCTTCCCCACATCTTCCCTCGGTCTCTCTGTAAGTCTCATGTCTCCCTCTCATCTTCTGTTCATGTCGTCTATGATGTTTTTTTCCTGATATGTTATTAATATATTATGGACATTTAACTTTTTTGTAACCAAGTTTTTAAATCTACCTATGCTGATTGAAAGACTTTTTTCTTTAGTCGTTTCAACATAGCGGTCCCAAGCCCGGACAAAGGATGAGGGTTGCTATCAGGTTTTTCCTGGTTGCGTAAAAAACATATATATCTATTTGTTTTGGCTTTTTTTTTTAGGGTTCAATGATGATTCTCCATCCACGCTCCTTGGACACTGAAGTTATGTAACCAAATGATATAGTGTTGGGGGGGTGGGGTTGGCTTATGCTAGGTGGTTTGGTCTTTGGGTTGTTGTGTGTTTGGGGTTTGGGTATTTGATTTGGTTTTGGTTTGGGTGGGTTTTGGGGGTTGGCCTTTGGTAGTTGGTTTGGCTTTGGGCTTTGGTAGGGTGGTTTTGTTTCCTAGAGGGGCTTTGGAAGGTTTTTTTTTGGGTTTTGAGCTTTTGGAGGGTGGTTTCATGCTTTTTGGAGGGTGGTCTGATTCCTTTGCTAGGTGGTTTGCAGCTTTGGGCTTTGGGATGTTTGTGTGGGGCTTTTTGGGAGGGGGGTTGGTGGGAGGGGGGGTGTTGGCCTTTGCTAGGTGGTTTGGGTCTTTGGGCTTTGGGTGGGTGGTTTGTATCCAAGAGGGCTTTGGGTGGTTTTTTTGGGATTTTGGAGGGTGGTTTGGGTTGTTTTGGGCTTTGGGAGACGGTTTGGGGCTTTGGGAGGGTGATTTGTTTTTGGCTTTGGTAGGGTGGATTGGGGCTTTGGGATGGTGGTTTTGTTCTTTTGCAGGTGATTTGGTCCTTTGAGAGGGTGGTTTGGTTGTTTTGGGCTTTGGTTGGGTGGTTTGATTTTTTTCGCTTTGGTAGGGTGGTTTGGTTCTTTTGGAGGTGGTTTGGGTTTTTGGTAGGGTGGTTAGGTTGTTTTTGGCTTTGGAAGGGTGGATTGGGATTTGGAGGGTGGTTTGGATTGGGAAGGGGCGTTTGGTAATTTGATTTTGGTTTGGATTGCTCTGCTATGGTGTGGTTTAGTTTGGGAATGGGGGTTTGCTTATTTTGGGAAGGTGGTTTTTTGGTAATAGGAGGGGCAATCTTTTTGCTAAAGACAAAAAGACCCTACTAGGCAATGGGTTTGGAGTTATATTTATATTTACAATGAAGCAATTTATTTGGATATGAAGTGTTCAAGGTTGTAATCATGGAAAGGTCATTTGCCAACAAGCACCGTACTGATTTGTCCTTCAAGGATTTTCTTCCATGATCTGTGATTGTTGTCTCAATTAGCACCACCAATTCCATTTCTTCTCTAAGCACTATATTTGCATTTGTTCTCATACTGTTGCTATGCACAGCTCATCAAGAAGTGCATATTTATCATCATCTCAGTGCCCCTATGGTGTCCATCAGCGTCCGAATCCAGCTTCGTGATGCAATCTAAAGATTTCTTAAGGATGGTGAGTGTTTTCCACTGGGCTGTGCTTTTTTTCCTACTATTGGTTCATGTTAAGATAGTCTCTAAAATCTGGATTCCTTTTTATTTGTATATGTGTTTTATCTTTTCATTTTATGGTTCTGACCTCCAAGCTTTTTCTTCTATGACACCATGGACTACATGATCTGCGGCCCAGTGGTAGCTATGGTCTGGGAGGCCAAGAGAGTTCTTGTCATAATTTGCTGCTTAGATCATTTGGCACCACTATGCGCCTGATTTCTGATCTCTGTCATCATCTGTGGTGATGTCAACATTGGAAGGTCAGCTCTCAGTCCCAATTTTTGGTAGCCCATGCTTTACATTTTCTTTTTTTATATTTCATGCCTGTTCATGCGATGGTTATGCTTGGTCGCTTTTTTTTTTGTTATAGGTGGAAATCCAATAGTGGTTGTTGTAGCTTGAAATATTAGTAGAGTGAAGAGATTTAATTTTCCCTAATATAGGAGGGGGTGGGGGGACTGGTGTGGTTGCTGATCAGTATGATATACTGATATCTATTTAACTTTGTATTACCGATGAATAGTCTTATATAGAATTTAACTATGTGCATAGTTTTATTTGGCTATCTAGTTATTTTTGACATATAGTTTTTTCTGAATTGGCCACACAGATCATTTTGGCACTTCACTGAAATGCCCTCCCAAGTTTGGCTGGCATCATTTTGTGGTGTCTTTGATGTCGACATTGCAAGGTCAGTCACCAATTTTGTAGCTTATGCTTTACATTTCTTTTTATTTTTCAAGCCTCTAATGCAGTGGTCTTCCTTGCTTGCTTAGTTTGTTAAAGCTGCAATTCCATATAAGGAGCTATGATTTTTTTTCAAGCCTCAAGAAGTGACTCCATTTCTTGTTGCCAGCTAGGAGTTTGCCATTGTGATTCATCTCTATTTTGATTTGCTCTTACACTGTATATATGCAGTCACATATTGTTGATTTTGGAGTATCCAAGATGAATGGAATAAGCTTTGGTTTAGAGGTGAGTGGAGCGTCATCTTACTTTTTACACTACTGTACATGTCACTTTGCTTTGAAAGCTGTATGCTTTGTTTGTGAGTTTGTGAAAAAATTAGGATTACTTAAGATATATGAGTCTGCTTTGTGCAGTGCAATTATTGCTCAGAACCAGTTCAGATATTTTTTGAGTTGAATTTGTGTGCTCAGAGTTAGTCCTGTTATTGGAATTGAGACTTTGGTGTTTTCTAGAGCTTTAGTTGTAGGTGTTTCATGGTAATCTGCTTGCTTTTTGCCAATATCTTTGTTCATGGAAGATGGTTAGTTGGTTGAAACTCGAGGATGAGAAGCACTATGGCTGTCTTTGGTCAGTTTCACTCCTGTCAGTTTTTCAGCTATCCAATTTGAGTGATTCTCTTTGAGTGATTCCATACTTGGTGGTTGCAGTCCCATACCTCCATGTAAGTTGCTACAATGTTCTGTAATAACTATGTTTAAGTCAAGGTATTTGCACTTAAGCATATAGCTGACTATGTTTGGTTAATATCTCCATGACATTCGTCGCCTCGTATGTGCACATCATCCTCAGTTCTACATTGTTGATGGTTATCGCTGCAAGGATCCTTCTTTTTCCAATATCTTCACCAGTTCTGGTTTCTTAATCCTGTTGCACTAGTAAGATTTCTTTTCTGAAACTGAAATGGTTTCTTGTCTGCTTGCCCATCATTCCAATACTCTCCTGAAGTATCATGTTTCTTCCATATGTTCTGTTTGATGATACTTTATATGCCATTGGATATCTCAGGTATTTTTTTATGGCTGTGTGGAAGCTATATGCTATATATGAAATTTGCTATGCTGGATGCTTTGCCCCATTTTACTTTTTGGAAATAAAAAGATTGGCCCCCTACTAGGCAATTTGGTTTTTGGTAATTTTTTATTTAAGGAAAATGGCTTGGTCCAACAGGGCGGTGGCTAGCACATAGGAAATATGATTTTGCATATTGTCTGTAACATGCCATTTTTTTTCTCTTGTGATCTAGATGGCTATAAGTATCTTATTCTTTTTTCAGAGCTGGACTGTCGACCAGCAGCTCATCAATCTTTCTTGTGCTGCAGCAACCTCCTCATGATCTGTTGATGGCTGTCTAACTGGTATTTATTCTATCACATTTATATTTGAGTTGGTGACTATTTGATCTTTTTCAAATTTGATGACTAGGAATAAAGGCATGTAAGTTTTTGGTTATCACAGTGGGCAGCACCCATAATGTAAGTATACTTTTTGTTGTTTTGATTTTCTCTGTTTTTTATGATCTGTAATCTGTTGGAGCCTTTATTTTTGCCTTACTTAGTTATTTGATGATCAGGGGTTTATTAAATGGTGTTAGAATTTGGTTTGTTAAGAATATCAGTAGAAGCTTCTTTTTGGTCTGTAACTGTTGCTGTCCAAGGAGCATCTTTTTCCTGGTTTAAAATACTTATATGTGCTATTCAATCTGCAGAATTTTTTAAAAAGTTGACTGATAGTGTTTGCAATTATGACCTAAGTTATTAAAGCAATGCTTGCGAACGTGAACTGTTTCTGCATTGCCTGGTATTGCTGTTTTTTTTTTTCTGATCCTTGTGTTGGAGATTGAGTTCATAATGCCTTCTAAGCTCATTGATAAACAGTTGTATTCCTTTTGCTAGCATCTCTATCTGCATTTTACATATTCAGGTCTGTGGATAGGGTTCACTACAATCATTTCAAACAAGTTTCTTCTTTTTTTTTTTGTACTGAGATGCTTTTCTCCCCTTTGCAGCTAGAAGCAGGCATCAGGAGTGGTGATATCGAGAGTTTTCAAGTTCATCGAAAGAGCTTGGAAGGTCATCTTTCATAGTGTTGCTCCTCCATGGAAACAAGAGAGGCTCAATCGGAACAGTACAGAGAAAGGAGCTGTACATGTTAACCTCATGAAATTTTTTGCTGATTTGCACTTGAAATGATCTCATTTTTATCTTTTGTTCCAGGGCTACAGACAAAATCAGAGGATATCTGACCAAATGAATGTTCGTTGTCAGCAATATTCTTATTGTTCAGGATTCGTGTCAGAAATTTGCGTTTTTTTTTTTTTGCAGTCCCCTCAAAATTCGGGTGGGACTTGGCTTCTTGCCACCCGAATTTTTGTTAGGCAAAATTTGTGTGGTATTTATGATGAATCTGCTCGAGTGCAAATAAAGGTCTAACCACCCAAGTTTAGAATAGACAGCCTCAAAAAAAAATCACTATGTATATATGCTTTGCTTCATTTTATACGTACACAACAGCCTGCAATTAGGAATCTGCTGTATCGTTTGATTGACCACCAATAATACACAGATAACATCTTAAAATAAATGGGCAACAATTTCAGGTATCATGACGTGTGGCAGCAGGGAGACAAAATTAGCCGAGAAAAGTATCCAGTAAGGTTAGTACTCCAGGAGTTACTACCTTCCTGTCCTGATAGGTTAATTGATACGCTTAACCAAAGCAGCAATGCATGTAATCTTATTGATTTCCTTGTTGATACCAAGGACGGAGCTCCGATGCTTGAACAGAAAGGACCTGATCGAGGCACTGGCCAAGGACATACCTGCAGGGGACGATCCGCCCCGGCTGCCGCATCGCTGCCATCGACGCGGATCCCACCGGGCGGCCATGGCGCCGTCCCTGACAATGGTGGATGGTACTACCATGAAGGCCAAGGTAAACTTTGCAGATGCAGACGGACGTCTCAGTCCGGCAGTTGATGATCATCTCCAATATACGGAGTATATCATTCTCTGCCTGAAATTAAATTAAACTCTGCCGCCAAATCAAAATGCAGGTCCTGATCGGGTGCGAGGGAACCTACTCCGTGGTGGCTAAGTACCTCGGACTGTCACCGGTGAGAACCATCCCACGCCCAGTGTTGCGGGGTTTCACAACCTATCCCCATGGCCATTCTTTCGAGAACGAGTTCCTGCGCCTACGAGTCGGAGATTTCTTCATTGGCCGATTAACAATCACGGACAATCTTGTCCATTTCTTCGTAACAATGCCCAAACCTCCCACAGGTATTCACTTCACCCCGTGGGATATATATAGACAAGATTTGCATGATGAGCATCTTGCTAGAAAAGTTTATATATCCATGTTGTTTTTAATTCTTAATCCTAGCTAAATGACCTGCCTTGTCTGATGATCGATGTCGTCAACGACCGGCAGATGTCAACACCAAGGACCTGAAGGCAGTGAGGGATGTCGCGCTGAAGGAGATGCAACACGTTGACTGCCCCGCCGAGATCATCGACATTGTGCGCGACTCGACCCGAGTCGCTCAACTTCGTCACCGAGTTCTGGTACCGCCCGCCGTGGGAGGTCGTCCTGGGCAACTTCCAGAAGGGCACCGTGACGGTGGCCGGCGACGCAATGCACGCCATGGGCCCGTTCATCGGGCAGGGCGGCTCTACGGGGCTGGAGGACGCCATCGTGCTTTCAGCGCGGTCGCTGGCGCAGGCCGTGGGAGACGGCGACGGTGCTGGGAAAGGGAAAGGCGGCCTGGCACCGGCGGTGCGCGAAAGATGGTCAGCAAGGCGATCGGGAGTACATCAGGGAGAGGAGGCCAAGGTTGGCGTTGCTGTCGCTTGAGTCCTTCATCATGGGGCGCTGCTGGTGCGCTCGCCGTCTCCGGTTACCAAGCTGGCCTGCGTCGTCGTGCTCATTCTCTTGGGAAGCAAGTCGCTTAGGCATGCCAACTATGACTGTGGTCGCCTCTAGCAGTGGTGGACTCAAGAAATTTGACGAATCTGGGCGACGAATATAGTCTACATTACAAGCGCTTAGAAACATAGATCTCAATACATTTAGTCTTTACCAAAATCTTGTTGCAACACATGTTCACATCATGGATATGAGAGTAAATTTAACATAACAAAAAAAAAATTGCACACTAATTTCTAATACGACTAGGAGGAAGTTGTATCTTTCTAGTCTAGTCTTCAAATTTTGAGACCGCCGAATAATAGTAGCTTCATCAAGTGATTTGGATAGTTCTCGCTCAACATAGCACACCATCAAGTTGTTGAACCATTCATCGGTGATTTTGTTCCACAATTTAGACTCAATAATTTTCATTGCTAAGAACAATCTTTCCACAGCAATAGTTGATACTGGCACTAATGCCAATTCAATGAGCTTGTACACCAACGGAAAAACCAAATGTTTTTCTGTTGCACCATCTTTGTGGCCAAACTTTCCATATCTATACAACTAGCAAAGGCAACATTCCTCCTCACATGAAGAACATATGTCTCAAGTTGTTCCCTTATTATTCCACGGTCATGATCAGAGATATCAGCATCATATATCGCAAGTCGTGCAAGTTTATTTTGTCGGCTGGTCTATGGCGACGAGCCCCTACCACGCAAAACCACATTACACTCCTATTTGGCCGACCCTTCTCTCGTTTCCTATAATCTCTCCTCGGGTTTTCTCATCCCACTTGGCCCATTCGGTGTCCCGTGTCCACTGGCGGAGCATGGTACAAACGTAGGAGGGCATTATTCAGTTTTACTACAGTAATTTGACGCTTAGCTGTCAAAGCATGAGTTTAAAATTAGGACTAAAGCTCACAAGTTAGCATATAATTTTACCATGTCTCTTGAAGTTGCTCTTAAAGGAGATTAGGAGAGAGAACGACCGTGAGTGTTAGTTTTTTGTGTGGCTTTAGAAAAAAAAAATTGTAGTAGAGATAAGAGTAGCGATGTACAGCACACATGGAGTCACTCAACAGTGTCGTACGCTGTCATACAGCCATACAGGAGGCTACCGGCGTAACTGGTCACGTGTTAACCACGCCCTATTTGCTAGTCTATCTATGACAAATAATAACACCATATAATATTCGTGTGAACACGCTAGACACATTTCAAGTAAAAAACCAGACTTTCTGGCCAAGTCGCTGTGAAGGACGTCAGTATACCATAACCAGAGATGATGGAATTTGTATCCTTTAGAACATTCCATCTAGATAGATACAGAGTCGGCATTGTATGGAAATGACTAGGTATACCAAAAATTTAGAAGCTCTTCATCTTTTCCTCCACCAACTCAATGCAGCGGTATAGAACCAACTGAACATGATTTAACGTGCACACTATCTGATTTGTAATCTCATTAGCATCCTTTCCATTTTCCAACTGAATTTCCGCCACGACTGGTCTTAATGGGATCAGCCACTCCGAGTGCACCTTGTGCAATGTCTCTTTCGGAAACAATTTTCCAGATATTTGTCCTGACCAAAAGGGAAGGTAAAAGGTGATCAAACAATTCACACATCTTCCATAACCCTGAGGAATCCAAACTATATTCTGCTGGTTTACAAGAATGGAAAAAATGATCCAAAAAACACATCTTATCAGTTCTATTACCAATTGGAATTTATGTTAATTGCACAGTACTCCCTCCATCCCAAATTATAAGACACTTTGGCTTTTCTAGATACATTACTTTTGTTATGTATCTAGAAATTGCCAAAATTGTCTTATATTTTGAAATGGAGGGAGTAGCTTCTAATGTTATTGCTCTTTGGAAAGGTATATATGTGCATGACTAAAAATTAGGAATAAGGTTTGCTCATAATTACCGCTTCCAAACATGAATAAGGACATGTATGTGCACCACTTAAAATTAGGAATAAGGACCTACGCCAGACCCACAGGTGTTAATTTCAACTTTTGCTAAGACTATCGCCCTTTTCGCGGCCAGCCAGCCAAATAATTTCTCTCATAGCATCAGCTAGCCACGCGTTCGATCGGCGGTATTTTTCTCTCGAACGCATCACCCAGCCACACGCAAATTTAAAGGCTCTATATTTAAAAATTTGACAATTTTGCTAATAAAGTTCATTGGATTTGACACAAGTTAGCATGTGTAATATTGAACCCAAATGCTTAATTATACCACAAAATAAATAAATCAAGATTGCTGAAAAAAAACTGCAATTTTTGAAACATATTTCAAAGGGTAGTTAAAATATTGCAGGAGCCGAAATGTAGTGGATGCAAATATAGGCATAGCATGAATTGAAAGAACAAGAGACACATTATGTTGTGGCAAATTATTAATATCTGAATTCTGAATATAATGTTAAGTTTTTGGATGTTACCTCTTGAATCTATTATCAGAATAAATCTTAGCAAGTTTAGAGCTGATATTACCTGCATAGAAATAGAAAAAATGTGAAAAATTCTAGGAAATTATTCCCAGACAAAAACTGCACAATGTTGTGAAAACTGAAAACACAATTAGTAGGGCAAGACAAGTAAAATTTACAATAACAGAGCACCTTAAGTATAAGCCACTGAACCAACAACCCGTTGATCTAGCATTCCTAAATCCTTTATACACAATACTCCCTCTGTCCTGTAATATATAACTGTAATGTGCTGCATTCTAGCATTCCAAATTTGTCCTCAAATATAATGCATTCTAGAGGACAAAAACAAGTTTTGCATTAAATACTTTCCACTTATCAACCAATCACCATTAATCACGTTGATGATAGCGACTGATTAGGAAATAAAATGAGGGTACATCGTCTTTTATGTTCTCGCCTAATTTGTCTTAAATTTCAAGAACTCACTATACTACAGGACAGAGGGAGTGATCATTATTTTAAGTGCAATAAGATCATTAAAAGGAAATATACCTATTATTGCTAAAAAAGGAAATATACCTGTTCACTGTGATCAGGAAGGCAAGGAGGACCACCTTCTGGAGGCCTCAAAATCAGCTTGACTAACTCAAGTGCAGGAGATGCCCAGCACGGCAACCTGTTACCTTGAAATCCATCATCTTCAACACAATCATTGTCAGCTCGGCGACTCTCTCTCGAAACTTCCTCTCTCACTAGATCAAGGAGAATTGCAGTCTGACAGTAACCAGAAGTCAGAATTTTATTGATGACACTAAAACAGAAGCTCAAATTTTAAAAGCCATGTTTGCCACTCTCAGCATATTGTGCCTCAGAAGATTAAGGTCAGTGATTAAGGACAGTAACATTCACATAACACTTTGTCCTCCAAGATTACGAGCATAAATAAGATGGAGTTACCAAAACAGTATTAGAGGAAAACAGTGTCCTTACCAAGGATGGAGATGTACTATTGTTTACAAGAGCTTGTAAGATGTCAAATCTCTCAGATGATGGCACCATTGAAATAACCTGACAATTTAGTATCATAAATTAGTGGAATATTAATAAAAAAGGGCAATATCACAGTACATGGGAGGTAGAGATGCCATTCAAAATCAAGCTATCATCATGGGAATCATTGAAATTATAATTTTCACACTTGTTGCAAAAATATGCACCAAAAGTGGGGAGCAAACTAAAAAAAAAATACTTTAATTAGATCCATGACATTAAGTTCAAGAAAAAAGTTAGATCCATGCCATCATAATTCAGCTATTTCTGAAGTGTGCCACTACTTATCACCTAACATAGGTGCCACTGTAATTCAGCTCATACTTGAGGTATGCCATTATGCACGACCACAGCAACATTGGGCCCCCATGTAGGCATACGTGATTACGTGTACAGCTTCAAGCACTTCCGTATAGACCAAAATCCAGCTCCTCTTTCCTTCCACTCACTGACATACGGGCCCTACTCATACCACCTCTCTGCCCCAGCATCGGACTCAGTGTCGCCATGCACCCTCCGTCAGCATGCGCTGGAGGAGGTGGAAGCCTCCACGATGACGAGGGAAGTAGGATGCCATCATAGTAGGGAGAGCATCAAAGAGCTACATCTGGATGAGGGGTAGGATTGTGAGGATGAGCTGCAAGAGGTGTGCGAGCATGATGCCTAGGGAGGCAACAGCAGAGGACATGCTCTGGAAGTGGGACCAAAGCTCAAGGCAATGATCGAGTCTCGCCTTTGGGCACCGGTAGCCCATGCGTGACTGTGACAAGTCGGGACGGTGACAACTCAGGACTTGTCACCACCGCCATCTGTGGCAGGAGTCGCCAAAGGCAAGCAGAACCATAGCAAGAAGCCAGATCCGCGATAAGAGGGGAAGGGTCCATGACAGAAAAGGATGGATTTGTCGTTGTCTGCACTCGCAGCATGCCACGGGGTACCACGCGTCATACCAGTAGTAGACCATGTTGTGCTCCCAGAAGCGATGCAATTGCAAGGCCTGCTACTTTTACATCGTAATGACAGTGATTTCCCACGCCCTAAAGGCCTAGGCGGTGGCGACGCACCGTCCCGCCACCGTCATGTGTTAAATGGGTCCGACGCGGTAGCCAAGGAGCTCTAGGTCCATGAAGGAGGCCACGAAGGCTGCCAGTAGTGGCCCAGGTGGTACACAGATGTGGCCTTGGAACGGAAGTTCATGCCCATGGCGGTCAGACCTGCACCTTGCGCACGGGGACATCATCCTGGTAGAAGGCCACGACTACAGAGGTCCAAAGGACGGAGTAGTGGAAGTGCTACAGCAAGCACGAGCCCATCGTCAAATGCCACTAGTGAAGATGGAGTGGGGAAAGAGAGAGGAAGGGGATGACGCAAGTGGTCCACTTGTAAGTCAGGTGAGGAGAGGGGTAGGATGGGTATTTTGGGCTATATGAAAAGTCTAAGCAATACGTACACCTGCATGTGGGGCCAATGTCAGTATGCCACTAAACACATATAAGATAAGATGGCATGGTTCAAAGGGGCACTAAATTGTAGTGTGGCACATCCTATTATGTGAGAATTAGTGGTCCCCTCTGAAACAGCCGAATTATAATAACATGGATCTAATTAACCCATAAACATAGGAAAGAGAAATTCAAGGTACTTGCCTTTTTCAAAGCAGCAAAAGCTTTTTTCCGCACCAATGCCGCAGGGGCAGCGATCATAACGCTTTCAATGGCCTATCAATGTCATTAAATGTTTATGCAGTACAATAAATAATTACTACGTTTTTTATAAAAGGAAGAGTGATACCTTGAGTGTTGCAAAAATACGAGGGGCATAGCATGTGAAATCTATATTGATCTCATCAACATGATTTTCACCAGCTAGAATCAGCATTAAGTCTAAACCATGAGATTTGATTATCCATGGGTAATGAATCGAGGATAGGACATATTTAAGCATGTTAATTGCTTCCCATTTCTTCATATGGTTTCCCTCAACTTCCTTCAGTGCTAATTCCAACTCTTCTCCAGCATACTTTGACATATCATTACCATCATACATATGTGTCCACACAACTGTAGAACAGGTGATACATGTAATTGATGAGCATATAAACGATACACAAAATAAATTGCTGTAGTTGAAACTATCACCACCTGAAAGTGCTGCACCATCCATAGCAAAGGAAAAATGCTCCATAAAATCAGCATCTTCCTCTGCATCACTTTGCAAACAAATTTATCAGCTGAATCTAAAGCAAATCAAATTTGAGAAACGAACAGAAAAGAAACTGGAAATAAATTGGATGAGTTAGACACCTTTGGAAAGTTTATCAGTTGCCGCTGTGACATCACTGCCAGTTAGCAGGCCAAGATAGGTGAATCCACTAGATTTAAGAAATCTGAAACTCTGAAAAACAACTGAACCACAAGCAGAGAGAATATCCTGCTGTCTGCTTCGTGATACAAGAGCCTGAAAGTAAGATGGCATGCATTGCAGCATTATAGATCTTATTAGGGAAAAGGAAGAAAATGAACTGTAAAGAAAAGCATCATCACATGTACTCACTATATTCTGAAGGGTGTATAAACCAAGAATTGCATAGAGATCTTTGTTTTTGTTGAACTTTTCGTAGACAGAATAATAATGCAGAATCAATCAGTCTCAGATAAACAAAATGGTAAAATAAGTTTCAACATTAAACAGCTTACAACAGTTAAATAAACAAACCATTGATTTGCACATTTCTTGAATGGCATTGCCAATGCCCTGTGCTGCATTGAAGAGATCAACAGCAGCACTCCCTTGTTCCTCACATTCTGATACAGTAGCATGCATAACTTTAAGGACAACAGGCAGTGCCACCTTTACTTGCTCGATATGTCGCCTCTGAATTAAAGTAAGCACTGGCCAACGAATAATTAGTTGGACGAACATTGAATAACATGGACACTAGTCTTTTAGGCAGCATGTGAGCAACATATCTGTAGAGTTTATCTACAGTATGCAGTGTTATCCTAAATAGTAAACAGTCGTGTTAGACAGTTTAAATGGAGTTAAAAAGTTTTCTACTCATGAAACATATCTAGTATTCTGGCCAGTACACATATTGATGCATTGACATCTGAGCGACAAAACAGAATATACTATGTCTTCCACTAGTGCATTGACAGTTCATGTATCCACTTTCAACATGAAGTAAACTAAAGTTAACTGATTCAGTCTTGGGTTCTAATAGGCATTGCATTAATCTAATTCAATTCAGCAAATTAATCATGTTGACTCCGCATTTCAACGTTACACCTCTTGTTCCCTTTTTACACGCTGTTCAAATGGCAGTTTAAGTCATTTAGGTGAAAACTGACTGTATAGAAAATAAATGTCAGATTATCAGATTTTTGTGGAACAAGATAAGGTGGATATTAATAGGCTCAAGTTATAAGATGCAGTTATCCACAGGCACAACCATTTTACAAATATTGAATGCAGAATTTGAGGAGATAATTGTAGAAGTCTTCACAAGACAGTAGTGCAAATACCTTCAGCAATTGCATCGAGTAGAAGAACAAAACTGGATAAGCCATTTGGTAGCTCCATTGGTGCATCTAATGCCTGCATTAATCAAGATATCAGAACACTTAAAGGAGCTGAGTATCAATTGTACGGAGTCAGAAAAAACACAAGATTATAGTTTTTGAAATGAATCAATGAGGAACCACTTGCATTACACAAGTCTGGACTAAGACGCAAAAGGGCCTCTAGCTGAGTTGATTAGGTGGTTCAAATAGCCTGGGTTTGACTCCATGTGGGAGCGAAATTCAGTCTGGGGTTAAAGAAAAAATCCCTTCGTCTATCCCAAACAAAAGAACAGATCTAAGGCCCAGCCCCGGTCATGATCATTCTCACATGGACTACAGTGTCGCTGTATATGGGTGCGGCAGGGGATGGGGTCTTACCAGGTCAAGGAGCCTAAGCAAAGACAACATAGCTACAAGTAAAGATTTGTAAGACTAATCCAGATCTATTTATTGGGAAGAAAGCATATCAAACATCTCAGAACCCAAAAGACCATCAGACATATAGGCCTTTGCATGCACATATTCAAGTACATCTAAATGAGAAAGGAGACAAGATTCTCCCGACAAAATGTAGTCACTCTTCTTTTACCTGTGAAAATGAATTAATTCCTGTGAAATCCATGTACAATTTCCAGGAAATTCTTATAATTCAATTGGGCCCAAGTGTGGAGAAATTTCCTATCAGCAAATGTACACACAACTTAGCAAGTATCAACAAGCTCAAATTTCCAAGCCCAGAGGAATTTTCTATCATCATTGCAAAACGACAGTTATGCCAACCAACAACAAAAAAAAATCATGAACTTAACATATACAATTCTAAGTATAACAAACCTCACAGAGGATGGAGAGCATGTCCCTCGGATTGCAATTCGACACGAAGAACTTCAGGATAGCCGCTGCAACATCCCGGCATCCCCATCTGAGCCCCTAGCTTCGCCACAGGTTTGGGAAGCACAAGTGAGAGCGCGTCAAGGGCCATCTGTTGTGAGAACAAAGCAACCAAATCAGTACGCCAAACACTCATCGTTCTCCGTTCTCTCAAGCCCACCATAAAATCGCAAGACATCAAGATTCGAGAGGAACGCGTTCCGACCTGGTTCGAGATCGATGATGGGCGCGAGAGGAACTCGAGCACCTCGTGGAGCAGCTCTTCGGAGGCCCCTGGCCTCGACGCGTCTTCGCTGTCGTCGCTCCCGCCATCGGCCTCGGCACTTGCGATGGCTGCGGTGTCAAGAATGTCGGAGATGGTGAATGAGGCGGTTTCGGAAGCATCGGAGTTGCCGGAGTCGCAAGCCTATGGTGGGGACGGAGATGGGGAGAGTTTAGAAGGGTTCCGGAAAGCAGCAGGTGGTTCGAGAGATTGAAGCGTACTAAGATCATGGGTTAACGGTGTTACCTCGGAGAGGGCGGTCAGTGCTTCGCGGAGGCGGACGAGGTACGGGGCTCCGGAGTAGCTGATGGTGGCGTTGCCGGTGCTAGCGGCAGAGGGTTCGACGGTGGCCATGGAGCTGCTGCGGTGCGGCAGCGTCACGGCCTGCCTTAGGGACGGCGCGTTTGCCAGACCTTCAGTTAGGTCCAGATCTTAAAAAAAAAGGGGAAATTAGCTCATTACCATTAAACGATTCAACCTTTAGGAAACTATCGTTGAAAGGTTTCTCGGTTGTAGACTTTTACCGTTCCCGTTAACGTTAACTTCACGTTAGCGGAAAGAGTAAAGTACATGCCCGGTCGTTGAACTTGTGTCCCGGTCTTTAAACTCTAAAAGTGTGTCATTCCGGTCCCTAAACTCTATTTGGGTTTCATATTCATCTAAATGGGTTTGAGCCCCACATGTCAGCTCTATCTCTCAGCTCATCTCCATCATGGCCATGTTCAGTTTGTCGGCACGCCGTGCCGGTGCAATGACGGTCGTGGCTGCTCGCCTTCGCAGTCTTGCATGTCGACGGCTGAACCCTTGTGCAGTTGTGCGCAGCGGCGGCGGCACCTTGCACGTGTGCCTGTGTGTGCAGCGGCGGCGGCTCGTTTGCATGCAGATGAACAACAGTTTCCCGTCCAGGACCTGCATGGCTGCATCAACACGAACAACTGGACCCGGACGCCACGCTCTTCGTCACGATTACAACATGAAGGGCGGCAACCAACCCAATGCGACTTCGGAGAAGTACACATTGAGAAGCACAACGAGATTCTTCATGACACCTCATGCCTGTGCGGTGCGGCGGCGATGGCTCGCCGGCCCCCTTTGCGCATGCAACGAGGCGACAACTTCGCCCGTGCGGATTGACCGGCGTGTCTGCGTAGCTGCGGGGGCGGTGGGCGCTTTCGCGTCTGCTGGCGGCGGTTTAGTCCCTCGAGCCAATCGCGGCCACCGCGATGGCGCGCCGCGCCCGCCCCGGCGGCGGCCGCGGTGAGGAAGTGCCCGCGCAGTCAGGGACCGGCGGCTTCACGGTGGGATAAGAGTAGGAGGAAGACATTTTTTTTAAAAAAAATTACCCTCATAAGGTTTATGAATATTTCTTGATTTTTTTGTGTCTCTACGATCTTCTATATAACCCCTGCTAATCTTCTATTTCAAGCAATCAAATCTTTTCTTGGTATGCGGGTATAGATTCATAACCATTTGGATGAATATGAAACCCGAACAGAATTTAAGGACCGAAATGACACACTTTTAGAGTTTGAGGACCGGGATGACACACCCTCACAAGTTTGAGGACCGACCATGGACTTTACTCAAGGGAAAAAACAGATCCAACTCAAAAGCACGAGTTCCTGACCGGCTGGCCCAACGCATCCAACCTGAGGAAGGTCTTGGACCTGGGCGCGACCTCCAGCGGCGCTCTTCCCCTCGGCGGTCGAAGCGGCGCGCGTTGTTCGACAGAATGCTGCCGGACCCGCATGTGGTGTCGGTGGCGACGAGGTTGTCCTGCTACGCCAAGATGGGCCTCCTCGACGACGCGCACAGCCTGTTCGACGTCGTGCCGCTCTACCCGGCCATGGCGTTGGAGAACCTATCGCTGCAGTCGGCGAGGCTGACAGACGTGTCGGAGCCGCCGGCGCCTTGGAGCCTCGTGTGCGGGTGCTTTGGGGCCCCGAGCATGGGAACGTGGAGGGCTTCGGGCACCGTCGGTGCCCTTCGATCCCTTTCTCGTGCGTGCGTGCGTGGCCTGGTGTTGTGTGTTGCGTTTGCCTAGGCCTTCGATCCCCTTCTGGTGCGTGTGTGTGGCCCGGTGCTGTGTGCGTGTGTTTGCCTAGGACTCTGGAACAGGGTGTGTGCGTGAGTTTTTTTTTTTTCATATGAAGAGTTAAAGATGAGTTAACGCGGATGGTAAAAAAAATCAATCACGGAGCAACCTTTTAGTGGCAATTTTCTATAGCGGGATCTTTCAGTGGTATTTTTCTATAGTCTGAATCTTTTAATGATACTCATCTAATAGTCCCCTAAAAAACAATTTGGTTCCATTTTTTACTCTTTTTTAATCTAACGGCACCGATGCCTGGTGCAGGTGAGTGCGCGTCGGGGTCCTTGTCACACACGAAAACACCACCACGAGTGGGACTGGGATCCTGTGTCCCTCCGGTTTCGTTGACCCCTAGCTCCACCGCGACACATGTTCCCAACAAAACACGACCAGCCACCAAATCCAAAGTTTTCTGAGTTAGAAGAAATTTACCGTTGTCGCGGAGAAATTTCAATATTTAGGATTGATTTTGTCTACCTTGTAACATTTGATATCCAATTCGTATGCATTTCAAAATATGACAACATGAATGTGAATTGTTTTAAGATAAGGGATTTCAGCTTTTTTTTTCTTATTTACTTTTTTTTATTTAATCTTCTACCCTCTCCTGGCCACCTAAATAGCCCAAAGTACCATTGGCATACTAGTGTGCCTCTCCATTCTGCCACCTTCGGTCGTGATGCATGGCCGCTACGGTCGAGCACCGTGCATCCGCACCTCTCTACCACCCCCTACACCCGGCCGCGCCACGTCGTCGAGCCCCCCTTCGCTCCTCTGCCTCCCTCCCCTTCCCGACCACCCTATGTCTCCGTAACCCCCCCCCCCCGTCTCCTCCTCCTGCACCCTCAAACCGCAACGGGATATAGCCTCGCCGCCCTGTCTTTGGTTAGGTTTTTGTTGGGTGAAGGAAGAAGGTACAACACCGCTCTCCGGTGGATGGGACATGCATGGCGAGGCTTGCACAAGAGGTCCACCACTCCTCCCCGTTGTCTTCATTTGGTGCCTTCCCTACGCATGTTTCGTTTACTGGCCCCGTTGCCGACGCCCCCACCCTCCCGCCGAACATGTTGCCGCAAGGCGATGAGTTGTTCTTGTCCGACGATGTGAGCTATAGCCGTGGGAGGGTGCGCTAGTGGCTTTGCCGACACCGTAGGAGCTACAAGTGGATTTGCCTTGGAACGCCACGGTGGCTCTACTAGCAACGTCGATGGAGTTGGAGGCTTGGCCGCTGCTTAGTGAGTTGTGGTGGCTTCCATCGCGGAAGCCACTCGTAGTGGTGGTTGTGGCTTGGCATGGAGAAAGAGAAACCCGTGGCTAGGTAGGCGTTGTCTTTGGTGACTTGGGTGGTGGCCCGGCAAAGGTACTTGGTCCATTTAGAGGTCGAAAGATTTAAAGAAAAATGAAAAAAAAAATAGGAGAAGAAAGTTGAATTCCATTATCTTGAAACGATTCACATCCCCGATGTCATATTTTGAAAAACATATGGATTGGACGTCAAATGTTACTAGGCAAACCAATTCTATCCCAAATATTGAAATTTCTCACCATTGACACTCATAAATGGAAAATGACTGGTCTAGTTCTATTTTTTTACTTCTGTTTCTCTTGCCGCAAGTCTTCTAAAACAGAGACCGCCCACCACGCGCTTCCCCGGTTATGGTTGTGTGTGGCCGCCCGCACCCGCACCCCGCCCACTCCCTAGCGAGGTCACCCTTGCCCACTATAGTCCTACCCTCGCTGTCCCTACCTACATGTTGCCCTAGCCCCCCCGCTCTACCCCGTTCGCCCCCCTTTGCCTCGAGCGCCGAAGCCCGCCACCCCACCAAAGTATCGGAGCCCCAGTCTTTGCCGGAGACCCTCCTCGCGCACCAAAGCCGAGAGACCCGCCTTGTCCCTCCGCTACCGCTGCGGCTGCTCTAGCGCAAGGATGCGCTCAACCATGGCCACACACTCTGTCCCTCTCGTGAGTGGAATCGATGGGAGAAAGAAGACCAGATTTCGTTGTTTTCTATTTTCTTTTCCTTCTAACACGTGGGCCTAAAATCTTGATGACCTACGTCATTTTTTTTTTCTTCTAACACGTGAGCATCCCTATCAAAGATACTCCATGTCTATCTCTCTCTTTTTTTTACGACAAAGAAGATTTCGTTGATACTAAAGCAAATTACATTATCTAATTAGAAAATAAACCAAACTATTCCAACTGTGCTCTAAATATGCACCCAAATATGCATTCACAATCCACAATGACCAACATCGTTCCTGTCAAAAGACTTAACACTCATCCTAGAGCCTCTCACTCAGTAGGCATCCTAGACACGCCTGACCTGCAAGGTTTGACAAAAAAAAAGGATAAAATTGCATATTTAGAACTCAAAACAATGCACCTTGCAAATTTAGAACTCCAAATCAACTAAGGCTCCGTTTGGATGTCTGTATTGGAGAGCCTAACATTGAATTGGATCCAATGCCAAATCGGCCCAGTTTTGGAAATGGGTCACGATGCAAATGCCATTGTTTGGATGTAGATAGAATTAATTGATGGAATCCTGCTCCTCCACCCATCGATGGCAGTTGCCGCACGGAGCCTCCTCGCTCCTGCTACTCCACTATCCCGCGCACACCCTCCCCACCCACGCCCGCCGCGAGGAAGGAAGGAGGAAGGGAGCCGTTAGCCACGAGGAAGGAGGTGGACGGCGAGGAAGAAAGGGGCGGCGCGCCCGATCGCGGGGAGGAAGGAAGGGCGCCTACAAAGAAGGAGGAAGGAATGGGGCCCGCGCGAGGACAACTCCATGCGCGCACAGAACCTGCCGGAGCTAGGGAAGAAGGCGGGCTCCATACCTGCCGGACATGGGTAAGACGGAGAGGGAGGCGTCGGGGCAGCGACCTTGACTACCGGACCTGGGGAAGGAGAGGTCCCACACCGGCCGGACCTGGGAAAGGAGAGGGGGCAATGAGAGGCAGCGACCCGCAGTAGCGGCGTCCAACGGGGGCGGCGACAGAGTGGGTCAGGGACGAGAGAGGGCGGCTTCGCGTCGGGGGAGGGCGGCGTTGGGTCGGAGGCGGCGTGCTCGTGGAAACAATTCCAGTGAATACAGAGCCTTACCCCTCGGTATTGCGTGAGGGCACTCCTAGTTCTAATCCAATACCGAGGCATTGGGGTTGCAATTCCAAATCTCAATTCCATAGACATCCGAACAACAGAATTCGGGAAACATGGTTTCAATTCCAATTACGAGCCACGAATATCTACATCCAAACGGGCAGAAAGGGAATCGTGACGCCTAAAAGTGAGTTAATTAAGAAACTTAAATTCTACTTCTAACTGTGACCTCTAACTTCACCTAGTCAAAACATATTGTAACAAGGTAAATTATAAGTGCAACTATGGTTTTTACTATGTGTGGTGCTATCTCTACCGTAAAGAGTTATGCAACCTAGGTTCCAATCTTATCAACCAAGGTTCCATTCCAATCTTATCAACTAAGCTATGAAAGGTAAATCACACGACCAAATTAATGCATATAAATGCGGAAGGTAGCGATAGAGATGCAAATTAAAATGGGGCGAGGTGTACATCAAGTCATCAACTAGCCTGCAACTAAAGAAAAACTATCCCAGTTGTGTTTATATTAGAAAAGCTAATTGTGTGTTTTTTTTATCATTTTTAACTAACGAAAAATCTAAAATACGGAACAACTCCATATATAGCAAAATTTCTAAATATTTTATTTAATTTTATAAAAACGATAAATATTTTTATTGTTTTTATGAATATATAAGGAACGAATACAACAGTCCACAGTCCAGTTGACTTGTTTCTACGACCTATTTTAACTGTTCACGCCAAGGACCCGCCTCCCTGGATTCCTCGCCGCCGTCTACACCCGAAGTCCAAAAGGACCAAAACCATGGCCTCCGCCGGCGCCGCTACCGACGCTGCCTCGGCAGTTCCGCCGTCTGTGGTCTCGGCTGCTGAGGAAACGCTCGCGGCTGCCGAATCCGTAGGGGACCATCTCTCCCATCTGCTCGCGGCGGCGGCGGCGGACCCCGACGCCGTGGCCGAGCTCCCGCCACTGCTCAGGGCGCGCGCTTTCCTTGCCGTGGCGCAGGCCGCCACCTCCCTCCTCGGAGGCACTGCACCTTCCACGCTTCTTCTTCTCGTTGCACAATCTTAGGGTTCTTTTTTATGATTATCTCTTTTGCGGGAATTTTGCAGTTCGTCTAAGGTGTTCGGGAGTTGACCCTGACGAGCATCCCATCAGAAAGGAATTTGTAAGCTCCTCGTAGCTCTAAAAATCCTGGATCTTTCGAAGTGTATTTTTCGGGTGTCATTGAAGTAGGGGATTGATTTTGATTTTTCGGAAACAATTCGATGTTATTGATTGACTAGAACAAAGATGGGAGTATATTTTATAATATTGCCTGGGAGTATTGAGCATCAACATGGAGAGGTTTGAAATGGGCCTGAATATGCATGCACATGGATTTACTGTAGGTTTCTTTGAGGTCAGAACAGAGCTTGTAGGTTTGTAATATCACCTTCGACATGTTGTAGTGTTTAGCTTACTGCTGTTGTCGCTTTGGCATAGAGGCAGTTTTGGAGAAGGATTTGTGTCGCTGAGTTGGGATTGTTCGTGGGATGGTCTTGCATTGAAAATTCTATGATTACATGTCAACATTTGTTCTAATAAAGTTGGAAGTTCAATTTAAGAAGACTAGTTTTAATAATAACAGTTCTTTAATGAAGAGTTCTATGTTGATGCAACATGAATGGAAAAAAACAGTCTTTGTATTGACAGCTATTCTGCTCTAAGTTATATGTTATAAAAAGGTTTGATATTTTGTAATCCTTGAATAGAGAGTTCTATGTAGCCACATGAATTCAATCTTCATACCTTTCCAGCTATTATGCTACTTGAGCTGGGAGAAAGTTTTGATGTTTGTGACTCTTTTGTGGAGTCTTTGCAGCCACTATTTGAAACAAAAATGCAATAGCTGAATTGCCAGCTAGGTTGGCCCTACAGTTGAAAGTTTTATTCCTGACTTCTGATTCATTTCTTTCCAGGAAAGGTTAAGCCTATGGCAGGAGAAGTTAAATCAATTTGAGGACTGGGACAAGGGTACTTTTCTCTATAAATGCTTATTCATTTTTTATCTGAAATATGTAATGCTGGTACTCAGTTACTACCTGAATTGAATTGCAGCGCCACTTCGCCCTACTACTACAATAAATACACAAGCAGCGGCAAGGTTTATTGGACACTCACTTTCACATCTGACATCCGGTACATATTTGGCACTTAAGTTTGTGTGGTTCTTGATTATTATGGTATGGAAATGAGATTTTATTTTATTTTATTCAGATCAGAAGAGGAGCATGCAGGAAATAAGTAGAGGAGAACGGGGGAATTGGTCTGGGCAGAAGAGAAAGCCCAAGCCTTTACCAGAAAAGAAGTCTGCCCGTGCTGCTGCAGAAGAGTTCCTTGCAAAGGCTGCTCAGGAACTTATTGGGCATAGTGATAGCAGGGTCAAGGGTCCTGTTATAGTCATTTCTGATGAAGATGAGGACTAGATCGGTATGTTGGTTTTGTCAATTCGTGAAATATTTATACTGCTGATTTCTGTTTGTTGACTTCGTTCTTACTGCAAAAGTAATGCTGGGCTTACAACAGGCCTACTTACATTACATACTGTGTACAACATTGTAACATACTCAGACATGAGGATATATATATGGCATATTGGCAATAAAATCATGGTCCACTGACCTCTCTTCATAAAATAAATAACAATTCACAATACTTGATTGTTAATATAGATACTTTCTAGGTTATTGCAGTTTGTAGACACTTAGCATCCGAATATCTGAAATCCCACAAGCTAACACAATCTAATCGATTCACTTTTAGCTTCACAATCAATTTATGCCTACATATTTGGTGAAACACATGCTCTATTAAACAGTTGCCTAGCTGTTACTGCTAAAGTTAAACATGGAACTAGAACATCATGCGCCTATTTGGCCCAATTTATAATCACTAAATAATTAGCCAAAATTAAATCCTTTTAGGTGCCGAAAAAAAGATTCTTGCACACTTCAGGCATCTTTGAAGACTTTTGCATCGGCAGCAACACTATGGATGAAGGTCGTAGATGTCGATGGAAGACGGAAACAATAAAAAGAAGCTATATATGCATATAGTGCCATATAACCAACCAAATCAATTGATTGATTAACATGTTTGGGACTGAGATGCACATTCAGGATCCCATCCCATCCTACATTTGGTGATCAAGCGGCTTCCTTCTCCGCACATTCAGCATCCCATCCCATCCTACATTTGCCGTGTGTTTGGTTGGAGAGCGGAGCGAGCCGGGTTGGAGCGGACACGCCCCCGCGGCTGTTTGGATGGAAGATGCGAGGGTTGGGTTGGCTCCAGGGTGGAATATTCCCTCAAGATGCGGGTTGGACCCGTCCTCCAAAATCTGGCGGACGGAGCGAACCCAGCTGGGTTCCGTCCGCTCGCTCGTCCTCCGTCTTCTCTCCGTCCCTCAAACCACATCTCTCCCATCGATCGTACCCTAAGACCGCGGCCTCCGCCGCCGCCGCCCAGACCCACCGCCGCCTGGCCGCCTCCTCCCAGCCCATGCGCCGACGACCCGGGGCCTGCGCGGCCGGCCGCCAAAGCCCGCGCGGCGCCTCCACGGCGCGCGCACCGGCCGGCGCGATCTACCCCAGCGGTGCGTCCGGGGGTTCACCTGGAGGAAACATTGGAGGAAAGGTTGAAAGCGAGGTGGGGAGGGAAAGTGGCGCGGCGGCGCCCCACGAGCACGGGCGGCTCGGTCCGGCCTAGGCCCGCGACAACTGCGCTGCCGTGGCAGCGCTCCCCGCTGCTCCTCTCCCTCGCCGTCCTTCACTAGCTTCCACGCGGCCCAACTGGAATCCTCCGTCTCCTGTTCCGCTGGAGGAGGAAGGAGGTATTGTGATGATGACATGCGGGTCCCGCGGATCACTTTGTCAAATTGACTTCCATCCCTCCTTTTCAATCCTTCCATCCAAATAAAAAAAATGGGTTGGAGCCAACCCAATCCAAGTTTTCCAACCAAACATGAGAAGGGTTGGATCCATCCCCAAAACGGGGGTTGGAGCCAACCCCACCCATCGATCCCGCAACCAAACACGGTTGGTGATCAAGCGGCTTCCTTCTCCTGCGAAGGAACCTAAGCGGGACGCCGCAGAAGTCCATCATAAAACAGACATATAAACTAGCATTCTGATGTGTGCATGATGTGGACAAAACCAATGTTTAAAACTCTCAAGGCACCCTATCAGCATTAGAGGCTTGACTCAACGCTATCTAGGAATTGAAAACCAATTTGCGTAGGAAGCTTGTAAGGATAATCAACTCACACCATGGCAACCAAGGCTCTGAATACCAAATGATATGCAAACATGTATGGAATACATGGTTGACGACTTGTATGTCGCTGCATGACCTTATGGAGAGGTAGCGCACCACGAGATCTTGCACCCGCGACGAACTGCCGAGACATCCACCCTTCCATGCACCGACAAAACCGATCCACACAATCATGCCGTATAGACATGAAGGCACGAACAGGGTGAACCGAAGTTCGGTGTTCTACAACTCCTTTAGGAATCGAAAGAACGAAGATTGCAAGACACTCATGCCTCACCTAAGGTTTCCAAATATTCTCTCCATGGGAGAAGAACACACACACAAGGTGGCTGTATATTCAATCCAAAGACTCTTACATTGAAGGATTACATGGGTATTTATACAATGACGAAAAGTATGTGGAAAGTTGACATTTAATCTTAGTGCTGAACACCATACCAAAGGTCCTTTTTACTTTTGGCCAACTGAAGTGGAAACTCAAGCAAACTTTTCAATTCTCGCGCAGCCACCAACAGCATGTGCAGCCTCCACTAAAAGAGACATAACTCTTAGCTCGGAAGCCCAAAAGATGCACCGTTTGTTACGTTGGAAACTAGACTTCAATATCTTTCTGATGATGTAGCATATGAGTGCTTAAATGAAACATACTAATGTCAGCAAGCCACGACATCATAGCAATAATCCTGCATGCTTTTGGCCTTATGATTGATATCCTGGTCCACATCAGTGCACCGTTTACAACATTGCATAACCATCTCTTGGAAGGAATGAGTCTCTGTCTTCACACTATATAATACAGCATTGTTGTTTTAGTTAAAGACCACCAGTAGGTGGCTGTGCAGAGCTTCAAATTGCTCAAGCACTTCCTCAAGAGGTCTCCAAAGGCCTAGTTGTACAAATGTTTTCTGAAAGCTAAAAACATATCAGTCAAGCCTGTTGGTGGCTCTTAGGAATTCACTGGGGACTTTGCAGGAGATTTATTTCCAAATGATGAGACAGGCGAAACAGCAGTTTCCAACACTCCTTTATGGAGATCATCGTTGCTACTTGGCAGATTTGGAAGCAACGAAACAACTTCATCTTTGACAGGGGCCGCCCTTCCCTGGGGTCTTAGAAGTGCCTCTTTTGTGAAGCAGATTGCAGGCTTGCAGATTTTTGAAAACAAATGTGTTATGACAAGTGGAGCCGGCATGAGTTCCTACTCTATCGATTCCCTCACCTAGTTTGACAAGCAAAGCAGCATTTTCAGAGCCCTTTTTTCATGGAGATCTTCACCATCGCATCCTAGCAAATATGGAAGCAAAGAAATGACTTCATCTTTGATAGAGTTCTGGGAAGGGGCTGTTCATGGACGAAGCTAAACTGCAAGCTTTGAGATTCAGTGATGCTAAACGACTGGGTTTCTCTCTTTGTATAGAATCCCTAGCTTAGTTTCTCCTTCCGTCGTCCTTAGACCTGTTGCTCTTTCTGCTTTAGTGGCTGGTGTATAGTTGTACTTGCTTGGTCTTTTCCTCATTTTTTTTTAATAAAAATAACCTTACAGTGGGGGCTTCCCCTGCTGTATTCTCGCTCAAAAAAACTAAAAACATAGCAAGAATCCACTACATGTTTTATGTATTAGAGCTAACAAACCTTCAAATTGGTTTGTATTAGCAAAGCTAGTAAAAATAAAATGATGCTTACTAACATTTAAATTCAATGCCGATAACAGTGACAAAAGATCAATGTAAGGCTAGGGAAGAGAGGCTATGGTGTTGCAGTCTGCATCCAAAGCATATGCAACAATTACAATGCTTGATGTGGAAGCTGAGAATTGGTAGTACTCCCTCTGTCTCCGAATAAATCAAATTTTAAAGTTATCCTAAGCCAAACTTTTTAAGTTTGACCTACTTTACACAGAGTACAAATACCCCTCTGTAGGAACAATAGTAAATAAGCAGTTGAAACAACTAATTACTTATCAGTGGAGACTGAATTATGGAAGCAAGCCGCAAGATTGTCTTACCCTAAATAACTAACTGTTTTATTAAGTCACAATGTTCAGTTCTAGGAAATAAGGAAAATTAAAGATCATAGTACATATCTGAAAAATAACAGAACCGTATAATTTTTAGATTCCTAACAGTCTAGAAAACAGCTATTACAAAAGTTGTGTTTCTAGCAATCAGCTTACCTCAGTTGATGGACAGGACTCTTCTCATGATTTATAAACCTAAACAGGCACTACCATTACAAATTAAATGTTTAGTCCCGTTGGCTTCTTCGAGATGAACTGGTATCTTAAAAATTAGTACATATATGAAAAATAACAGTACCGTATAATTTATAGATTCCTAACAGTCGAAAACAGCTATTACAAAAATTGTGTTTCTAGCAATCTACTTACTTCAGTTGATGGACAGGACTCTTCTCATGATTTATAAACATAAACAGGCACTACC
The DNA here is from genome assembly GCA_015847255.1 of Hyparrhenia diplandra. Classification (NCBI taxonomy): domain Eukaryota; kingdom Viridiplantae; phylum Streptophyta; class Magnoliopsida; order Poales; family Poaceae; genus Hyparrhenia; species Hyparrhenia diplandra. The sequence goes on along the minus strand of JADLZK010002895.1, from coordinate 36,901 downwards.
ATTACAAATTAAATGTTTAGTCCGTTGGCTTCTTCTTCGAGATGAACTGGTCTCTCAAAAAATAAGGGCAAGTGCTTCCTTCTCCAACTGCAAGTAGTAGCTTCTGAAAGTCTCCATTCATTCGGGCTTGAAGTCTAGATGCAGTGGAACAACAAATACAGTTCAAGCCTATTGCCTTTCAGTTATAAGGTTTGAAAGTCTTAACTCTATTCATTTGGAGCCTTAAGTCTAGACTGAATAACAAAACCAGCCCAAGCATATTGCATTTTCATTGTAAAGTCGAGAAGACCACCCACCATGTATTGCCATCATGGAATCAAAAATATTATACATAACCACTATGTGGGTGTAAAAGCACCCCAAGAGTGGAAGCTTTCTCAGTAGAGAGCATGTTATTCCAAGAAGATGACATCACGATGTGTTCAGATTGTACAAGAAAATGGTGTTTGCAGTTTACAAAGTCAAGCATACATAGAGAGTAGTAGACACAAAACTACATCACAATCTACTCATAAACTGACTTATTAACATTAAGAAAATTGAGCATAGACATGGGAGAACTCCAAAGGTTTTTGAATCAACAAAGATACCTCTTGGGCCCTTTAGCTCAATGTTGAGGCAGAGGAAATGGGGAAGGGGAGCTGGAGGAGGAACACCTAGGTTGGAAGCGATAGCCGTGGTGGCAGTGCCATAGACAAGGTCACTCTATGATGACGGGAGGAGTTCGTTGAGCTCCCCCTGCCGATGTCGCGCGGCTCCCCACGCCCCCAACTGGATGTTGTGTCCGCAGAACTCCGCCATGCTCGTGTGGCTCCCCATGCTATAGTGCTTGCGGTAAGTGGGGAGGTGTGCACGCTGAGCACCGCGGTTTGGCAGCGGCGCAAAGGATAGACTAGAGAGGGAAACTGAGTAAGAGACGGGGATGGGGGTGTTGCGCTAGGGTCAGGCTGCAGGGGCCTCTTCCCAAAACAGCAAGGTTTTGGAATTATCCCTTCTTCGTACTGAAATAAAGTTTACATACGGATTCTATCCTTAAAATATCAAAACATGTTTGCTGTTTATAGAGGATAACTTGGACCATGGGTTGATTGTCACAAAGCCAAAGGGCTTTTTTTCGCAAAATAGTATAGAGACGTGAGTCGGCGTGCGAGTGAGCCACCAAGGCTTTGAACGCTCTCATGCGAGCAGGAGCCAGGAGGTTTTAAGAGCTGGGATGCTGATGTCACGCTAGATCTTATAGTGATAAATTTATCTTAGTATAACCATGTAAACCATTTGATTTTCCAGACAGTGGCAGCTTTGCAAGTGAAAGCACATTTTCTGCTGTCCTATATTTGTGTTGTTAGCAGTACAAGATATTTTATTATCAGAGTTTGAAACTTCAGTAGACAAGCGCATGTGCCGGGGCCATGGGCTTGTGAGAACCAGTTCCTTGGATAGAGTATCTATTGGTGATTGTGGAATATACAATACAACAGTCTTTATTGTAACCAACTGTATGTCTCATTGCACGCGTTCTGCTCACAAAAGTGTTAGTAGATGGCACATTTGTATTGAGATTGGATCGAGCCATGTATTGGAATGATTTTTTGTATGAATTATGTTAAATTTTAAGCTACAATTTAAAATGTTGACGGCATACTTGTTTGGGTAAAGAGTTATGCCGTGTTAAAAAACATGCGTGCACACATCCTTTGTTGCATGGAAAAAGTCTTGTCATCTTATGTAACATGACAAACAATCATCTGCTTGCTTGCCTGCCTGCATCATATCACTGTTGCGCTGCAACCATACTCTTTCTGCAGAAGTGTCTTCTGACCTAACTAGACATGTCTACCTTTTCTTTGGTCATGTATGTACTGTAGCTTGTGTTCGATTGTGAACACCTTTGACCTCTGGTTATGTTCTGTTTCCATGCAGAAAAATTGGATGCTTACCAGATTACATGTCTGATTCATTGGATAGGCAAAGGAAGGTAGGACCTGGCATTGAAGATAAATTTACCTACATTGCTGTGATGATGAAGATAAATTACCTGCATTTGTGTGAGATGAAGATAAATTTACCTACATTGTTGTGATGATGAAGATAAATTTATCTACATTGTTTTGTTGTACATGGAACAGGGAATGGGCAAATGCTCGCTTACTTCCCCTTTTCTGGGAGCAATTGGCCTCGAATTTTGAGTGCAGTTTAAATTTTGACATCCTATTTGTTAGTGGAGCTGGAGTAACAATATATGATTTGTGCGGTACAGTATCAATTCAAATGACAACATGATCTCTGACCTCCAGCAATTTGGGGTACTCAACCTGCACAAGACATAGTTATGCCACATCGCCCTTATTTTCCAGACGTTCGATTCTGTATCAACTGCCGCAAACGCACCTCACCTCTCCTTTAGATGCTTCACGACGCTTGAGCGCCCGCATCCTAAACCTCGCAGATGATGGCTGAACTTCTCTGGCAAACTTTAGTTTTGTAACTTCAGTTTTGTTATGGCAGTTAATTATGTTTGCTCGAATTTTTTGCCCCCACGTTATGCCAGTCGCCCTTATTTTCTGGTTGTTCGATTCTGTATCAACCGCCGCAAACGCACCCCACCTCTCCTTCCAGATGCTTCATGACGCTTCAGTGTCCGCATCCTAAACCCCGCAGATGATGGCTGAACTTCTCTAGCAAACTTTAGTTTGTCATGGCACTTAAGAACTGGTTGTGCCTATGTAGATGTGGAGACATGGCTTTTGGAATTAGTAGAAAGTTGTTTGTAAGTAGCTTTTAGAGAACGTCAAGACAGGAATGCAAAACGATTGCAATTAAAGCGGCATGTCAACATGAGAAGAACCTAAATGGTCGACCATGTTTGACAACTTGTGACTGCTCTTTCTCCTTTACTCTTGAATTCGCTAGGAGCCGGAATGTAATGGTACAGTCCCCCACCAGTACTCGACATGCCTCATAGTTTCACACACAAGTCCAAGCAAAACTAGGTCGTTCATGCTTTTGATGTGGCTTTTGATGTGGGTCTACATGGAACAGGCAGAATGGATCTTTGAACATCAATGGGTGCCTCCTATCCCTCGGATCTTTAAACATCAATGGGTGCCTCCTATACCGCTCCTTCACATTGTGAACCCGAATCTATAAACCCGTTCTCTTGGATAGAACCCACTCTCACAATGAATAAAAACGTGTGGGTGGGAGGCAACCGCAAATCCCACACTGTTGTATCTGGTATCGCGTGCCTGCATGGGATGGGGGGGGTAGGAGCTGCTTGGTTTTGGCAGTGACTTTGCCTCGCCTGTCGCATCAGCGCGAGCCACGAGGAGCTTGCCCAAGCAATCCCTGAGGTGATCAAGCGAGAAACCAAACATGTGTCTAATTGGTTGGCTATCTTTGCTTACCAAACAAACGAACCAAGTAGCCTGGGACTTGGGAGGAGATTGGCCATGGGAGAGAGGAGACCGACAGGTTGGAGGAGGGGAGATACTAGATGGTTTTCCTTATTTCTGTTGGTCCAACTTATATAGTGCTATACATTGGGATTATTTTAATAAGTATTACTAAGTCATTTTATACGGCCGAGGTTAGATCTATACATTATGGATGAATTACTAGCTCACATACTTTGGAGAGTTAGGTTTATAGAAACATAGGTTGGGGTGGGTTGTCGCAATAGACACAACGAACATATCAAGCTTGTAGCAACACTGCCCTCCCCATAGTGTCCACATCACCCATCCTAATGGGTCATGCTGCCATGCCCGTTTTGAGTACTTTTGGTTCCCTCAACACCGCCCCATCCATTACCATATGCCTCTACACATTTGTCTCAATGCGTAGCTCCTCACCAATTTATTCCCGATGGTGCATCGAAGGCGAGATCTCTACTTCGAGATCACTGGAGCACTCTCTCGATTTCATCCATAATAATGTTGATCAACGTCGGGTTTTCATCTCCATGGGGTGCCTTGTTGTCATGTTAGCGAAATTACTTACAACAACTATACTAAGAAATGTTGTTGGTATAAATTAACTCATCTCTTACTTTTAACAATTAAACGTAATATAATCATATATGCACAAATTGATATCCGCAAGCGCACGGATAATTAACTTTATACCATTGTAGCATCTCACCTAGAGTATTCTAGGTAATGTTTTTTTCCCAAAAGGAAGGACCGTGAGACAAATGTTAATATGACTCATAATTAACTAATACTTTATCTACTTATGATAAATCAATCATTCCAATGCTTTAGCAGGGGTAAGTGAATACAAATGATAAATGATAATAATAATGATAATGATAATGGTAATTGTGATAACTATGATAATGGTATTCCAAAGATAGAAAATATAGAGACTCAACTAACGCAGTAAAGACAATCATAACAATTCTATGAGTAAAAGACCTCTAAATTTAAACCCCACAAGGCCCAGGGGCTCCTCCGAAGGAACCACGGCCTGCCACGTTGCCCCAAATTCTTTCCTCCATTCGATCCTCCATCGAATGGCTACAGTCCACTCCACCAGCTTCAAGTTCTCCAGATTCTTTACTCGAATCAGCTTTTACTCAGTTCTCATCAACTTCTCCTTAGAATCTACAGAAACAAATGAATACCCGGCTTCAGCTTCTTCTTCAGTGAACTTCTCTTTCGTTCCCTTCTCTCCTGTCGCTCTTTCCCCGTCCTCCCGGCGCAAGCGACCTCCCCCGCTTCTCCCGCGGCGCGCCGCCACTGCTAGTGCCTCCGCCTCCGCTAATGCTCGTGCCTCCCATTCATCTCCCTTCCTCCCGGCGTGCCGCGCCAGGCTGGGGCTGAAGCATGATTCGCCTCCAAGGTGCCTCGGCGCTCAACGAAACCCTAGGTGCGGTCGGCTGTGCGCGTCGTCGCGGCGGCCGATGGAATCGAGAGGAGATGCCGGACCCGCTCCTCGCGTCTGGCGTCGGAGATCCAGGCGGTGCCCCGTCGAGCTCAACATCGCCACGGGGCTGCTTTCGGCTACTTCCCTGGCCCGCTCATGGACGACCGTGCTCAAGAGGTTCAGTCCGCTCAAGAGGTTCGGTGTCGTCTCCAAGCCCTTCACCAAGCAGGAGAACACCATCATCCAGGCATGCGTCATGGCCTGCTATGGCCTTGCCTTCAACGGTATGTTATTATGGTTTGTGATTATTGTGCCTGCAGATGAATTGGAGGAGCTTGATGTCGCATAGGTAGTAGGTGGTCCTGGGCTGCCACCTCTTCTAAATTTTGGTTGAGCCATACATGGCTCCTGGGATGAATTGGATGGGAGTTTATTTTTTCAATGGTCGTTTAATTGCTGTAATTTATGTAAGTCAAATTTCTATTAATAATTACACCCGATGAAGTCTAGCTTAGTTGGATTTCCTCTAGGCCTGTCACCCATGATGTTATTTAGATCTTGAGTTCAGTACAGTTTAATTTGTGTTTGGTTTAGCCCGAAGTTCAATTGCTCAAACGTTTTTGTTCCAGACAGTATATAAAAAATGCAGTTATTTAGTAGTGGTTTCAGGATTTTCTATCAGTCAACGAGCATATTATGCTCTGATTGGGAAATTTTGTTGCATGAATATCACATTGCTCTTTCATTCAGAGCTATGGTCATAGTAAATACTTTCCGCTTTTTGCTTTGAATGCTACATTCTTGTTATTAATGACTAATCTTGTGCATACCATTGTGCTTATTTCTGAAGTGATCAGATGATTCCATTTTGCTTATTTGTGAAGCCATTCTTATTCTATTCAGTAAATTCCTGTTATTTTTCCATTGTAGTGTTTTATAGGTTCAGTTGGTCATTTTGTTCTTTCAGTACTGCGTTTGTAACTTTCATGTTTTGATTTATGCTGTATTTCAGCAGCCTTCTTGCTCTCATCATTTCCACAGATTACCAAGCAAGACCACTATTAAGGTTTAGGTCGGTCACTATTTCCATGAAACATTAGGACCAGTACATTATATCCACATAAATCTAACATTCTTCCTCGGTGTCTGTGATTGACACCTGCGACACTATCATTCAGGACTGAACAAACCTACTGCTCCACCATTGCCACCTGAGGTAACGCTTCCAAGGATCTGTGCACAGCCACCTTCACAAGTACTGTACCAACTTCCAAGTGGCCACTCAGCTCCAAAAAAAATGTGCAAATTGGCAAGGCATCTTATTCAGAATTTTAATCAATGGGGAACAACTGTTATATCCATAGTCACTACATAATGTTCATTTAGCTATTCGCCCAATATTCTAGGCATCTTACTCAGAATTTTAATCAATGGGGATCAACTGTTATATCCATAGTCACTACATAACGCTCATTTAGCTATTCGCCCAATATTCTATCTACTCTCATAAAGCCATGAACGGTTCTTAGTCATTGCCAGAGTACACCAAGGTACTGGATCTTTCTTCGGTCCATATACAATAGCTGCATCAACATCTCAACACCTAGGACAATACAGAGGCATATTCAAGGTGCGATTTTGGAGACGCAATTTGTCGTCGAGCTGTAGCTCCCTCTCCTTTCATACCGAGCTCTATCTAGACTAGGTTTCAAGCTTCATGTTGTACCATGATATCCTGAATATGAATCATATGACTCACCATCTGGACCAGATTTTAGTAAAGGTAAGATATTTCATCAGCAAACAACTTTACAAGACTGCTCACTATTCAATCTTTCATATACCATGGCAACTAGCTAATGATTTGAGTACACGTGCAGGAACTAAACCAGACATGACGAGGAAGGACTTCAATAATCTGATCGGGCACACACTTGATTGGTTTTCTTACTTGATAGGCAAATTGTCTCCCTAACATACACTTCCTCGCATACATGTAGGTTTCATGTCCACACCAGACACAACAAGCATAAACAACCTATCCAACTCAGGCGATGCATCTCAACATTACACATTGGGCTTCAGCAAGAGCACAACCAGTCGCCCACTTGCCAGATATGACACTACAGAATAGATAGGCAATTATTTTACTATATAGTTCGCTTAAATTGAAACCAGAGCACACCTGACCAACTAACTGACCTTAATCACTTTCATTACCTTCATCAACCATGGTAACTACTTTGAGCCTTTTATACAATTCAGATTCAGATGACAGATAACCTGATACGATCTTATTTGCTTGACCAGAAGACACCAAACAAACATCCTTGCCGATTTCAGCTCTCATGTCGTTCGCTTGAGGATTTTATCATCAATTTCCACACACCAAACTTCAATTGTGCTTCAAGTAATCGGATACGTTTACGCTGAATTTGGGAACTTGAGGAGAATCATGGGGATGTAAACACTCTTCCATTGTCACAGTAGTTACAAATTGTTCGGCACCTGTTACCTATCGTGCTATGTAAAAACTACAATATCACAACTACAGGATCACGACTGATCTATATAATGTAAGAACCGGTTGTGCAATATTAAAACCATAATCTATTGTACTGCAAGCACGTCCATGCTAATCCATCTCACAAGCACGTCCATGCTAATCCATCTCACAAACCAGTTAATGTAATATGTATTGTTCTTGCTCATTGTGTTCACAACCAACCTCTTATACTAGTAACTACTAATCGTTAAGTCTAAGCATAAGTAGATAACATATACTCATCTATAGCATAGTCCCTCTGATGTACAACTCTTGAAGATTCATAAATCTCACTAAACACTAAGCCTAAGCCTAGAGCAAGAGCATAAACCAATGATCTAATCAACCTAAGCACTTTGCAAAAAGCACTCAACCTAATCACTGAATATTTCTTTAAGCACTATGCAAGTGGGGACCTCTAAAATGGTGTCTCAACACCCTTGGTATGTTTCCACACTCCCACACCCCCCTTATTTGGCCAGTTGGGTGGTGTGTATATATATAGACCCAAATGAGAAACTAGCCATTGGAGGCGAATCCAAATTTTAAAGCTTGCACCGGATGCTCCAACCCTAGCATCGGACACGTCGGGTGCATTGTTGATGGTTGAGCCGACCGTTGGATCGCTCCCCGCCATTCTTCTTTGCCCGCTCTTAGATTGTTGCCGACCGTTAGGCGTGTCGGACTTGCATCGGACGCCTGGTGGTCGATCGGACACACAAGGTGCAACGTCCGCCGCCACACCGAGAGCAACCCGCGAAAAGCGCGTCGGGCCAGCGTCGCCACCGTCTCTCCCGACGCTAGCAGTTGCACATCGGACGTTGTTGCTCTCCTCTCGGACATGTCGGGTGCTACTGCCATCGTCATCGAAGAACTCCGGGGAGACTCGGGCGGGCGCACACCTAAGGCATCGGACACGCCGGCTTTCTCTAGACACGTCCGGCGGCCTCCGAGACACTTTCCTCGGCTTGTTTCTTCAGCGGTCTTTGCTTTTTCCGTGCTCGATTCCAATCTTCATGCTTACACTTTGCTTGATCCATGGGATCTTCCATTGAGCTTCTAATATGTCTTGCATCATATGAGACTACAAAATAAACACTTACAAACTCATTAGTCTCATTTGGTCATGTTTGATCATTCAAACACCAAAATCTATACTAAATAGGACGAGGTCCATTTTCCTTACAATAATGAGAACTCAAATGAATATATTACTGAATCTCCAAGAATAACATATTTAAAGTCCTGAGCAATGCTTTAACTCTTCCTTGAATTTCTAATAGATTGTCTAAACTATAAACCTTGAATAGGGCTCTCTAATTCTCTAATCTTTGGAAACCCTAGTTTCTAATTCTCTCTGAATATAATGAAGTCTATTGAATAATGAATTAGGGTTTTGGGGGAGAGCGTCTGTCTTTGCTTATGGGTAGTGATGAATCATAGCTGTTGGATCAAACCGACCTTAATTAATGGATGGTCGAGATGAAATATCAAAGGCGGTTGGGGGAAACGTCTGGAAGATGGACACATGGTGACTCCTGGCCAGGGCGGTCGCCCTAGGTCGCCAGGTTGTGGACACATCGTGACTCCTGGCCAGTGCGGTCGCCCTAGGCCGCCAGGTTGGCCGCCCCTCCTCTATCAAAGGTGGGACCCACCTTTCTCGGGGTTGTTTCTCATCTTCAAGGGCCTTGTGACATATACTAGCCTTCAGATAAGTTGCATCTTATTTGCCCTTCAATCCTCCTCTTTTTGTCTTATTCTGGATATTCGTGTGAAAACTGGAAACTCACTAAAACTCGTGGAGATTATTAGCTGAAATCCCTAATAAGGCTATAGATCATATCTATGCATTAAATTGATGATTAATAATAGACCATAATGATCGTCAACATGCCTCATGGGATTGGTTACTTGCATGGCTCTGTGACACCTTGAATTGCTACCAAGCGGCGGAAATGCATCTTCTTAGGTCTAGGGTTTTAGATTTGGCCTTCATCATAGTGTAGTGAGCTATAAAAAAATAACTTGATTTGATTGCCACGTGATGTAGATTGAGAGGCTAACCTCCCAAGAGCATGATAATCAACCAACTGTAAGATCCTAGATGGCTAGGGGGGTTGAATAGCCTATAAAATTTTTACAAAGTCACTTAGCAAACCGATTAGTAAGACAAAAGGCGTAAATGCAGTTTGCGCTAGCTCTAATGTCTTGCAAGCCTTCTAGTAACAATTCTTAATATATTATATGATCTCTATGTCACACAAGTGCTCTAATGCAGTTAGCACTTGGAGTAGAAGAGCTACAAGGAGGGCTTGTCTCCTAGAAGAAAGTGCCTTGGTAATATATCTTCTCAATGGAGCATTCTTCTATTTGCAAGTCTTATATCTATGTTCTTGGCCTAACTTATGAACTAGAGTATAGTTTTGTTCATGTTCTTGTGTTGGTATATGAACTAGCATACAGTTTACATATCATAATCTTGACATGTTCATATCAGTTCATCATCGATCATCATATGCCTAACTTGATTAGAGGTGGGATATCGGTTCGTTGTTCCTTCGGGTTTGCTCTTGTTCTAGTCCGTCCATTCGACGAGTGGGGATCCCGGGGACAAGAGTAGTGCTCGATATGCGGGCATGGTGCCCGGGTATTACGACACCCGCGAATATGAGAGCATGCCACGGTTGAGGGGGTAGGCGGCCGGGTCGTGACAAGCCTTGACCGCCCCTTGAAATCCCCCACGTTCGTATGTCTTTGTAGGAGTTCGTAAATGCCTCGGTGGGAAGCGGACTTCTGAGGTGGGGTCTCCCGGTATCCTAGACCTAACCATGCTTAAATCATGTTTGCATATGATCCTAACTATTCATTTGTATGGCCATGACTAGATACATTAGAATTACTCCATTAGGTTATTCATTTATTCTTTATCTATTTTCTTTATCCTTTGCTGGTGGATTCTTAAGTGTGTGTCACACTATCCATAAACCGTTATTGCTTACCCCTCAAGTATGAACAAATTGGTCTAAGCAAACACGTGTTCCTCTATTCAAATGCCATGCTAGCTTATTAAACACATGTCTTCCTTTGGGAAAAATATAAATAACGATACCCCTGAATACTTCCGGTGAAATGCTACAATGATAGATCCGTGCGCTTTTGGGATGAAATATCTAAGATGGCAAGATCTATCCCGTTGACGTTCCCGCTCGGATCACCGACATGGTGGTTTCACTTGGGGATGTCAGCGGCGCATTTCTGACGCTGTTATTGGGGATGGGTTTTAAACCTGTTTCCATTGATTGCGCTAAGAAATGTCAACAGGAGGAGGATGAGGAGGAGACTGCAATGATGAAGCACATCAATATCATGGAGCAACTCATCCTCAACATGTTTTCCTTGGTCCTTCGAGTCTTCATCCTCCTACCGGTTGTGTGTGTACAAAACTAGTTGAAAAATAATGAGACCTATGTGATAGCCGGACAAACAAGGAACTCATGATCACCCATGGGACATGCACGAAACTAGTAAGCACCTGTCACTTGTGGGCGTGAGGTGGGGTGGGTGATTATTGTGTTCACTCTATGGGCTCAACATAGTGGCTCGACCAACATAGGAGGGATAGTCGGGTAAGCTGACTGGTGTAGGGGTAGGCACCATTTCCTTCTTCCTTGCTTGATTCTTTTACCCTTTGTTGTGCCAATTATTTTCAAACATGCCCATGACGTTAGGAACTTGTTGAGGATGCCCACGTTGGGACCCCTTTGAGCATCAACACACTATGCTGAAGACCAGGGTACATCAATGTGTATTTATGTATTGATTTTGTTTGAATAAAAAGTTGTATGAAAAGGAGCACTGAGAAAGTCTTAAGTGTGTTGACATTTGATTTTTGTTCTTATCCTCTAAAAAATTGAAGTTGTGGGTGCTTAGTTCAAGTTATCCTAATATGGTTCTAAAATATATTGTAATCATGTTTATTTGAGCGTGAACTATTTTTATCAAATAACAACACAAGGGTCTACAAAAGTGGTATTCATGACTAATCTTCACTACATGTAAAGCAATAATCAACTTGCAAACGAGCAACCATACATTCCATTGTATGAACCGGCAATATAATTATTTGTGTCCAATTCCAAAAGCTTATAGACATCCCTCTGTGCAGTAGGTTAAACATGCCCTTAGCAACCACAAAGACACAAGGACAAATTAACTTTTTATGGTCACAATTAACTTCCAAATTGAGAAAAATAAGTGGTAGTTGTAGTGGTACAAGAGGTTGAAAAAACATGATTTTGTGGTACCTGAAACTCAATTTTTTAGGACGCTGCTAGGAGACGCATGCCTATGCTTAAAAACCTCCACTGCATACAGTTTGTCTTCTTCCTTCTTAGTCCTTCACACCCCACCTCCTCCCGTGTCTTCCCTCGCCCTCGAGGTGCCTCCCCACCGCCTCCTCACACCTTTCGGCTCCGAATCTAGTGACACCATCCTCGCCATTGGTCCTGCCTCCACCACCTCTCACCGCCTGCCCGTCGCCCACTATCCCACCACGGACGGTAGGGTCTTGCCAATATCGCATAACTTCAGTGAGACCCAACTACCGACGACAACCTCCTGCTCCCCTTTCCCCTCTCGCATGCCGTCGTGACCTCCGTGCATAGCCCCCTGTTCTCGCCCTGCTCTACCCGCCTCCACCACCGCCATGCCCCCTATATCGCCTTTTGTTGTTGCCCCCCATCGCCGGCCGACCTTCCTCCCCCAAACTCCTCTATTCTAAGCTCACAGGGTTAGGAAGAAGGGGTGGCGCGGTCCGCCAGAACCCAATCCTCCAAGTCAGAGCTATGGAAGAAGATTGTAGGCGCGAGTGAGGAAGAAGACGTCGGGCACGAGTAGGCACGAGCACGATTTAGATGACCTCCTTCAACCTTGGCGAATCAAAATCATCTATGTAATTTATAAGAATTTGTTTCAAAGAGTGCAACATGATCTCTTTCTTATTCTTGTTGTTGTGTTTTTGGTTTGGATTTTACTAGGTTCGTTTATTTTATTAATTAAAGGAAAGTGACTCGGTTTACTAGAAAAGGAAGAGAGTTTATCTGGTTCTAGTGAATAAATCCTTGGCTCTAATTCTAGGAAAATAAAAAAAGCAGCGAGCTTAACTTCTTAATTGGTTAATTGGAAGGACTCCTCAATCATTAGACGTTAAAATGGATCAGTGCCAATTGCAGGGAAATGTTAGGTTTTCCTATGAGTGGATCCTTTACTTTTTAGCAATCCTAGGTCAAGATACATTGAACAAAAAGTACTTCATTTCGATTTTCCAATTCGAAGATCACATATTTATTTTCTTCATATGAATAGAAAAATACAATGACTCAAAAAAGTTCCTACCATGAATTTTGTACCGCGTATATTACTTTGAACAACTAGGAAAGTATATGATAAACAAAAATAAAAAAACTCTTTTAGAATATCATCATAAAAATTAATAAGAAATGCACACCTAATCTCTCTTCCATAGCACCGAATCCTCGTGCCGATAGTAAGTATTTCCATTATTTTTAATATATATATATACTAGGAGGTTTTTCCATGCGTGTCACGAGTCCACGACACAAGAGGAGGAATATAGATAGATTAGAATGTCAACTAATAAGAATTAGATGATGTATATGTATAATATTGGTAATACATGAACATGATATGATACATGTACAAATTTATTAGCACAACTATGGAGATTATATATATATATATATATATATATATATATATAGTGGATGATGTATCTCCCTCATGTGGATATCATAATTTTAGTGCAAAGTGAACTTTAATTACATATGATAGTGGGTTGTAACGTAGACACCTAAGCTTAAATTGTAAATGATAGTGGACTACCGAGGTGGTTACATGTTGAAATTGCTAGTGTGAAATGATAGGAAGTAAGAACTACTCAGGTGAACGTCATGTAAAGAGAAATAGACGATGAAGTAGTATTAGTATATAGTGGCAAAATATGTATTTGCAAACCACAACTATCATGAAAAAGCACCTAAAAAAACCCGTGTAAAACTATATAAAAAAAGTCATCTAAATTCAACAACCATATAAAAAAAAGTCATCTAAATTCAACAAAAAAATCACACATGTTGGTGATATGATGATAAACAATCTTGTAAAATATCTTGTCTAAACTCGACTTCGTTTTGTGAGATATAAAAATAACAAATTTGTAACAAATTGTTGCTTTTTGGCCTGAAATTTGTTATTTTATATCTCACAAAGGAAGTCGATTTCAGCATAAGATTTTTACAAGTTTGTTTATCATCATATCATCTATATGTGTATTTTTTTTTGATGAATTTAGACTATTTTTTTACATAGTTTACATGAGTTTATACGATAGTTGTGGTTTGCACTTTATATTTTTCCGTATACATTGGAGATGGATAGAGTTTATATTTTTATTAAGGTACAAAGGGAATTCTCTGTCCAATCAAACCTACCCTTACTCGCGAAGGAAGACAAAACCAAAAAGCAAATGTGGCATGATGATATTTATATAGTGATGATGATGATAAATAAAAAAAACCACTCGAAGCATCACCTTCCTCCCGGTAGTCGCATGAACACCTCTTTCCTCTCCCCTTTTTTATTTCTCTCATCACACAAAACCCTCTCATCACAAGGGCGTAGATCCGAGGCCTGCTCCTCTCTCTGTATAGGGGCCGCCGCCGATCGTAGTCACCATGGCGGCGGCGGAGATCTCGGCGATGCTGGACCTCCTAGTTGCCTCCGGGGAGCCGGAGCCGCCGGTACGCCGCCTCCGGTCGCCCGCGGCGCCCGGGGCTCGAGGCCCTAGCGGGGGCCCTCGCCGCCGGCCAGTTGGCTGACCCAGACGCCGCCCGTACCGTTCTAGCTGCCGCCCGGGCCGTCGTGTTTGCCGTCCTCCCTGCCTCAGGTGTGCTCCCCGATCCCACCCGCTAATTCCTTCCCGTCTCGCCGTGGACCATGGGTGGTGGCTGTGGAGTGTGGAGCATGGGTGGTTTCTTTGCTGTTACTATCGCGGGTTGTAGGTTTATAACTGTTGGGGTGCTATACTAGACGCGATGCTCCTACTTTACTTTTTATTGTGTGATCTTAAATTGCTTATGGTTATTAGAGAGTAAGATAAGTATCGCCTTCTGTTTGATCGATGAAAGCTTCATATTCATTCATGTGGAGCAACTTAGATATCCTTATTGATTAATTGATCCGTTCCCTTTTGGATTTTGATAGGAATAGGATATTTGAGTTGCCTTGTTTCTCGTTTACATTTTGATATGATGTTTTAGTTGCTTCATTTTTCTTTTTGAATTTGATATGATGTGAGTCTGTAATTCACACCCTCTCAGTTGATCTATGTTTCATTGTAATGTTTAAAGTTCAAAGCTGTTTCACCCATAGCTCAAGTTTTTCTAAGTTAATATTTTGTATCAATCTCATTGTTTGTCAGAAAGGTTTAGGCATCGTGAATATGTTTCTGTTTCACTCTTTTTGGGCATGGTCCACTTATGCATTCTGCTTCTGTCTGTTATGTTTGTGTGATGTGAGGTTTACAGTTTTGCTTGTTCTTTGTCATCCTTGGGTGCCATGAGTTCATGAATGCTTTTTTTTTTCCTCTACACATTTTTAGGAGTCTTGACTACGAAGAGACCCATTAGAACTTGTTTTAGCCACTTGGTAACTTTTTTTATGCACAGTTGCACTAAAAATGCATGCTTCGCATGGATCAGTTTCACTATACTTCTCCCTGTGGTTGACGAATCATTATTTACGCCTATCTAATATTGGACTGGTTGTTGCTTGGTTATCAGGATGAGTTCTCAGTGGTACAGCGGTACAGTGGCTGAACTGCATGATCAGCAGCCAGTGTAGATTGGATACTGGTATTTATCATTTGGTAGTAGTTGATGCAGTGGTGATCCGTGGTTCCCATTTCTTGTCAACTATGGGCTAGGTGTTTAGATTTTGGAGCACTGCAGAAAATAGCAAGACTAAAGTCCTCTTTAGAACTGCTTATTCAGCAGCTAACCATATAAAAAGCTTCCAGGCAACTGAACACGTTGCTTCTATTGTGCTTTTTTTTTGTCCCAACGCTCCTCAGAGATGATCTGGACACTGGATTTTTGTAGAAACAGTCCCCAGGCAGCTTCTTAGCTTTTTCCACCAGCCCTGCACACAGCTGCGTGCCATCCACCTCCTCCCACCGCGCCAGCTTCCACCGCCTCCCACAGCACCAGCCTTCGCCTATGCCTCCACTACCCTGTTCGTGCCACTTCCCATCAGCCTCACTGTGTCCAATGGCTTCAAGTTCCCCTCTGGCATTGAGCTCCCTGTGACCACCCTCAAGTCCCCTAAGCCACCACTGACCTCCCCTCTGCCTTTTTACCCCCCCTCCACTGGCAGCGCCTCGTAGAAGCGATACTGGACTTCTGCCCCTGTAGGCTGTAGCCTAATGTGGTCAGTTGATGCTCTGAGGGGTTTTGGTCACCTTGGATGAACGGCAGAAGCTTCATATGTGACTGCAGCTAGTCTTTTTGTTGATTGTCCTTTATAATTTATGTTAGGCGTGAAACCACTACGTGCATTACGCTGGTATAGAATAAGATGTGTCCTACTATCATAATTTGTTATAATTCCTAAATTGAGTAACCTTTGCAAGATAGTTTTATTTGATGTGAGACCTCAGCCGTCCAGCGCAACTACGACACTTACTGGAACCACCGAACATGCCTTCTACAGTGAGTGGTTTCTCATTCCATTTTGGCTCCTTCACGATTGCCCCCCTTGGTTCACCCTCCGCCACTGCACCCTTCAGATGGGTGCAGCATCAGATCAGCCCACCTTCCTGTGAGATCTGGCTATCTCTGTCTCCATCTCGAGATCTGACTGTCCCGTCTTCATCTCCAAGATCTCCATGGAAACCACCATGGAAGCTAGAGAAAAAGCCATTTTGCCGAACAATTAGCTTTTCTGGGCCCGAAGCTTCTCCACTAAGCGGATGCTGTCGGCAGCTTGAGAAAAAGCTACCCTCTTCCTAACTTTAAGCTTGTGCCAAACAGGGCCTATAAGAATCTTATATGAATTTTGTTCCATCAACAAGAAGACCACGATTTACCAAATCAGGTTATTAATAGCTATAATTGTCTGGTTGCTGTTTGATTTCAGAATGGTATTCTCCAGATTTCTCTTTCACTATGTAATTTATGAAAGGCAAATAGCCTCTCAACAGATCACCAGGAATGCACACACACAAGAACAACATGAACATCGTGGGTTTGGTGGCTGGAATGACGTAGCCTTTTTCTAATTTTCCTCCTAGCTTTATATAGTGCTGAGAGGTAGCCTCCTAATTAATGCAGAATGTTACCCAAATAATCAGCCTACTATTCCATGCTGAGATTTAGCGTAAAGGCTATGAACCTAGACACTAGCATGCACCTAGACACGTAGGATTATTTCCAACAATTTATAGGCATGAGAAAAACAAGAATATTAGTATCATTGTTTCTTGATGCTTGGTTAAGTTCCTTATAGATATATACCCAGTGTGAAGAGATAGTTTTCCTTGGATTAAAAGATTGTTCTTAGAGGTCAAGAGCTCCAAATGTGAGGTCTTACCAATGTATCTATTCTATGTCAAACAAGGGTAATGAATTTGTTAGTTTCCTCATGTTTCCCTTGTTCCAATATGATCTCTATCATCTTGAAACCCTAAGACTTCTAATGTTTGGAGAGAACTTCCAAGATTTGGATTGAACCTTGCAATTTTTCTGTCACCCTTTCAGCATTGTTTTGAGCTCGTGGATTAGCCCCTTGGTGACCTGCCTTGTTTACTAACCTGTCACTGGGCATCCAATGTCCATCCCCAAATCCGTATCCAGGCTAAACGGGTAGAATATGGATCGAAAATCTTTCACCCATCAGAAATGGGTAGGATATGGACGTACCCACTTGTAAGAGGGTATGGGGAGGGGTAAACCCGTTTGCTTCGGTCACTTTCAATTCCCGACCTTGTTCCTGCTGCCCTTGCCTGCATGCAAGGGAAGCATTGTGTCGCCGCCCCTGAAGCTCTCAGAAAATGGAATGCCGGCTGTGCCCAGGCACATCAACTTGTTGGAGAAGGGGTATGTGGGCGGCTTCGACCGGGCTTCGACCGGGAGAGCATTGACAGCATGCTGGACGCCTTGTCGTCGGACTTCAATGCCTGTGTGATGGGCTTTGTCCTCATTCCCCAACACCGCCAGCGACCCTTTCCTATGCTGAGCACTCAAGAAGAGCATGCTGTCCATATGCGCCTGGAGGTGGCCTGGATAATCTTCCTGGGACTGTGCCGTGCAGCGTCGTCTAGGTGAAGGCCGACTTCGTGATGCCCCCTGGCATGGTGGAGGACATGAAACACATGATGACTGTGGAGGTGGTCGTTATCAACACCATGGGCCACTTCCTTCAGCTTGTCGTGCCGCAGCAGCTGCTCGTTGAGCTACTGTGCCTGCTCCCTGTTGTGTACAGCATGGCAGCAGGGTTGACTGGCTTATCAAGAATGCCAAGGATGCCATAGCTTGAAACGCGCCCTCATACCACAAGTGCCAATGCTGCCATTGCTTCCGACACGCCCTGATTCTGCCGAGAGATGCGACAAGCAGGCACAGGCCGCCTTTGTTGCTGGACACTAGTGCTACCCAATTACCCGTATGCCATATGTATGGGGGAAACGGGTGTGGACAAATTTGGGGAGGGTGTAAAATGGGTACTGGGATATGGATCTGGGTGTGGTTAAAGGATGGGTTTGTATTTCTGATACTTGATATTTGTTGCATTTCTATTCAGTACCTTTTTTTTCTGCTGTCGTTGTCTATGTTGCACTTAGTATCTAATATCCATCTTAGACAGTGGTTTTATCTTGAGATGTATCATTTCTCCTCCCTACCAGTCCTGATCACTTTATTGATTGATGAGAAATGTATAAATTAGTTCTGTAAAGATAGTTATATCAGTTATGGTGTTCAGACTGAGGTATGAGATGCTAGGAAGCAATCTCTATTGCATTTCATGTCACTCCCTTGATATTGGGCATGCCCTTCCCTTGATATTGGGCATGCCCTTAGTGGCATAGTGACCTTCTGAATGACACCGAAAGCACTGAAGCTTCAACTCCTCTCTGATGCTTGGTGTTGAATAAATAAAATGATAGGACTTGTACGCCATTGTTGCAAAGTTGCCTTTCTTTGAAATAATTTATTTTTCTTGCCTATGATTACTGGAGTACTAATTCTCACTTACTAGATAGTAATTAATAGATTTCCCCCCAATATTATTGCCTCTTTTCTGCTGTTTCCTGTCCTTTAACGTATTAGAGGTCTAGTGTAGGTTAGGATTTGATCTGTTTCTCACTTCTATTTTCTGTTTTCACCTTTTGTTATCAGTGGAGCAAGTGGAGCCAACAGTTGTGGAGATTGTGGAGAGATCTTTGGAATTTTGTCTCTTACATCTAGAAAATTCATCATATGTGTGTGATGACTCTGGCTTACTGGTAAGTTCTGTTGGCTTCGTTTTAAATAGTTGGGGCTATTATTCTGAATTTGAGTATGCATTTGGACCTTGGTGGCTGGCGCCCTGCGTATCCACACTGTTATATTAAATTCTGAAAAGCTGCTCAAATAGACACTAACGACAGCAGATGGCTGGATATCCAGTAAAAAAAATTGAAATATGTACTTGTATAGCTTCTGTGAATCAAAATGATGTGCTTATGTTGTTGTATGGGGTTCATTCTTCTCTGTTGAACTACTCATGGTCTAGTTCCATAATTTTCAGTTGCACACCATGCTACCTGCGTTCCATATACAGATAGCATGATTGCTATAAGGCAACATATGATTTTGTAAGGCCCAATAATATGGAAACCATAAAGTGGAGCTTTGTAATACATTAATTAAAGCACAAAGTGTTCTGGAATTGTATTGGAAAAAAAAACAGGTATGCAGCAATCTGCAACACAACATCTGCTACTACACAGAAATCCAATATACAACCAGTTCTGTCTGCTGTAAATATATTTTTTTTACTATTCCAACCATTAACCTGTTTTTGTTAAAGTTGATGGGGCAATCGCATGCAATGGCTGAGATAGAGAGGGTGCCAGCTCCCCTTGGGCACCACACCTTTTTTTGTCTGAGTTTCCATCCTTCAAAATTTATAAGATGTTTATCTTAAGAATAATTTGATAGGCTGCTACCATTTTGTTTCCATCTTTGTTGAGCCAGAATTCTTCATAGATGCTTGGAAGTCTGTTGCATTATTTATTTCTTAACAATTGTGTCACATGTTTGTAGAATGAGGTTATCTGTTTTGTGGAATCTGTACTGCTTAATGGTACTCTCAATAAGGCATCCTCATTGGAACCCAGCATTATAAATGACATCATTGCACAGTGGACATCTGTGCAAGCTGAAACTGAGCGCGTGAGCCCACAAGAGAAATATTTCTGCTATCTAAAAGGTAAACTCTTGGGGCCTTTCCCATGCGAAGGAATCAATGTTTTATGCACTGTAGCTTTTCATTTGATGAGTTCTAACTTATCTTCAATTCTTTGTTACCAAGGCTTCAACTGCTCGAAAAGTGAAGATGACCTTAAGCGGTTTTGTTTGGCCTTATTACCAGAATATTTGCAGCGAGATTATGTTATTTTAGAGAATACCCAATCATGCTCTGCAGTATCTCCAAATGCCATGGTGCCATTGGCACAGCATTTCGCGGTTGCTCACTTACAGTGTATGCCACGCCTTCTTACACTGGTGCAGAAGCTTTGCCAGTTTCCTGCTTTGGAAATGGTTGAAGATATAAACATTGACAGGTTGTCTTTCACCCAAAGAATTTTGAAGTTAGTCTGTGGTCTTTCTATGGAGTTCCCTCCTGATGCCTCTGATGCCATGATGTTATCCTCGGTAGCAAGATGTGCTGATAGTCTTCCATCCCTGTTCAGACTGAAGTTCAAGTTCTCTAATCATGATAAAGTCTTTTCTGTAGATGGTGTTGGCACTATCTTGCTGCAGATACTGGAAGAATTTCTACAGATAATGCAAAACATTAGTGTTTGCAACAGTAATATCTGTTGTACAGTTAAAGTATGCATTCTTTCATCCATGCTGGAAATCTTCAGTCCTAATATATGGAGATATGAAAAATGTGGTACTTGCTTGGTGCCTCCTTTAGCTTACTCTCCTCACGTTATTCAGTTTGTGCTGAAACTTTTTAAAGACGCCAAACGATGGACAAGTCGTGTTGACAGGGACAAACCAGACAAAGATATCATGGATTATTCATGCAACAAAGATACAAGTGACCTGTCTTGTCATATCCGTTCAGAGGAGGTACCATTGCTTAAGAAATATACATGTGAGGAGTATTTATGGCTTATCTTCCCTCCAGGACATCAATGGTTGAGTGGTTTAGTACATCTCACTTTTTTCCTCCATGAAGAAGGACTGAAATCATTGACAAGTGAGAAGCAACATCTGAGTTGCACAAAACAAGATGCTGTGTCGGAATTGGAATCTGTGGCAAGTCATGAGGATGATGCACTTTTTGGGAACCTATTTGCTGAAGTACGTCCTGCAGGATTAAATGAAAGTGTTGAACAGTCAATATCTCTTGGGAACAGTCCATCAAAGAGCCAGCAGGGGTTTATTCAGTTAGCTACTGATCTGATGTGCTTTATGAAAACATCCATCTTGTCTCCTGAGTGGTCCAGTGCTATATATATGGACGCTTGCAGAAAATTCAGTACCTGTCATCTAGATCAATTTCTTTCAATACTGAAGTGCCAAGCTTGCTTCCCTGATGATAGCAGCACTGGAAATATGATGTCTTCTTCTGAAAATAAATTACCACACATCAATGCAGCTTGTTTTGAACTTCTACAAACGTTTCTTGTTTGTGATGAATGTCCTGCTTCTTTAAGGGAATATCTTGTGGAAAAAGTGTTTAATGTTGAAAGTGGGAAGTATACCTATAACCACTATACACTTGCTCTCGTTGTATGCTATGAGTTACACATCAAACTCAGGTTTTAGTCTGGGAAGAAAGGTTTTTATTCAGTATGTTACTTATCTTTTGGAGAAGGCAAATGATACATCATCCAGCTCATTAAATGTTAGTGATTTCTGTGCAAGTCTCCCGTGTCCTTTTCATCTGGAAATTGTTTTGGCAGCATTTCATTTAACCACAGAGTCAGAAAAGGCTGATTTGGTCAAAATTGTACTCTCTTCCCTAGAAAAAATGAAACAGCCTGTGTCTGGTGTAACTGTGGCTGGGCTGACAAGATGGGCATTGCTCCTATCAAGGCTTCTGCTTGTCCTGCGCCATATGTTGCTGTACCCCTTCACACACCCACCATGGTTGTTTACAAGGTTAAGATCCAGATTGTGGGATATCCAGTTGAAGGAAGGCCAGTCCGTCCCACAAATGACTGCTTGCCATCCCTTGCCACTGTTATTGTTGAGGAATTGTTTGGTGGTTCTGTCCAAAGAGTTCTGTAGCTAGTAACTTGCTCCCTCAGTTAATTGATGTTACTCCAGTTCATGCTGAGTTCTGTTTTGATAAAGCTGCTGTTGAAACTTTGGGCTTGAACTTGGCTTATTTGGGTGCAAACGATGTCACAAATCCTTGGTTCTTGGAGTGGTAGGAGCCCTGAAGTTGCTGATGATCTCATTGTGGAAAGATACATTTTTGATTTGCTGGAGTACTCTCTCTGGTATATGCTGTCAAGGCAGTGATTCTGTTCTGAATAATTATTACCTGGAGCCTGACCTTGACGATGTCAATGCCTTCTAACATTTGCTCTTAGTATCAGCAGCGGTGCTTCATCTCATCTTGGTGTTGATCTACCTGCGTTAATATTTCAACTCCTAAAGTTATTGCACTGTGATATTCTTGGTTCAAGTACACTGGAGAGTTGGGATTTTTCCAGGAAAGGGGCATGGATTTCCTTTATTCTCTCTCATTAATTCTGTTCTTCAAAGGCAGCAGACAGGTGTAGAATCTGAGGTGGATTCACACAAAATACAGGAGGTTCATGACGAGTACCTATTTACTCGTGGGAAGAATTTGTCTATCTACATAACTGAGAACAGTGGACACTGTTTGGATATACTATCTTCTCTTTTGAGACCTACCTTGTACTTTTAAGAAAGCTTATCTGTCATTTTTTGGAAGGTCTTCCTTGGATACTTGTTATCCTTCCCTGCTGCTCAAGCATTCTGTCTTTGACAAATCCAAGCACCATCTTCTTTTGAGAAATCTGGTTCATATTTGGAAATGCTGGAACCCATATGTAAGGTTTCATCAAGGATAGATAGAGTCACCACAAAGCTAGGTGAAGGGCAGCGAAAATATTATTTCCAGAAGTGCTTGTTGCATGGATTTCCATCAGATTACATTTCTAGCAACAGTGCTCTCCTTTCTTGCATTTTGGTGATAAATGAGATCATGCAAACCTTTACTGGATATATAAAGGTTGCACAACCAGGAGACCAAGTTGATGAGGGTGCTATCTCCAAATTGCTTGGTATGGTGATGGAAGTTAGATCAGATCATATATTTGGACCTGTTCATGGAGACTGTGATAATATATTTATGAGTCTAATTAACAACAGGAATGATCTTGTGAGATACGGTGAATTGTTTATCCTGAAGCAGCTAGAAGGTTTCCTGGCTGACACAAACTTGAATGGTAGCATGGATGGCGGGGTGAAAGAGATTTTGGTTTCTACAGTTGTTGATGTAGTGGAGGACCTTCAATCTAAATCAGAAGTGTTTAAATTTTTTCTTTGGTGATGCAGAAGGTGCTCCTGAAGGAGCAAGCCGTATTTTTGCATCTGGGCGTGCTGATATGTCAGTCTTTATTGATGTTTTGGATTGCAAATCTGAGCAGGTTAATTTGAAGATTATCCACTTATTGACTGATATACTAAGCAATGGTTTTGTCCTGGTCTTAAAGAGAAGTTGCAAAACAAATTTATTGGAATGGATGTGCCCTGCTTTTCGTCTTGGTTAGAATTTATATTATTGGGGCCCTCTGTAAAGGCTGGAGAACTGACAGTGGATTTCTTGAAGCATCTCATTTGTCCTCCATTTGAAACATTTAACAAAAGAATTCCAGCATCACCTTTTCAACTCTATGCTACCATTACTTGATCAAGCATTTTTGTCACATGACCTCCAGATTGCTAGAGCATATTTCCATTTTCTTGTTCAACTATCAAGTGAAGAATCACACTTCAAGCGCTTGTTTGAAAGCACTCTGATGCTGATGGAGACAATGGTTGAGGATGAGGGCAAACTGCAAACTTTGAAGTTTCTATTTTCTTTGTGGAGGCAGTGTTCGGTGATACTGGACTAAGTAGAAGTGAGCTTAAGAGACTTTCATCAAAAAAAACTTCTGGAAGCAGTTTTGGGTCAGGATCTCTCATCCTGAAACAGTTGAAAAATTCAGAAAACCTTGTCATTCGCACGAATCAAGTAAGTAATACTGCTGTTGATTGTGATGCTAGCTCTTGTGAGGAAGACGAAGATGATGGTACATCTGATGGGGAATTAGGGAGCATTGATAGAGATGACGAAGACGATGGAAACAGTGATAAAGCTCTAGCGTCAAAAGTGTGCACATTTACATCCAGTGGGAGTAATTTCATGGAACAACATTGGTACTTCTGCTATACATGTGACTTGACAGTTTCCAAAGGGTGCTGTTCAGTCTGTGCCAAGGTGTGTCATCGAGGGGCATCGTGTTGTTTACTCCAGATCAAGCCGTTTCTTCTGCGACTGTGGGGCTGGAGGTGTGAGAGGTAGCAGCTGTCAGTGTCTGAAACCTCGGAAATTCACTGGCACCTCTACTGTACCACCGCCTGCTGCTAGCAGCTTCCACCCCATATTGCCATATCACGAGGATGTGGAACAGATAATGGATAGTGGTTCTGATTTTGAAGATGACATTTCTACAGATGCTGATAATACCATGAAGCTATCTGTGCCAAATGGAATTCAGCAATGGGCTTCCTTTATTTCTTAAAAATCAGGATATTGAGGTTAGGGTGCTTGAAATCTGCAAAAAGTTGCTGCCTACTATACTCAGCCAAAGGGAATTGAATCTTTTTGAAAGACAGGAAAGTTTTGTTAGGAGGTGATGTGCTGGTGTCACATTCCTTTGACTTCTTCAACTAAAGAAAGTATTTAAAAATTGGATCACTGGATCTGAAGATAAAGCTGATTATCCAAATTCTAGGGAGCTTAAGTCACATCTTGCCAATGGTTCTCTGGCTAAATTATTGCTCAGTATCAGCACTCGAGGTAAGCTTGCTGTTGGAGAAGGCGATAAAGTTGCTATATTTGATGTGGGACAAATCATTGGACAGCCTACTGCAGTACCTATTACTGCAGACAAAACCAATGTGAAGCCCCTTTCCAGGAATATTGTTCGCTTTGAAATTGTCCATTTAGTTTACAATCCATTGGTGGACCATTACCTTGCTGTTGCTGGATACGAGGACTGCCAAGTACTAACATTAAATAGTTAGGTGGTGAAGTAACTGACGCCTTGCCATAGAACTTGCTCTGGAAGGAGCATATATTAAATCGTTTGGAATGGGTTCAAGGTTCTCAGGTACAGCTCATGGTAGTAACAAACCTGTTTGTGAAGATATATGATCTCTCACAGGATAATATTAGCCCCATGCATTATTTTACTGTAGCTGATGATGTGATAGTTGATGCAACCCTTGTCCCCTCCTCAATGGGGAAATTGGTGCTACTTGTTCTATCTGAAGGGGGCCTTTTATATAGACTGAATATTACATTGGAGGGCGATGTTGGTGCCAAGATTTTGACTGAAACAGTCTTGGTCGAAGATACCATATCCATGCATAAAGGGTTGTCATTGTACTTCTCATCAACCTACAGGCTCTTTTTGTATCTCATCAAGATGGTACAACCTTCATGGGGGCGCTTGAATGCTGATTCTTCATCAATAACGGAATTATCATATATAAGTGAGGATCATGATGGTAAATCCAAGCCAGCTGGGCTTTACTGCTGGAGAGAGCTAGTATCTGGCAGTGGTATCCTTACCTGCCTATCGAAATTTAAATCAAATGCTCCTCTTGTGGTGTCGTTGGGTCCTCATGAATTGGTTGCACAAAACATGAGGCACAGTACTGGTGCAAATTCCTCTGTGGTTGGTGTTGCTGCCTATAAGCCTTTATCCAAAGATAAAACACATTGTCTTCTTTTTGTATGATGATGGAAGCCTTCATATTTACTCTCATACACCTAGTGGAGGTGATGGTTCAACGAACCTACAGCAGAGCAAACAAAGAAACTGGGCAGCAGCATACTCAGCAGTAGAGCTTACACTGGCACAAAACCAAATTTCCACTTGATTTCTTTGAGAGGACAACTTGCCTTACATGTGACGTTAAGTTTAATAGTGAAACAACCAAAAGTGGTGATTCTGAAAGCATTAAACAAAGATTGACATCAGATGATGGGTATTTAGAGAGTCTGACACCTGCTGGCTTCAAGGTAGGCTGTTCTGGTTTGTTTATACTGTGATTTTGTTTTATTCAGTGGCCTGAACCAATTGATGTAGAATAACATTTTGCACTCCATTTTTGTTTGTAGGTCGTTATTTGAATCCTAACCCTGATATAGTCATGGTTGGTTGCCGGATCCATGTGGGCAACACATCTGCTAGCAGCATTCCTTCTGAGATCACAATTTTTTCATAGAGTCATTAAGCTTGATGAAGGCATGAGATCATGGTATGATATTCCATTTACTACTGCTGAATCACTTCTGGCAGATCAAGAGTTCACAATTACTGTTGGTCCAACGTTCGATGGCTCATCTATACCAAGGATAGATTGTATTGAAATTTATGGTCGAGCCAAAGATGAATTTGGATGGAAAAGAAAAAATGGGCTTTCGCTTGATATGGAAGCACTGGGTGGTAATGCTACTGGTGGTAGATCAGGAAAGAGACCCCCAAAACTTGAAGGCTGCGCCTATCCAGGAACAAGTTCTGGCAGATGCCCTTAGGATTCTCTCACGCGCGCTATACCTGCTATGCCAACCAAGCTGCTCTACTGACATGGTCGACACAGGCATGGAAGTTGATAATCTGAAGTGCCGAGCTTTACTGGAAACCATTTTTCAAAGTGACAGGGAACCTCTGCTACATTCTGCTGCATGCCGTGTCCTTCAGGCTGTGTTCCCAAAGAAGGACATGTACTATCATGTAAATACCAGTTTGTCTATTATCTTGTTGCCCATGGGTCAATTTCTCCCTCTGTTCCACCATTTTCTGGTTTACTTATGGATTATGTTTGCACAGGTTAAGGACACCATCTCTGCGACTCCTTGGGGTAATAAAATCACTCCCAGCAATAACTTCAGAATTGGAGTTGGAGGCGCTTCATCTAGTTGGGTGATAAAAAGAATTTATAGCCCAGCTCCATACAGTTTCCAAAGTTGCACTGCATAGGAAATCAAACCTGGCCTCTTTTCTTGAAACTCATGGTATTAATTGTACTTCTGTTCGCTTAACCAAATTTTATTGCTTTACTATTGCATCTTGACTTTTAGAAGGGATACTTAACTACTGCTGTCTGTTGATTTATTTCACCTTGTGCATGTTGATTTCAGGATTATATATTTATATTAATTTTTTACCAATCAGCATAATGGCATAGGCTGCATTTATGTATCGTGCACATAAATATCATGTTGTAATGTAGTGATATTTTTCTGTGTATCAATTGTTTGTCTTCTTTTGCTGTATTGTCTTCTTTTTGCTGTATGAAGGTTGGCTAGATGATTCTGAAGCCTATCCTTCTTGTCTGCTGGTTAGCATTACAGTTTAAATTATATGAAACTCAAAGATGTCACAGCAATCATTCTGCTGCTGCTTTTGTTGTTTTTGATGTTTAACTTTTGTCAACTTGTGTTGTGGTCTGTGGACTCCTTTATTTGGCAACTTGACTCTCCAACCTACAATTGTATCTACTATCTACTAGTTTGATCATTGATAATGTGAAGCATTTCTAATTTCAAATATTAACATAAAATGTCTATTTTAATGACTATTGTGCAGGTACAGAACTAGTTGATGGTCTTATGCAAGTTTTCTGGGGTATATTAGATTTAGACAGGCCGGACACACAAGCGATAAATAGTCTTGTTGTGCCCTGTGTGGAATTTTATTTATAGCTACGCTGAATGCCTGGCTCTTCATTCCAGTGAAAATCCTAGAGTTTCAGTGGGACCTGCAGTTGCTCTGTTGAAGAAGCTGCTCTTTTTGCACCATATGAGCATTACAAACTTCTAGCAGGTGGTTTTGTCTTCTGTATTGTCTATAAATCAATTAGAATTACCACTATTAATATTTGCTAGTTTATATTTGTTTGTTATACCATTTTCTCAGTTGTGTTTTATTGCTGGTTTTCAGTTTGGCTATTTCATCCCTATTTCTCCGAAGTACCTTTCCCCAAGCAGACAATGATGGCTAATGATGATGCTCCTGAAAACCAAGCTAAAGCAAGTGCTTCTGTTATGAATCCCACCAGTGCAAACTCTCAGGTTATGGGTGAAGAAGATCCTGCCACATCATCAGTGCAATACTGTTGTGATGGCTGTTCCACAGTTCAATACTTAGGCAAAGGTGGCACTGTAGCATATGTCCAGATTTTGACCTATGTGAAACTTGCTATGAGATACTTGATGCAGATAAGCCTACCAGCACCCCATTCAAAAGATCATCCCATGTCAGCAATACCAATTGAAGTTGATACATTTGCAGGCGAAGGCAGTGAAATCCATTTCTCTGTCGATGAGCTAAGTTTATTCTGGTGTTCGTCATGCTGATAGGAGTGTTCAGACCTCCCCATCGTCAATACATGTATATGAGTCTACAGACTTACCTGAGACTATTACAGACCAGACAACTGTTTCGATTTCTGCATCAAAACGTGCCGTGCTCCCCTGGTATAGCCATCTAATTGAAGAGCTTAGAGGTTGGATGGGAACCACTGCTGGTACCGAGCCATACCTTTAATGCAGTTGTTCTACAGGCTTTCTTCTGCAGTTGGTGGTCCTTTCATGGATAGTTCAAAGCCAGAAAATTTGGATTTGGAGAAATTTGTGAAGTGGCTTATGGATGAAATCAACGTAAATAAACCATTCCCTGCCAAAACACGATGCACTTTTTGGAGAAGTATCGATCCTTGTTTTCATGTTCTTTCACGCTTATGTTCACAACTGGCACCAGCCTGGGAGTGATAATTCTCATTCAAAGTCAAGTGGGAGCTCTGATTTGACAGAGAAAAGGTCCTGCTCAGGTTCTGGCGTCAACAACAATAACTCTTCCGTCATCAGTGCTGACCAGGATAAAAATGAGTTTGCTTCCCTAGTTAGTCCGTGCCTGTTCTTGCCCTCAGGCAGCAGCCATTTTTTGAATTATCTTATGGATATTCTGCAGCAACTTGTTCATGTTTTCAAGTCATCATCCATAAAATGGAGAAGCTGGTTCTTCTGGTTCAGGCTGTGGATCCCTATTGACAATAAGAAGAGAGCTGCCAGCTGGAAATTTCTCTCCCTTTTTTCCAGATTCAGAGACTAAATCTCATCCGACCCGATCTGTTCATGGACTACTACAAATTATTGTTGGAGAATACTTTCCGGCTTGTATATATATAGTATGATTCGACCAGAGAAGGAGAGAAGTCTGCTGAGAAGGATAGATGCTACAAGGGGCCCAATACCAGGATCTAAAGTTGGATGGATATCAAGATGTGCTTTGCAGCTATATTAGCAATCCTCATACAACATTCATTCGAGGTATGCAAGGAGGCTCTTCCTTCATTTATGTGGCAGCAAGACTCACTACTATAGTGTGAGGGATTCATGGCAATACTCCCATGAAGTTAAGAAACTTAAGAAGATCATAAACAAGTCTGGAGGGTTTCCGTAATCCTGTACCTTATGGATTAATTGAAAACAATGTTTGTCGACTCTTTGTGATGTGAAACAGGAACTAAGTTTTCTGTAGACCTTCTTCCATTTCTCATGGACCAATTTTTAAGAGTGTATTGTTATTCAGACTCTCAAGCTTCTAAATTGGCTTTCTATTCAGGAAAAGATGCAATCATAATGCACAAAAACAGAGAATACTGATCTCGGGGTTCTCACGAGAACTACCTCACAGTCTTCAGATTTAAAAGCGGAAGGCTGATGGTTGTTCTGAAGGTTCCTCAGAAAATCACTTTAGCGTGGACATGGAACAGGAGTTGTAGAGATGTTTTAGTGACAGAAAGGTGACATGTTGAAACACTTTTGTTGACATATTCTTGCTAGAATGGAACTCTCAACGGGTGTCCGTCATGAGGCTAAATGTGTTTTTTATTTGGAGTGTGGTACCATGCAAAAAAACCACGCTTGACAATGCTATCGATTCTACTACAGAAGGTGATACATCTTCCTGTATATGGACAAACATTGTTGAGTACACTGACCTCATGACCTGTTTACTTGGAAAGTGAATGACTTGAGTGCAAAGAGCGAGGTGAACTGTGAATAAATGTTTTGACACCTGAGGTCATAAGCTGCATCTTTGACCTTCGCTACATTCTCAGAATGAGCTATTGGCAAATCATCCAAATTCTGCATTATACAACACGCTGAGCTGCTTGAAAGTGGAGTTTGGTGGCTATTACTTAGAGTGAGCCTTGTGTTACCTGCAGCTGTCCAGATGTTCCCATATTCCAAGGACAAGCTGGAAACCCTCAAGTCTGAGACCAAATTTACTGACAACAGAATTATAATAAAATGCACGGAAAGCTTTACTATACAGTCAGTTACAATGAATGTTTATGATGCTGGAAGTCTAAATCAGTGAAAGTACTCAACCTGTATTACAACAACAGGCCTGTGACTGACTTGTCAGAATTGAAGAATAATTGGACTCTCTGGGCGTGCTAGAGCTGCCATCTTACATTTAATCAGACAAACTGAAGGTTGAATTTCCCATTCGATTACAGCATGCAATTTCATGATTGAGCTTGATTCATTTTATGAGAATCTTCAAAGCTTCCTCCCTTAATTTTCTGCAATGCCGCGGTGTAGCAGGTCTTATCACCGGATAAGCCCGCGGCATATGTAGTAATTGCCACGAAAATGCATATCAGTGCGGCGGTGTAGTAATATCAACTATGAAAATCTTGATTCTTTCCTCTGCAATGAGTGTGGATACAGCAAATATGGTCGTTTTGAATTCCACTTCATGGCAAAACCAGTTTTCATTTGACATGGAAAATGATGGCGACATGAAAAAGGATTGGCAATAGAGTCAGAATCGGAGAAAATGCTCGCCGGTACCAGCAACTGATGGGATTTAAAAAGCCTCTCATCAAACTTGTGTCAAGCATAGGTGAACGAGATAGACTTCGCCCAGCAGAAGGATGCTGTTCAGCAGATGATGGTGTGTCCTTGCCTGGGCCCACATGCAAGGTAAATACGCCAAGATTGCACTTCTTGGTGTTCTATATGGTGAAAAAATGCAAAGCAGCTTTTGATTCTGTGAGTAGATGTTCCAGACGCGTACAAAGGGCTGCGCCCGTGTTTTTTAATAGCATATCTGCACCAGAAAGTTCTAGTGATACCAATGCATTACCAGCCTTTTCAATACCAAGGTCTCCCAAATGGATTTATTTATGGGTGTGTACACTACATTTGTTACACAATGCTTGGAGTTATTACAAGTACTTTCAAAACATGAAACACTGCAGGAAGCAGCTCGTCAGTGCTGGAATTTTATCAAAGTTATTTGAAAACAACATTCATCAGGGCCCTGGACAGCACGCACTCTTGCTAGAGCTGTGCTATCTTCATTCTCAGAAGTGATGAAGATGCGGTTCAGAATTAAATAACTTGATTCAGAAGAAGGTGATGTATTGTCTTGAGCACCATCGTTCCATGGACATTGCACAATCAACACGAAGAGTTACTGCTGCTCCAGAGACTTGTGCTCTTGTGGATGAGTTTTTGGGAGGCAAGATTACGTGTCACCTTTCGGCTGTTGTTCTCTTCTATTAAGGTTGGGCAAAACGTCCTGCAATTTCAAGAACATATTATTCTTCCTTGTTTGGATAATTTCTCAGGCTTGCACACCACAAAAATCTGATGGGGGGAAAAAGAATCAGGTTTGGGAATTATCTGGCTTGACGGTTACTCTAAGAACGATAATACAACTGGTAACACATCTAACAACCCCAGTGCTAAGATTCAGCCCACGATATATCTGGAAAAATTCATGATGGAAGTGAAGAGGCCAGGATATTCCACTTCTGAGCTATTCTGAATGGGAGAATGGTGCATCATATTTAGATTTTGTCCGGAGGCAGTACAAAGTATCCCAGGCAGTGAAAGGATCTGTTCAGAAGGCACGTCATGATTCATATAAGTCTGATTATCTGGTTCTCAAATATGGACTCAGATGGGCGTCGTGCATGTCTGGAGTCAAAGTAAGGTGACTTCTCGAAATTTGCCTTGGGCCACTGGGTGTCAGACTTGATCTTTAAGTTCGTGTTCCCAGTCAATAAGATCTGAGATATGCACACTCATAAGCTGCTATGCCCATCAAACACTCCTAGACAGTTTCAGTTATTGAACTTGCTCATGTCACTTCCTCCTCAAACACTCTCAGCTGGTGACAGTGCAGCAGAGTACTTTTGAGTTACTTGGGACCATGATTGATTCAGAGTCTTCTCCGTCTTTTCCTAACTGTTCGTGGTTGTTTGACAACATTATGTTCTATGATAACAAAAGAAGTGTCCAATGTTGAATCACAGGAGAGAAGCCTAAGCATTGATATATCACAGGGATTCATTCTCCATAAGCTTGTTGAGCTCCTGAACAAGTTCCTTGAAATTCCCAATATCAGGCAAAAGGTAAAACCCTTGTTTGTGCTTCATAAAGCTACCTGTATGCCTGGTTACTTTTGATGTCATACCCATTTTCCCTCATACTACAGGTTTATGAGTGATAGGTTACTATCTGAGGTGCTGGAAGCTTTTCTGGTGATCCGTGGGCTTGTTGTGCAAAAAGGCGAAGTTAATTAATGACTGCAATCGTCTTTTGAAAGACCTTCTTGATAAGCTTGCTTGTTGAGAGTACTGAAAATAAACGTCAATTTTATTAGTGCTTGCATCTCTGGGTTGCAGAAGCATGTGAAGGAAAAAAAAACGGGGCGTCTTTGGTATGAAACACATTCTCCTTTTTTTCTTTTCTTTTTTTTTTTTTGATATTGTGCTTATAGTTTGGTAGCAACTCTAAACATAGTATGCATACTATCAATTTAGAATGTGGGGGTTTGTATTTAGGATTCTTAAAGTTAAACATTGTAAACTTGAATGTAGGGGTTGAATTAGAATTAAGTAAATTATAGAAGTTAAACATTGTAAACTTGGTCATCAATTAATAAACTATATGTAAGTTTGCTTTACATCTAGATTTGTATTTAACATCTTTTAGTAAGATGTTGGTTTTGTAGTAGTTATAATATAATTATGCGAGGAATTAATGGTTAACATACTTCTTGAAAATGTTAGAAATGCAGCACCTATAGGATGAACAGAGGTGAATAGAGTAGCTGGAGTTTATAAGGCAAGGTTCCATTTGAAGCAAACTAGCTCGCTTTCATTGCATATAGTCAGAGACAGCTGCACTACTCTTACTGCCTAAATAAAAGAACCGACTTACACATATGTTGGCAGCTGGAATTGGACTCAGGATCTAGATGGCGGCAATTAACCGTGGCTGCCTTTTAGGTTCATTTCATTATATAGGAAAAGTAAACTTGGTACATAAAAGCATCCCAACTACTACAGCATATTCTAACTGCATAAAAGTAGATACTAGGCATATTCTAGATGCTAAGATAGATGCTGGGTACAGCTTTTTGAACAGAGATAACTAGGTAACTTAGAGAGAGCACTAAAGCTTAACTCTCAAGTAAAAGACCATATACTACTAGTACTACCTAGACAATCAGTAGACACAAGGATAATATGACCAAAAACTCTCAAATTCGTAATGGACCTTATAAAAAGAAATGGAGGGACTAACTTATTATCTTGCCGTTTTGTCTTATCAAAAACTTTCTGTTGC
Source organism: Hyparrhenia diplandra (assembly GCA_015847255.1). Classification (NCBI taxonomy): domain Eukaryota; kingdom Viridiplantae; phylum Streptophyta; class Magnoliopsida; order Poales; family Poaceae; genus Hyparrhenia; species Hyparrhenia diplandra. The sequence continues at coordinate 3,228 of JADLZK010002895.1, read as the reverse complement.
AGTTTATTGTGGGTAACTCTGCAATCTGATTTGCCCAGTGAAACCAGAGCCTGTTTATCTTTTTGATACTGAACAAGGCACATACTCAAGAGGGAGTTCATCAGGGGTTCTATGACAAAGAACCCATACTCAGTGTGGATGTTGGCCCTCTAATGAGGGGATGAAAAACAAAATATGTAACCAGCTTGATTTAATTGGACTTTTTGGAGGATGATTATGGTATGGAATTATTAGTTGGTGGTAGTATAATCTCACTTGATCTGAGCATTTCCCAAGTCTACGAGCGCAAGTATGGAGGAAGCACCATGGTCAAACTCAACATTCTTTGTCCAATGTCAAACGCAATAACTGCTGCTTCATCTGTCAGAGATTGCCCGCCAATGACAGTGACCTACAGACTGCTGGTTAGCTATGGGGATGAGGGTTTCTGTTTTTCTTTACTTAATTTTTTATTTTTATTATCACCTATTTGGTCCAAAGGGACATTGATGCTTGTCTATAAGAACTGTTTGTTAGCAGCGAATAAACTAAACTAGTATAATGTCCACTGGTACTTGGAACCTCGTGTGTCGCTTTGCTGTATTGATGTCTCGTGATATGTTGCTAAGCTGTTTGTTTGCTATTTTGCTATATGTGCATCTAGATATACTCAATAAGACGCTGATTTCTCGCATGCCTGCATACAGATTTGTCAAATCCTGTTGCACCTTCTATTTATAAAATAAAATTGTTGTACTATAATAAACTAATCTGGAGGAGAGTGTTTTCATTCTGTTATTTAGTATTTATACTTATTGTGCCTGTTGTGATTATTTGCATCTTTGGGTTAAACACTTTCAGACAATTCATGATGGATTCATAGGCGTTCTGACTTTACTAACATTGGTTCAGTGTAATGTTCATAAGACATTTTTATTTTATGATCAGGGTTTAGATGGTGAAGCTACTGAGCCTATGATTAAAGAGCTGGATGAGGAAAGGGAGGAATCACAAGATCCTGAAATTGAGTTTGCCATAGCAGGTGCTGTTAGGGAATGTGGAGGCCTTGAGATTATTTTGAGCATGATTCAGGTATGCACTTTTTAAGTTTATACATTGAGTTGGTTACCTTACCTTCATCCCTTGCTCTCCAATCTGTTGAGCAGCTATCCACATGAACTTGAAAAAAAGTGAATTTTGTGTTCTAGTTTTGTTAACAAGGCTTGAGAGTGACCACTTTAGTATTAATCTTCCTATGTGTTTTTGGCAGAGCCTGCGTGATGATGAGTTCAGATCTAATCAAGAAGAGTTGGCTTCTGTTCTTAACCTTCAAGTATTGTTGCAAAATCCGTGAAAACAGATGTGCCCTAATACGCCTGGGTGCTTTGGGTTTGCTGCTTGAGACATTGCTAGGCGTGCATTTTCTGCGGATGCAATGGAACCCCAGCTGAAGGTATTCTACTAATTGTAGAAAGTCTTACTATGGAAGCTAATGATGAGATGACATAAGCATCGCCCAAAGTGTTTGTACAACTAGTATTGAGGCGACTGGTGCTGGTGAGGAGGCCAGGAAAATTGTTCTTATGTTTTTGGATAGAATATGTCATCCTTCAGGTGCCAAAAAATCAAACAAGCAACAAAGGAATGAGGAGATGGTGGCAAGGATCCTGCCGTATTTGACCTATGGGGAGCCAGCAGCTATGGAAGCTCTTATTCAACATTTTGGGCCCTACCTTAGGGACTGGACTGAATTTGATCAATTGCAGAAGCAACATGAAGAGAATCCAAAAGATGAAAATATAAGTGAAAAGGCATCAACACAGCGATCTGCTGTCGAAAACTTTGTTAGGTGTATCAGAGTCACTCAAGACTAGTTAAATGTTGGTGAGAGGCTGAAGGATATTGTTCTGAAAAGGGCATTCACGAAAAGCTGCTGTTGAGCATGAAGGAAAGCTTGCTTCTGCAGGACAGACTGGCTTTAGAACAAGTGAAGAATGGACAGCTGGCCTAAAACTGCCATCTATACCACCGATTCTGTCAATGTTGAAGGGCTGGCCAGGGGCCATCTGTCTACACAGAAATGCATTGATGAAGAAGGCATATTACCACTGCTCCATGCTTTGGAAAGGGTGCCTGGTGAAAATGAAATTGGTGCAAGAGCAGAAAATCTTTTTGGATAAGCTAGCCAATAATGAAAAGAAAATAATGGCGATGGTTTTCTTAGAAGGAATTCAAAGCTGCGACATGCTACAAGGGGATGAGATGCGTCGCCGTGCTCTCTTGAAAGAAGAAGCGTGCACTACTGAAATTAGTTTCATCAGATGACATGTTTCTGATGTTATCCATCCTGTTTCAAAAGTTCTATTCTGCAGATGTTTCTAATCATAATAACTGTTAGTTCATGGTTTTACATATGCATATTTTAATAGGCTTTTTTCCCCCCTTCCCCAGGGGAATAGAATGCGTCAAAATTTGCTTCTGATGGAGTTAGGCGTATTGTTGTGTCTCAGCCTACAATTGAAGGTTTAGATGATGTGGGAAGAAAGGGAGGATGGTGTAGGCGTGTATGGTTTGTAGAGAAGGGTACACCTTAAGACCAACAGACATGTTGGGAGTCTATGCATTCAGTAAGCGAGTGAACTTAGGTGCAACAAGTTCTGGTAGTGGCCGTGGGGACTGTTTTACACCGCTGTTAGCCACTTCAACATCATACACTACCAATGCCATCAGGGAAGCTAAGCGAGCTGATGCTGCACTGAAGAATCCAAAAAGGAATGGATGGTGCTACCTTGCGGAACAATGAGACATTGTGCTGGTGTATCTTTCCATTAGAGGCGATCTGTTCCTCTTGGGCCGGTACACTAGGTGTGTTGATCAGTACTGGGACCAATTGAGATTCACTTGGAGCGGAAGGCGCTGATGGGAATTAGATCTACGGTTGTTGACATATGACATTGTGCTGCTGGTAATGTAATGTTGACTTCAGTTATAATAATTTTTGTTTTTAAGATAATCACGAAAATTCTAATGCTGACTTCAATTGAGTATGGACTGCACTTTGTAATGATACTAGATTTTGCTTTACGTATGCCCAGGTTTAAATTCTTGCTGAGAAAAGTAAACCATGCCAGGTTCTAAGATAATGCGGACGCACGATACAGAGAAATCATTTTTGTTGCATTAACATGCAAGCTTTTTTCTGTATAAAAAAACCTTTTTTCTGATAAATATTTTGAAAAGTTGGATAGC